>CM040433.1:67765215-68313238 GCA_022702705.1 Papilionanthe hookeriana x Papilionanthe teres
TTCTCTCGTCCAATCGTCCTAACGTCTCTACCACGACCTCGTCCCCGCCTCGACCTCGGATGCGAGTTGTGGAGAAACCTTCACCATCTCGCCGTAAGGGAGCGGTTAGTGATCGTTGGACTAGAACTTCAGTGTTCTTCGTTGTCCCGAACTTTCTTTGCTTCATTTGTTATGGTATCTCCGGAGAAGATCGTTTTCTTCGGTGGTGCATAATAAGCTCGCATCCTCGTGGATTCCAATTTCATGTACGGAGAATGGTTGTAAGTCACCTTTGATGCACTCGTTCCCCTCCATCGTAGTATTTGATGCACTCGATGCAGAGATGATGGTACCATCTCGTTTTCATGTATCCATGGTCGGCCCAAGAGAGCGTTGAATGACGTTTCGAATCAATTATGTGAAATTTCGCGGTTGTCTTCGCTAAGTCACCGGTCTTCATCGGTAGCGTTATTGATCCGAGGGCTCTTTCTCCTTTCTCGGTCGAATCCTCTTAATAACATTTTGTCCGCCTCGAGCTCGCGAGCATCAATTTCCAAGTATGCTAGCGTTCGAAGATTCATTATATTGATTGATGCTCCCGGATCCACCAATACTCCGGAGAGTGTAAATTTTCCGATTGTAACTCGAAATGTACAATGGTCGGTTGTGATCTCGTTGCTCCGAGTAGTAGGTCATCGTCCGTGAAGGTAACACCTCGTTGCTCCTTTAACGAGCAAACCTCATCTAAGGAATCTCCGCCATTTGAGCTAAGCAAATTTCCGGATCAAGTAAGGCCTCGATCGAGCTTCTCTCATCTCCTTTGATAAGATGAGAGCGTCGTAGATGCTCGCTTGGTCGGTAGTTTCCTAAGATGGGCTAGCACGTTGTAATCCACTTTGTTTTCATGTGCCTCTCGCTTCTTCTCGAACGGGTATTTCTTCTGCCGGGGTTGGTTCTTCTTGAACAACCACCGCTTTCCTTTGTCCTTTCGGACCCATTCTCGGAGGTAGAACTTTTCCACTTCTTAAGTTGACTTCGTAATTTCTTCCGAATCTATTGTCGAGCTCGTCGGTGTCTCTTTTCGAATCGGAATGACAGGCTCTTCCGGATTAGCTTCGCAGTCCGAAGGCTCTAACTCTATCGCGATCGGAGCTCCTCGAAACTCGCAGATAGATTCGTTGCTCGTTGAACTCTCGTAGCCTCCTCGATGGATGTCTTCTTCGTTATTTTGCTCGTCGAGATCGCGTATGATTCGAGAATCGTCGTTGGTATCGAAATCGATATCCGGATTATCGTTAGTTACGTAATCGTTAGAAACAATCAAAACGTAGCCAACGCCATCACCCTTATCATTATATGATCCCACCGAAGTGAGCGGATAATCATACGCAGTCGTGGGTTCGAGGGATTTCTCCCCCGAATCGGAAACAACTATCCTAGGATAAGCAGCCCCTAGTCTAGCCTTAGGAGCCTCGGCCTTCTCTTCTTCGTCGATTTTCTTCTTCTCTTCAATCGTCTCCTGTTGAGGTGGTTCTTCTATCGCAAGTGATAGTACCGGCTTAACGAGGTTTCAAACTCCGAATTGAAGCTCGCACCGAAGCGGCTTGGATGCCGTCTAAAATCTTTTTCGAAGACCTCGTCCAAGCGGTAGTCCATCCATCGTCGGTCGTATAGGGATCTATCGGAATGATGGGATCAGCCGAGACAACATCGACGGAACCTCCTTTCCGGGGTTCCTTCATGTACTCCTTCGGATCGTTATATTCCCTTTCCGCAGGTTGTCATCGAGCCAACTTTTGAAGGTAATGCAATCTTCTATTTTGTGCCCAAGCATCCGGTGGTAAGGGCAAAAGTCGGGATCACCTTTCTTGTTGACTTCCTCCGGTCTTTTAGGCTCTGGCAACTGGAAATCCGGAGTCTTCATCAAACTCACGGAACATTTTCAGCATCGCTTCATTCTTGAACGGATATTCTCTCGCTCAAAAGCTCTCTTAATGTACGTTGCGGACGAGGTGGTCGTTCATACTCGCGGAGATGACCGATAGCTGGGCCGGGGTTGCCGGTAATTCGTTGTGGTTGCTCGCGGCCGTTCTGCGTGGTATTTGCATCGGCTGCTTGCCTTTGTCAACCGCCGCAACGATCCCGGACTTCTTTTCAAAAGTCTTTACAGTGCTTTTGTTTATCCGTTTTATCGGTGAAACTTAATTGCTTCGCCTCCTCTTGCAAGCTCCCGCCTTGCTTAACAACTTCTCGAAAGTCTTAATAAGTAAATCCTCGAGGAGAAGTGCTATCGGCCATGGATGCTTTTTAGTAAAATGCCGATCGCATGCTGTTCTTGCAGCTGTGGTTCACACTTCATGCTTAAGTTCCTCCATCGAAGTATGTAATCCACCAAAGTTTCATTCGGCTTTTGTTTCTCTACCACTAAATCACCTATAGTGATGTGGTGCCGAGCTCCGCGAATCGCTCGATGAAGAGGTTCTCTAGCTCCGAGAACGTCTTCACCGAACCATTTGGTAATTCCGCATACTCGGCCGAAGGCGATTCTCGACGGACCGTCGACGAACCGTCGGAAGAGTAATGCATCGCTCCCGCCGGCATTGCAACAATCGGCACGAAAGTGTGCCACATGCCGTCGGGGGTTCCCGGCTCCGTCGAAGGTCTTCGAACGCAGGTGGTACGAAGCCTTTCGGTATTGGACAGCGTCGAATTCTTCCGGGTAAGGTCTACCCGTCCGAATGGATGTCCCGCTCTTCGATCGTGCTAAGGCTTCTCGCACTCGCCGTTCCACCAAGTTCTTGATATCCTTTTCGTGAATCATACTTTGTGTTGCATCCTTCTTTAATCGATCATCCCCGTTGACGGATGTAATCTCCTTTCCTCCGTCTACAATGTGAATGACTTCCGGGGGTGTTTCCCTTTGTGGTTGTACTTCGACTCGGAGAGTGGCCGCAGCTACGGCCATCTCTTCCATCCTTTTCACCATTCGAGCGATCGTGTCGTCTTTTTCCCGAAGCCGCCTTCTCATCGCCCGGCTCCTCTCTTCTGCGCGCCGCAGGAGCACCTTGCGAAGCTGCTGAAGCTCGTGTCTCAACCATGTTGATTTCCGCGTATTCGTCGTCCATGAATTCCGATGAATCAATCTCGTCTCCGAACTTTTCTTCTCTTTCTTGTGCCAATCGTCGGATATCGGTTCTCAACTTTTCCATGGCATCTTCTAGCGGGGCTTTCTGTGTGTCTTCGTGGTTGTCGTGCGATACCGCCGGGTTCCCTTCTCACGAGTCCCCTTCATCGCGGTAGCACTTTCTTCGCATTCAAGTCTCCCGGCGAGACTTTCTTTCTCGGCCGTCGTTTCAATCTCAATCGCCCAAGTAGTGGGACGCCATACCATCCTTCCGGCAGCAGAAGGTCTAGGACCGCATGGTCCGTCGGCCAAATGCCGGAAGGTGGTATCCTCCCTAATCCGTAATCCCGAGACGACAACGAGTGGACTAGCCTTCATTCTTTTACTTGGCTTTTCCGTCATGATGGCGGGTTCTACTCGGGGCCCAAGACGGGATTCGACCGGCACCCGCCCTATCCTTCGTAGAATTTTCGATACGGGGCGTTTTCCTTCTTTGCTAACTTTTCTACCAAAGTTCGCAGATCGAGCAAACGGCGTAGTTCTAGTTCTTTTCTTGCGGCTATCGTTGTAATATGCGGGCCGTGGTAATGTGGCAGCAATCTTGCGAATATTTTCTTCATCTTCTCGCGGCGGAGAGGGGATGAAACCCGCTTCCTCCCAAGAGTGGTATGTATTCAGCAGGCAGTGCATATTCTGCAGCTTCCGGAATTTCTTCTAGGAAAGCAATTTCAGCAGCTCCGGCTTCTCTAGCGATCCTTCTACTTCGTTTCTTCTTCGGGTCCTCGTCGCTGACGGAATCTTCGAACCGGACCCGATTTCGAAAACGTAAGGTCTTACAGAAGATCCGTACCCTCCACGCAGCAATGGTCCATCATAATCTCGGATTTCTTTCCCCTTCGATTCGGTAAAAGTCGGGTAGGTGTAGAAACAACTAGACCAAGTGGGGTAGAGATAACGGTCCTTCTATGGACAGTCGGTATTCCTCTCAGCTCGGATCCTTTGCAGAGGGGGAAATTCTTGGGTCGACCTAAGGTTGAACTCAGCAGCGGCTCCTCGCCTTCGGATACCTTGTTCATCAAGGCAAAGAGGGAGACGTCGGTGATCTCGACGTTCGTGTTTTCAAATCCTTGTCCAAATCGGATGATTCCATTGTCGGGCAGACTCATCCTTATGCACGCCGAGGTCCAAGTCCATCGGTAAAAGAGAAAATCGCTTCGGGGCTTCCATTTCGGCAGGTAGATTCTGGTTGTCGGTCCCAAGTTATGCTTCTTTTCTTTAGGACGAAAAGAAAGGAATTGAAAAGAGTCCGAACTCATTCTTGTTCATGTATTTATAAGAAGGAATCACTTATTAAAAGAATCACTTATTAGAGGGTTTGTTTATTTAGAACGGAGTGTTCAAAGGTGTAGAGAAGGTAAGGAATCCGAATCGGAGTTAGGAAGGAAAAGAGAGTCTTAAGCAAGACTTCTCGACTCGAAGGATCACTCCTAAACTAACACCTATCGGGGTCCACCCCACCTCGTAAATGAGGTAAAAGGATCTCGGAACCTCTCTGTTTAGGGGTGTCTAAACAAGGGCTCCTAAATCCGAGAGAATGTTGGTTATACTTGTTCAAGGTAGAAATGAACATAGTATCCCAACGGAAAGAAGGGTAGTTTGATCCATAAGGGACATGGATGCACTACCGATTTTTGAAAGCGTAATCGTCCGATTAGAATGGAGAGAGGAATTTTCCTCGCCGGAGTCGCCGTAAGTTTGTCGGCATATTTTTAGTGTTATGTGTTTTATTTTGAAAAGGGGTCGCCTACGAAGTTGTCGGCGAATTTTAAATTTAATTTAAATATATATATAATTTAGAAAGTAGTATTTGATTTTGAAAATAATTTTAAATTCGAAGATTTTAAGATATGAAATCAAACCGATCTCACATCCCAAATAGTTTATATAAACGAGCACCGCATCACAAACCGTGTATCTATCCCTAAGGATAAACACACTGCTTGATGGTGGGGCTCGGTTAAATAAACTAGAAGATTTGTGACATCCGTTTGGTCCGCGAACCAATTTTATAAGCCGACAAATTCCCCGCTTAATATGAAAACATTAAACAGTGGTTTATATTACTCCGGGTTCTTTAAAATTCCCTATAAGGGCAAGCCCCTATAGTTAATTACATCTTAAGTGACGGAAATCACCTAAGAAAACTCTCGATAATAATCAATAATTCTGCTCTCAAGAATTTCAAAGTTTAAGTTTTCAAAGAATCGAATTTTTTGAATCTCAATAGTGGAATGGATCAAGTTTGGAACATTTTATTTTGGGAATTCAAAGGAAGAAAAGTAGGAGAAATTACGGATTCGAAGTGAACTTCGATAATCTCCCGACTATCCTATTGTTTCGCTTGGATTTAGGAAAGTCCTAATGTTTATTTAATGTTTTGATCTCGCTAATTTTAGTTAATTAGTGGCTTATACTTATATGATAGAATCATACAAATAGCTTGGAAGATATGAGGGTTTATGTCGTATCGGACGACTACCTCGGAATCCTAAGACCGGTTAGGGCTTAATTTGCAATGCAAATGCCTAACGAAGAGTCGAGGATTTATGTTGCACCGTGCAAACTACCTCGAAGTCCTATGGCTTTCGTTGTTTAATTCTAGGAAAGTTTTGCTGAAGTGGGTTCAAGTTTTGTCGACGACGATGGCCGTGCCGCCCACCATGCTCCGAGCTCCTTGTTGTTGCAGAGGTTTAGTTTTAGAAGTCATAAATCAGGAGATGAGAGAAGTGTTTCGGTTTAAGGAAAGTCTTAATTTCCATGTGTTTTTAACATTTTAATTAAAACAGATCTTAAAGTCGATTAAACGAACCGATTAAGATCCCACGGTTCCGTCATCCCGACACCGTTATTTTCATCGAATTCACTTAGTCCGGATGAATTTGCTAAACTCAACTAAATGAGTTCCGCACTTTCATTTAGACCGCGGAAATCCCGTTAAGCAACACGTGGGTTACATCATCCGAGGTATTCCCGATCATTCAATGAGACGTTTTAATTTAGTTGTAATTGTAGTTTTGTGTTCCGTTTGTGATTAAATTTTGAGTTGTCTTATATTTTGAAATGTTGTGGAGGTGAATTTTATCTTGTAGTGTCTTTTAATTTAGTTATGGGTTTCAGCTTTTGGTTTCCGTCCTAAAGGTGTAGGTTTTCATGCAATCGTTGTTTATCATGCAAGAAAAGTAAAGTGCATTTGCTAATAAAGTAAATTGCAAGAAAGTAAATTGCAATAAAATAAAAGCGTACCCGGAGGGTCTTCCCGTCATCCCAAGCCGCACTTAAAACACAGTTAGAATATTTAAGCAAGTTCCTAGTAAAGCTAAGGTAAGGGTTATGGTTTTCTACCAAATTCCTAATCCTATAGCTAGTCATTTCCTATGACGTCTAGGTTCCTTGTGTTTTTAGCTTGAAGACGATTTTCTTCATCAAAGAACGATTAAGTTCAATTGTTCTTATAAATATCCTATCATATTGAGGAAGTGCTTAAGAAGAATCCTAAACATCTTTTCAATATTTCTAGGATTGTTTTAAGTCCAAGAGAATTTAATTATGTAAATGAATCGATCGTCCGAGGTTTTCAAGTTTTGTTAACTTGCTCAGTGAACTAGACATTTGAATGTCCTATAAGTGAAGTAACATTTCATTTAATATTCTGTTTAGAGTTACGATAAGTAAAAACTCCTAAGGGCAAAATGATATTTAATGATTTGTGATTCAAATTTAAGTTAATGATTTAAGTTTGGAATAGCGTTCAAGTTATCTTAGATTTATTTTGAATTCTTCATGTCTTTATATTTAATTTAATTTAATTTAATTTAACTTAATTTAATGTGGTGTGGTTTAATTTAATTTAATTTAACTTAAGTTAATTTAATGTAATATGATTTAGTTTAATTTAATTTAATTTAATTTAATTTAATTTAATTTAATATAATATAATATAATTTAATTTAATTTAATTTAATTTAATTCAATTTAGTTTGGTTTGATGTTACATTAAATTAATTTGATTTAATTTAACTTTTAATTTAATTTGATTTAATTTAATTTAATTTAATTTAATTAATTTAATTTAATTTAATTTTTAATTTAATTTAATTTAATTTAAATCTTAATTTAATTTAATTTTTTAATTTAATTTTTAATTTAATTTGATTTAATTTTTAATTTAATTTTTAATTTGATTTAATTTAATTTAATTTAATTTTTAATTTAATTTAATTTAATTTTATTCATTTTAATTTTAATTAAAGAGTTCAATTATTTAATTTTAATTTAATGATTAAGTCTTTCAATGTTTTAAATTTGAATTATCATTTTAATTAAGAATTAAACATTAATGAAATGATTAATTTAGGGATTTTTTTAAATTAAAGAATAAATCTCTTCCTAATAATATCCCTATTTTAATAATTCCAATTTTATTATTCTTCCAAATTTAATCAATTATTTAATTAAAGTTTAATCATTTTAAATTGCTTAATGGGTTTCTACCCTTTAGTTATTAGATTTTAATCACCCAAATCAGATTAGGATCAAATATTTTACCTATTAACTTTTTATTAAACCTAAAGTTTTAATTAAAGGGTTAAGATTTTAATTACCATTTTGCCCTTCAAGCTTAATAATTTCATAACTCACTAAATTGAACTCAAATGAACTTGAAATTTTTATGTGACTTCACTCATATGTCAATAAAGACATCAGAGGAGAAAAATGTGATTTTTCTGTATTTAATTTATTTATATAATTATTTTTGGTAGAAAATAGAGATTTCCAAGGAAAATTTAATAACATGACCAAGGAAAAGTTTCTGTCCTTAAGAAAATTATGAGACATTCCTAATGACCAGAGGACCACTTGGACCAAATTTTGTGATTTTTTGAATTATATTTTATTTATTAGAATTATTTTAAGTTCTGGAGTATTAATTAATTTAAAAATAAAATAAATGTTGAAAAATGAATTTTATGTTTTTCAAAAATCTCTCTGATATCAAGGAAACCAGAGAAGCAAATTTTGCAATTTTCTGATTTTTCTATGATTTATTATAATTATTTTAGTGAAAATGCTAGAAAATACATTTTTTTAATTTTAAAATTACCCTAGAACTTTAAAAATTAATATCTCACCAAATAGGCCTAAGAAAAATATGGGGTTTGTTCCTAAGTGATTAAAATTCAAAATGTGACATTTTGGTGAATTTTATTATTTTTGTGATTTTTATTATTTTTTAATTATTAAAAATATTAAAATAATATTAAAAATCAACTTTTTTAGAAAATTGAAATTTTAATTTTCTTAAATTCCCCTGATATCAGAGAGGCTCTAAAACCAATTTGGTGAATTTTTGAAAGGTATTTTGAAAGTTATGAATTTTTAAAGTTTAAAATGACTAAATGGCTTAATCAACCCAATTAATATGGCTAACCAAGTCCAATTGACTTCAAACTTTTATGGTGGGTTCCTCTGATCCTAAAGGTCAGTGGAGAATTGATTTCAAGTCAATTTGATCTATGGTTAACTCTAATTAATTAGAGACCTATTTTGAGTGTTTAAGCCAATTAGGGTTGTCTAAAATGAACTAACTCAAAACCTATTTTTCCTAGGGTTCTCTCGGTCATAAGGAACATCACCAAATTTTCCTAAAATTTATTTCACAACATGCTATTTATTGGAATTAAAATACTCAAAACAATGACATGAATTTGAAAAATCAATAACTCTTCATAGGATGGCCTCCGACTTTGGAAAATTCAGGGAATGTTCCCAAATTCAGCAGGCTTCAAAAGCCCTATGGTCTCATGCCATGGTGAATTGTATACATGCATGAAGAATTAAATGTATGCAGAGAGTAAATAAATTATAAAAAATAAGATACTTCGATGAAATTAAATGATTTCTTTTCCACATTATTCTCCTCTCGTTCACCGAGCAAGAGGGTATTTTTATTTTATTTTTATGATTTTCCTACACAAAGTTATGAATTTTTGAAGTTTAGGGAATTAAATAAATAGAAAATAACCCTAATTTTCTACTTATCCACGCGGCGCCGCGTCATCCTTAACATCTCCGAAGGCACACGCGTCGCGATCCCATTCGACGCCGCCATCCGCGTAAGCGCTCCCGGGACCCGCTGTATCGCTCCGTCTTCTGATCCGAAGCGATCCTGGACGTCCGTCCGCGCGTGTATTAAATGGACGGCATCCGTTCATCGTCCCCAAGTGCCCTCACCCGAGAGCCGTCCACACTAAATCCCTAATATCTCACTCGATACTCAAAGGATTTTCATGTTCTTATACTCTATGGATTCGTCTTGAAGAGACGAACACATCTATACGGCTATCATGCATCGAAATTAAAGCATTTGAAATGGAGAATCTCCAGAAGCTCGGGATGAAGAATTAGCTCATACCTTTGCTCAGAGAAGTGTGGCTTCGATCTGAGAGTTGTTGCACCTTCGATTGGACCCTAGCAAGCTCCAGATGAAGTCTCCTGGTCTGGTGAATCGTCTAGGTTGGACTTCGACCACAGCCGATCACAAAGCTTGGAGGCTGGAGCAACTGGGTGGCCTCGGAGATGGGGTTTTTGCTGGTGGACACCTTCTCTCGGTCCGGTGAAGGTGTAGGACCAATCAATTCGAGGATTGATCCACTCGTGGAGAAGTGTCCTGGTTTTGGGTGGAATTTCAGCTGAGAAATCGGATTTTGTCGATGGGGATTAGGGCAAATCGACACTCGGGATCAACTCGCTCTAAGGGTGGAGAAGGGTTTGGAACAATTTTGGCGTAGTTTCGGCAAGGTTTGTGCAACTCTTTTTCATGGCCGCGAGGGGGTGGTGTTTAAATAGAGAGGGGCGGAGGGCCTCCCGGGAGAGTTAGGGCTTTGATCACTCGCTTAGGTCAAGGGAAGAACGGCCATGCTATCCATTTGGGTTGAGACAAGTCAGCAATGGAGAATTTCAATGTTGGCTCACATGTGAGCTTTCGGCCATGGTGTTTTCCGGCGGCCCGGTGGCCGGCCGGCCGTGCATGGGTCACCCTCGAGTTCGAGTGGGTCGTGGCTCGATGTTCGTGAAGGCAATCGGCGGCTGCCATGTGTAAAGGGTTCGAATCAAAGTGGAATGGGGTAAGGGTGTATTTTGGCTCAA
Organism: Papilionanthe hookeriana x Papilionanthe teres; assembly: GCA_022702705.1. Classification (NCBI taxonomy): domain Eukaryota; kingdom Viridiplantae; phylum Streptophyta; class Magnoliopsida; order Asparagales; family Orchidaceae; genus Papilionanthe; species Papilionanthe hookeriana x Papilionanthe teres. The sequence continues at coordinate 67,775,525 of CM040433.1, forward strand.
ATTGGTCAAATGCATGGATTGGGCTAGGTGCACCTTCCCATGGCTAGTTTGGGGTGAAGATAAAGTGGTTTAGGTCGAGCATAATTAGTGGGGAAGGGTCACCATCCAAGTACAATTAAGTTTAAGCAAGGTTTAGTGGAGTCATGGAAGTGGCTAATCCCTTTAAGGGAATATGGAAAGGGCCTCCTCCTCTTGCCATCTTGGGTATGGTGAGGTGGAAAGTAGATCCCATGGCTCTCATGTGGCTCATGCATGGCTTCATGGCTCATCTTTGGCTTCGGGAAAAGTTTAGTCAACTTTCATGAGGAAGGATGTTGAAATTTTTGATGGATTTAAGGAGAATTGTCATAAGGCTTGATTTGGATTTATTTGGTGATAGATTTTAGAACTTAGGAAGTGTTTTAAATCAAAGGGATGATGAGAGGAATTTCATGTGGACTTTGTTATGGACTTTGGGCTTTTGAATTTGTCTTGGATGGGCCTTTTAAGAAAGTGGGCCTTTGAATTTTAAAATGAATTTTAGGATGGAATTTTAGTAAAGGCTTGGGCCAAATAATTGTTGAGTTTGGTTTAGGGATGTGTCATGAGTGGTTTGGAGTCAATTTGGTGTGATTTGGACTTGAATTGGTTTGAATTTGGGTTTAATTGGTAAAGAGGCTAAGGTGGGCCAAAATGGGCTACCATGGGCCAAAGTTGGGCTAGAGATGAAATTGATGTAAAATAAATGTTGAGAAATGTTTATGGGAGTGTTTCAAAGAGGTTTTGGCTTTGGTTGGGTTTTGATTTTGAGGTTTGGGTCTATTTGGGCTAGGTTTAGGTTTAGGTCAAAATTTGGCTTTTTGATTTTGGGTTGAATTTGAGTGGGGTTTGGGTCTAAATTTTGGGCAAATCATGTTAGTTTTTTGTTTATGGGGATGTCAAGGAGGGTTTAGAAAAGATTTGGGGTTAATTGGAGTTGAATTGGGTGAGTTTGGGTTAGGTTTGGGTCATGGGTCCAAATTGGGCTTTAAGGCCAAAAGTGAAATTGGATCCAAATTTCAATCAAATTGGGCTTGGATTTCATTTAAATTGGTGTTGAGAATGTTGAATTGAAGTTTAGAATTGAATTGGACCAGAATTTGGGTCAATTGGGTAAGTTTGGTTTGACATTGGGTTCACTTAGGGTTAAAATGGGTCAAATTGGGGGTTTTGACAAAAGTGGGGTAAATTGGCAAAATTGGCCCATGGTGTAGTTGAACAAAATGAAATTGGGAATATTTGGGATTTTCTGGAATTTTATGGGAATTTTCGGAATTTTTGGATTTTTTGGCTAAGAGGGGTATTTTGGGTATTTGGAGGGTATTGGGAGGTATTTTTGGAATTTTTGGTATTTTTGGCTATGAATGATCAATTTGAGTGGGGAGGAAATGTTTGGGATTGATTTTGAGGAATTTTGGGTGATTTGGAGATTTTTTGGAAATTTTGGGTAGTTTCAAGGGCATTTATTAGGTTAGGCGGGTGTAAGGTCCCGGGGGTCAAAAATTGAAAATTTAGAAAATTGAAGATTGGGTGAATATAAGTGGAGTAAAATCATTATGGTTGAGCCATGAAGCCACATCAAGCCCATATGAGCCATGAAGGGACTCATTTGAGGCATTCACTATGTTGTTCCTAACCCTCTTAGCCAAGGGCTTAGGGGTTAAGGACCATCCATGTGAATCACCTTTATGAGTCAGGAGATCAAGTTGGGTATGGGTGTGTTTTAGGAGGTGTATGAAAGTGTAGTGTATGGGTGTAGTGTGTGTGTAAGCCAACCCTTCACCGCACTGAGCCACCTGTGTGCGATCCTAAGGCCAAAGAGTCCTATAGGAACTCATCCTTTAAACTTCCTCATTTGATTTCAACCCTCTAGGTGATTAGGGGTCTACAATCAAGTTAGTGGAGTTTGCGGGGAGTTAAGAAGTGGTTTGAATTTCTAAAATGTGGGTCCCAATTCTAATCCTCTAAGATAGTCAAAGGAAAAGCCTAAGGCTAGATCCTAAGTACTAAAAGAAGAAGAGAAGACCTCATCAAAAATGAGGTCAACAACCACCACATTGACCACCATGTCAACCCTTTACCCAATTAGTTAAACTTTGGTCAAAATTAACTAAGAGTAACCACAATAATCATTTGGTCAATACGAACATCCAATTGACCCAATTGGTCAAATTTGATCAAACTGTTCAACTTTAGTCAAATTAGTTAGCCCACGTCAAAAAAGTAAACTATAGTCAAACTTTGTTAAATTGAACTGTTGGGTCAACCCAGACACCAAATTTTTTAAAATGGAACATTTGGTCAGGCTAAACATGCAATTGCTCAAATTTGGTCAAACTAGTCAACTTGGGTCAACTTGGCCAAACTTGGTCAAAAATGGTCAAATTTGGAGCCAATGACCACTACATTAACCACCAGGTCAACCCTTAACCTAACAGTCAAACTTTAGTCAAAATGACCTAATAGTCACAACAATAACCATTTGGTTAATACAAACATACAATTGACCCAATTTGTCAAATTTGGTCAAACACGTCAACTTTTGTCAAATTCGCCAACTCTGATCAAAATGGTTAACTTCTATCAAACTTGGTCAAATTGATCCATTGGGTAAACCCAGGCACCAAATTGGTCAAAATGGACCATTTTGTCAACCTAAACACTAAATTTATCAAGTTTGGTCAAAATGGTCCACCATGGTCAAATTTATCAAAGTTGGTAAAAATTGATAATTTTGGACCCGATGACCACCACATTGACCAACATGTCAACCCTTAACCTAACTGGTCAAACTTTTGTCAAAATGACCTAATAATTATCACAATAACCACTTGGTCAATATAGACATCTAATTGACCCACTTGGTTAAATTTGGTCAAACTCGTCAACATTGGTCAAATTGGTCAACTGTGGTCAACGTGGTCAACATTTGTCAAACATTGTCAAATTGAATCATTTGGTCAACCTAGAAACCAAATTGGTCAAAAGGCCATTTGTTCAACCTAAACAGTAAATTCGTCAAATTTGGTTAAACAGGTCAACTTTGGTCAATTAGTCAAACTTGGTCAAAATGGACCATTTTGAACCCAATGGCCACCACATTAACCACCAGGACAAACCCTGACCTAACTGATCAAACTTTGGTCAAAATGACAAAAATAGTCACCACAATAACCATTTAGTCAATACAAACATTGAATTGATCCAATTAGTCAAATTAGTCAAACGATCAACTTTAGTCAAATTGGTCAACCCTAGTCAAAATGTTCAACTTTGGTCAAACTTAGTCAAATTTAACCGGTTGTAAACCCAGTCACCAAATTGGTCAAAATGGACAGTTTGGTCAACCTAAACACTAAAGTTGTCAAATTTGGTTAAACTGGTCAAGTTTGGTCAAATTAGACAAACTTGGTCAAAATGGTCAATTTTGGACCCAATGACCACCACATTGACCTCCAGGGAAACCCCTGACCTAACTGGTCAAACTTTTGTCAAAGTGACCTAATAGTTGCAAAAATAACCATTTGGTCAATACAAAAATCCAATTGACCCACTTGGTTAAATTTGGTCAACTTGGTCAACTTTGGTCGAATTGGTCAACCCTAGTCAAAATGGTCATCTTTGTTTAAACTTGGTCAAATTGAACCACTTGGGCAACCTAGGCACCAACTTGATCAAAATGGTCCATTTGGTCAACCTAAACACTAAATTGGTCAAATTTGGTCAAACTGGTCAATATTGGTAAAATTGGACAAACTTAGTCAAAATGGTCAATTTTGGACACAATGACCACCACATTAACCACCAGGTCAACCCTTGACCTAACTAGTCAAACTTTTGTTGAAATGACTTAATGATTATAACAATAACCATTTGGTCAATACAGACATCCAATTAACCCGATTGGTCAAATTTGGTCAAACTTGTCAACTTTGGTCAAATTGATCAACCCTGGTCAAAATCGTCGACTTCGGTCAAACTCGGTCAAATTGAACCATTTGGTCAACCCAAACAGCAAATTTGTCAAAATGGACCATTTGGTTAACTTAAATACTACATTCGTCAAATTTCGTAAAATTGGTAAACTTTGTCAAATTAGTAAAACTTGGTCAAAATGATCAATTTTTGACCCAATGACCACCATGTCAACCACTGACCTAACTGGTTGAAATTTGTTCAAAATGGCTTAATAGTCACCACAATAACCATTTGGTCAATACAGGCATCCAACTAACCCAATTGGTAAAATTTGGTCAAACTGGTCTACTTTAGTCAAATTAGTAAATCCTGGTCAAAATGGTCAGCTTTGGACAAACTTGGTCAAATCTGGTCAAAATAGTCTATTTTGGACCCATTGACCACCACATTGACCATCAGGTTAGCTCTTGACCTAGCTGGTCAAACTTTGGTCAAAACGACCTAATATCCATGACAATAGCCATTTGGTCAATACGAATATCTAATAGACCAAATTTGTCAACTTTGATCAAATTGGTCATCTTTCGTCAAATGGGTCAACCCTAGGCAAAACGGTCAACTTTGTCAAACTTGGTTAAATTGAACCTTTTGGTCAGTCCAAAGATCAAATTGGTCAAAATGGTCCATTTGGTCAACCTAAATACTAAATTGGACAAATTTGGTCAAACTAGTCAACTTTGGTCAATTAGTCAAGCTTAGTCAGAATGGTCGCTTTTGGACCCAATGACCAGTACATTGACCACTACGTCAACCCTTGACATAGCTTGTCAAACTTTGGTCAAAATGGCCTAATAGTCACCACAATAACCATTTGGTTAGTACCGACATCCAATTGACCCAATTGGTCAAATTTGGTCAAACTCGTTAACTTTAATCAAATTGGTCATCCCTGGTCAAAAATCGTTAAATTTTTTTCAAACTTGGTCAAATTGAACCGTTGGGTCAACCCAGGCTCCAAATTGGTTGAAATAGACCATTTGGTTAACCTAAACACTAAATTAGTCATGTTCGATCAGACTAATTAACTTTAGTCAATTTTCCAAACTTGGTTAAAATAGTCTATTTTAGACCCAATGACCACCACGTTGACTACCAGGTCAAGTCTAGACCTAAATGGTCAAACTTTGGTCAAAATGACCTAATAGTCACCACAATAAACAATTGGTCAATAAGGACATCCAATTGACCAAATTTGTCAAATTTGGTTAAACTCGTCAAAATTGGTCAAATTGGTCAACCCTCCTTAAAATGGTTAACCTTGGTTAAACTTGGTCAAATTGAACCATTTGGTTAATCTAGACACCAAATTAGTCAAAATAGACCATTTGGTCAACCTGAACATTAAATTGCTCAAATTTGGTAAAACTAGTTAACTTTGGTCAAATTAGTCAAACTTGGTCAAAATGGATAATTATGGACATTGACCATCAGGTCAAAATTTGGTCAAAATGACATAATAATCACCACGATAATCATTTGGTCAATAAATACATCTAATTAACACAACTGATCAAATTTGGTAAAACTAGTCAATTTTGGTCAAATTGGTCAACCCTGATCAAAATGGTCAACTTTGTTCAAAATTGGTCAAATCGAACCATTTGGTCAACCTAGATACCAAATTGGTCAAATTCGAACATTTGGTTAATCTAAACACTAAATTAGTCAAATTTGGTCAAATTGGTCAACTTTGTTCAAATTGTTCAAACTTGGTCAAAGTGGTTAAATTTTGGACCTAATTACCACCACATTGACCACCTGGTTAACTCTTGACCTAACTGGTCAAACATTGGTTAAAATGACCTAAAAATCACCACAATAACCATTTGGTCAATACAGACATCCAACTGACCAAATTAGTCAAATTTGGTCAAACTAGCAACTTTAGTCTACCGTGGTCAAAATGGTCAACTTTAGTCAATCTTGGTCAAATTGAACAATTTGGTCAACCGACACCAAATTTTCCAAAATGGACGACCTAAACCTTAAATTAGTCAAACTTGGTGAAACTGGTAAAATTTTGGCCAAATTGGTCAAACGTAGTTAAAATGATTAATTTTAGACCTAATGACCAGCACATTGACCACCATGTCAACCCTTGACCTCACTGATCAAACTTTGGTCAAATCGACCTAATAGCCACCAAAATAACCATTTGGTCATTACAGACATCCAACTGACCAAATTGGTCAATTTTCGAAGAACTAGTAAATTTTGATCTTATTGGTCAACCATGGTCAAATTGGTTAAGTTTGGTCAAACATTGTCAAATTGAACCATTTGGTCAATCCAGACACCAAATTAATCAAAATGTACCATTTGGCCAACCTAAACAGTAAATTGGTCAGATTCGGTCAAACTGGTTAACATTGGTCAAACTAGACAAACTTTGACAAAAATGTAAAATTTGGACCCAATGACTGCAACATTAACCTCCAAGTCAACCATTGACCTAACTGATCAACAATGGTAAAATTTGTCAACCCTAGTCAAATTTGTCAACTTTGGTCAAACTTGGTCAAGATGAACCGTTGGGTCAACCCAGGCACCAAATTGGTCAAAATGGATCATTTGGTCAACCTAAGCACTAAATCTGTTAAATTTTGTCAAATTGGTCAACTTTACTCAAATTTGTCAAACCTGGCCAAAATGATCAATTTTGGACCCAATGATCACTACATTGACCACCAAGCTAACGCTTGACATAACTGGTCAAACTTTGGTGAAAATGACTTAATAGTCACCATAATAACCATCTGGTCAATACAGACATCCAATTAACTCAATTGGTCAAATTTCATCAACCTTATCAACTTTGGTCAAATTCGTCAACCCTGGCCAAAATGATCAACATTGTTTGAACTTGGTCAAATTGAACCATTTATTAAACCCAGACACCAAATTTGTCAAAATGGACCATTTGATCTGCCTAACTACTAAATTGGTCAAATTTGTTCAAACTAGCCTACTTTGGTCAATTAGTAAATCTTGGTCAAAATGGTCAATTTTGGACCTAATGACCACCACTTTGGCCACAACGTCAACCCTTTACCCAATTGGTCAAACTTTGGTCAAAATTATATAACGGTCACCACAATAATCATTTGGTTAATACATACATCCAATTGACTAAATTGGTCAAATTTGATCAAACGGGTCAACTTGGGTCAAATTAGTTAACCCATTTCAAAATAGTAAACTTAGGTCAAACTTGGTCAAATTTAACCGTTGGGTTAACCCAAGTACCAAATTTTTCAAAATTTACCATTTGGTCAGCCTAAACACTAAATTGGTCAATTATTGTCAAACTGGTCAACTTTGGTCAAATTGGTCAAAATAGTCAAATTTGGACCCAATGACCACCACATTAACGACCAGGTTAACACTTAACCTAACTGGTCAAACTTTGGTCAAAATGACCTAAAAGCCACCACAATAACCATTTGGTTAATACAATCATACAATTGACCCAATTGGTCAAATTGGTCAAACTCATCAATTTTTGTCAAATTCGTCAACTTTGGTCAAAATGGTCAACTTTGGTCAAACTTGGTCAAATTGAACTGTTGGGTAAACGCAGGCACCAAAGTGGTCAAAATTGATCATTTTGTCAACCTAAACACTAAATTTGACAAATTTGGTCAAAATTGTCAACTTTGGTCAAATTAGTTAAACCTGGTGAAATTTGTTAATTTTGGACCCAATGACCACGACATTGACCATCGGGTCAACCCTTAACCTAACTGGTCAAGCTTTCGTTAAAATGACCAAATAGTCAAAATAATAACCATTTGCTCAATACAGACATCCAATTGACCCACTTGGTTAAATTTGGTCAATCTCGTCAACTTTGGTCAAATTGGTCAACTCTGGTCAAAATGGTCAACTATGGTCAAACATGGTTAAATTGAAACATTTGGTCAACCCAGAAACCAATTTTATCAAAAAACCATTTGTTCAGCCTAAACACTAAAATTGTTAAATTTGGGGAAACTGGTCAACTTTGGTCAAATTTGTCACCTAGTCAACTTTTATCAACTTTTGTCAAACTTGGCAAATTGAACCATTTGGTCAACTCGGAAAATAAATTTATCTAATGGACCATTTGGTCAACCTAAATGCTAAATTGGTCAAATTCGGTCAAACTAGTCAACTTTGGTTAAACTAGACAAACTTAGTCAAAATGGTTAATTTTGGACCCAATGACGGCCACATATACCATTAGGTTAACACATTACCTAATTGGTCAAACTTTGGTCAAAATGACATTATAGTCACCGCGATAAACATTGGGCCAATACAGACATACAATTGACCAATTTGGTCAAATTTGGTCAAAGTGGTCAACTTTGGTCAAATTGGTCAACCCTGGTCAAAATGGTTAACTTTGGTCAAACTTGGTCAAATTGAATAATTTGGTCAACCCAGAGACCAAATTGGTAAAAATGAACCATTTGGTCTACCAAATTACTAAATTGGTCAAATTTAGTCAAACGGGTCTACTTTGGTCAATTAGTTAAACTTGGTCAAAATGGTCAATTTTGGATCCAATGACCACCACATTGACCACCAGGTCAACCCTTTACCCAATTGTCAAACTTTGGTCAAAATTACCTAACAGTCACCACAATAATCATTTGTTCAATATAGACTTCCAATTGACCCAGTTCGTCAAATTTGATTAAACTTGTCAACTTTGGTCAAATTAGTTAACCCAAGTCAAAATAGTCAAACTCCATCAAATTGAACCGTTGGGTCAACCCAGGCACCAAATTTTTCAAAATGGACTATTTGGTCAGCCTAAACACTAAATTGGTCAAATTTGGTCAAACTGGTCAACTTTGGTCGAATTGGTCAAAATAGTCAAATTTGGACCCAATGACCACCACATTAACGACCAGGTTAACACTTAACCTAACTGGTCAACTTTGTTCAAAATGACCTAATTGTCACCACAATAACCATTTGGTTAATACAATCATACAATTGACCCAATTGGTCAAATTGGTCAAACTCGTCAACTTTTGTCAAATTTGTCAACTCTTGTCAAAATGTTTAACTTTGGTCAAACTTGGTCAAATTGAACCGTTGGGTAAACCAAGGCACCAAATTGGTCAAAATAGAATATTTTGTCAACCTAAACACTAAATTGGTCAAACTTAGTCAAAATGGTCAACTTTGGACAAATTAGACAAACTTGGTCAAAATTGTGAATTTTGGACCGAATGACCACCACATTGACCACCAGGTCAACCCTTAACCTAAATGGTCAAGCTTTCGTCAAAATGACCTAACAGTCGCCTTAATAACCATTTAGTCAAAACAGATATCCAATTGACCCAATTGGTCAAGTTTGATCAAGCTGGTCAACTTTGGTCAAATTAGTTAACCCAAGTCAAAATAGTAAACCTTGGTCAAACTTGGTCAAATTGAACCGTTGGGTCAACCCAGGCACCAAATTTTTCAAAAATGGTCCATTTGATCACCCTAAAAATTGGTTAAATTTGGTTAAACTTGTCAACTTTGGTCAAATTGGTTAACCCCATTCAAAATCGTCAACTTTGGTAAAACTTGGTCAAATTGATCCATTTGGTCAACCCAGATAACAAAGTTGTCAAAATTGGACCATTTGGTCAACTTAAACACTAAATTAGTCAAGTTTCGTCAAACTGGTAAACTTTGGTCAAGTTAGACAAACTTAGTTAAAATGGTCAATTTTTGACCCAATAACCACCACATTGACCACCAGGTCATCCCTTGACCTAACTGGTTAAACTTTGTTCAAGATGACTTAATGGTCACCACAATAACCATTTGATCAATAGAGGCATCCAACTAACCCAATTGGTCAAATTTTGTCAAACTGGTCAACTTTAGTCAATTGGTAAATCCTGGTCAAAATGGTCAACTTTGGTCAAACTTGGTCAAACTTGATCAAAATGATCTATTTTTGACCCAATGAACACCACATTGACCACCAGGTGAACTTTTAACCTAACTGGTTAAACTTTGATCAAAATAACCTAATAGTTACGACAATAACCATTTGGTTACAACGGATATCTAATAAACCAAATTAGTCAACTTTAATCAAACTGGTCAACTTTCATCAATTGGGTCAACCCTAGGGAAAATGGTCAACTTCGGTCAAACTAAGTCAAATTGAACCATTTGGTCAACCTAGAGACCATATTGGTCAAAATGGACCATTTGGTCAACCTAAACTCTAAATTGGTCAAATTTGGTCAAACTTGTTAACTTTGGTCAATTAGTCAAGCTTAGTCAGAATGGTCAATTTTGGATTCAATGACCATCACATTGACCACTAGGTCAACTCTTGACATAACTTGTCAAACTTTAGTCAAAATGACCTAATAATCACTACAATAACCATTTGGTCAATGCTGACATCCAATTAACCCAATTGGTCAAATTTGGTCAAACTTGTCATCTTTGGTCGAATTGGTCATCCCTGGTGAAAATGGTCAACTTTGTTGAAACTTGGTCAAATTGAACCGCTGGGTCAACCCAGGCTCCAAATTGGTCAAAATGGACCATTTGTTCAACCTAAACACTAAATTAGTCATGTTCGGTCAGACTGATCAACTTTGGTCAATTTATCAAACTTGGTAAAAATTGTCAATTTTAGACCCAATGACCACCACATTGACCACCAGGTCAACTCTTAAACTTAGTGGTTAAAATTTGGCCAAAATGACCTAATAGTCACTATAATAACCAATTGCTCAATACAGACACCCAATTTACCAAATTTGTCAAATTTGGTTAAACTCATGAAAATTAGTCAAATTGGTCAACCCTCGTCAAAATGGTCAACTTTGGTCAAAATTTGTCAAATTGATTAATTTAGTCAACCCAGAGACCAAATTGGTCAAAATAGACCATTTGGTCTACCGAAATAATAGATTGGTCAAATTTGGTCAAACTGTTCTAGTTTGGTGAACTAGTCAAACTTGGTCAAAATGGTCAATTTTGGACCCAATGACCACCACAATGACCACCAGGTCAACCCTTTACCCTATTGGTCAAACTTTGGTCAAAATTACCTAATAGTCACCACAATAATCATTTGATCAATACAAATATCCAATTGACCCAATTGGTCAAATTTGATCAAATTATTCAACTGTCGTCAAATTAGTTAACCCATGTCAAAAAAGTAAACTTTTGTCAAACCTGGTTAAATTGAACCGTTTGTTTAACTCAGACACCAAATTTTTCAAAATGGACCATTTCGTCAGCCTGAACACTAAATTGGTCAAATTTGGTCAAACTGGTCAACTTTGGTTAACTTAGTCAAAATGGTCAATTTTCAACCCCAATGACCACCACATTAACCACCAGGTCAACCCTTAACCTAACTGGACAAACTTTGGTCAAAATTACCTAATAGTCACCATAACAACCATTTGGTTAATACAGACATTCAATTGACCCAGTTGGTCAAATTTGGTCAAGCTCGTCAACTTTTGTCAAATTCGTCAACTCTGGTCAAAATGGTCAACTTTAGTCAAACTTGGTCAAATTGAACCGTTGGGTAAACGCTGGCACCAAATTGGTCAAAATGAAACATTTTGTCAATCTAAACACTAAATTTGTCAAATTTTGTCAAAATGGTCCACTTTGGCCAAATTAGTCAAACTTGGTCAAATTTGTCATTTTTTGACCCGATGACCACTACGTTGACCACAATGTCAACCCTTAACCTAACTGGTCAAAGTTTCATCAAATGACCTAATAGTCACCATAATAACCAGTGGTCAATATAGACATCCAATTGACCAATTGGTTAAATTTGGTCGAACTCGTTAACTTTGGTCAAATTGGTCAACCGTAGTGAACATGGTCAACATTGGTCAAACATTGTCAAATTGAACCATTTGGTCAACCCAGAAACCAAATTGGACAAAAGTCCATTTGTTCAACCCAAACACTAAATTGGTCAAATTTTGTTAAACATGTCAACTTTGGTCAATTAGTCAAACTTGGTCAAAATGGACAATTTTGGATCCAATGGCCACCACATTAACCAACAGGTCAACCCTTGACCTAATTGATCAAACTTTGGTCAAAATGACAAAATAGTCACCACAATAACCATTTAGTTAATATAGACATTGAATTTACCCAATTAGTCAAATTTAGTCAAACGATTAAATTTGGTCAAATAGGTCAACCCTAATCAAAATGGTCAACTTTGGTCAAACTTGGTCAAATAGAACTGGTGGTAAACCCAGCCACCAAATTGGTTAAAATGGACCGCTTGGTCAACCTAAACACTAAAATTGTCAAATTTGGTCAAACTGGTCAACTTTGGTCAAATTAGACAAACTTCGTCAAAATAGTCAATTTTGGACCCAATGTTCACCACATTCACCACTAAGGAAACCCATGACCTAACTGGTCAAACTTTTTTCAAAATGACTTAATAGTTGCCATAATAACCATTTGGTCAATACAAAAATCTAATTGACCCACTTGGTTTAATTTGGTCAAATTGGTCAACTTTGGTCGAATTGGTCAACCCTTATCAAAATGGTCATCTTTAATCAAACTTAGTCAAATTGAACCACTTGGGCAACCCAGGCACCAACTTGATCAAAATGGACCATTTGGTCAACCTAAACACTAAATTGGTCAAATTTGGTCAAACTGGTCAACATTGGTCTAATTGGACAAACTTGGTCAAAATGGTCAATTTTGAACACAATGACTACCATATTGATCACCAGGTCAACCCTTGACCAAACTGGTCAAACATTGGTCAAAATGACCTAATAATCACCGCAATAACCATTTGGTTAATACAGACATCCAATTGACCTGATTTGTCAAATTTGGTCAAACTTGTCCACTTTGGTCAAATTGGTCAACCCTGGTCAAAATCGTCAACTTTGGTCAAACTTGGTCAAATTGAACCCTCTGGTCAACCCAAACATTGAATTTGTCAAAATGGAGCATTTTGTCAACTAAAACCCTAAATTGGTCAAATTATGTCAAACTTGTAAACTTTGGTCAAATTAGTCAAACATGGTCAAAATGATCAATTTTTGACCCACTGACTACCACATTGACCACCAGGTCAACCACATACCTAACTGATTGAAATTTGTTCAAAATGTCTTAATAGTCACCACAATAACCATTTGGTCATTACAAGCATTCAATTAACCCAATTGGTGAAATTTAGTCAAACTGGTCAACTTTAGTCAAATGGGTAAATCCTGGACAAAATGGTTAACTTTGGTCAAACTTGGTCAAAACGATCTATTTTGGACCCTACGACCACCACATTGACCTCCAGGTTAACTCTTGACCTAACTGGTCAAACTTTGGTCAAAATGACCTAATAGTCACGACAATAGCCATTTGGTCAATACGGATATCCAATAGACCAAATTAGTCAACATAGATCAAACTGGTCATCTTTCGTCAAATGGGTCAACCCTAGGCAAAATGGTCAAATTTGGTCAAACTTGGTCAAATTAAACCATTTAGTCAACCCACAGACAAAATTGGTAAAAATGGATTATTTGGTCAACCTAAACACTAAATTGATTAAAATTGGTGAAAGTAGTCAACTTTGGTCAATTAGTCAAGCTTAGTCAGAATGGTCACTTTTAGACCCAATGATCAACACATTGACCACTAGGTCAACCCTTAACATAACTTGTCAAACCTTGGTCAAAATGTTCTAATAGTCACCACAATAACCATTTGGACAATACCGACATCCAATTGACCCAATTGGTCAAATTTGGTCAAACTCGTCAACTTTGGTCAAATTGGTCATCCCTGGTCAAAATTGTTAAATTTTTATCAAACTTGGTCAAATTGAACCATTGGGTCAACCCAAGCTCCAAATTGGTCAAAATAGACCATTTGATTAACCTAAACACTAAATTAGTCATGCTCAGTCAAACTGGTCAACTTTGGCCAATTTATCAAACTAGGTCAAAATAATCAATTTTAGACCCAATGACCACCACATTGACTACCAGGTCAACTCTTGACCTAACTGGTCAAACTTTGGTCAAAATGACCTAATAGTCACCACAATAACAAATTGGTTAATACGGACATCCAATTGACCAAATTTGTCAAATTTGGTTAAACTCGTCAAAATTGGTCAAATTGGTCAACCCTCATCAAAATGGTCAACTTTGGTTAAATTTGGTCAAATTGAACAATTTGGTCAATCTAGACACCAAATTAGTCAAAATGGATCATTTGGCCAACCTGATAATTAAATTGCTCAAATTTGGTAAAACTAGTCAAATTAGTCATGCTTGGTCAAAATGGATAATTATGGGCATTGACCATCAGGTCAACCCTTGACTTAACTGGTCAAAATTTGTTCAAAATTACCTAATAATCACTACGATAATGATTTGGTCAATACATACATCCAATTAACTCAACTGGCCAAATTTTGTAAAACTTGTCATCTTTAGTCAAATTAGTCAAACCTGATCAAAATGGTCAATTTTGTTCAAAATTAGTCAAATCAAACCATTTGGTTAACCTAGACACGAAATTGGTCAAATTCGAACATTTGGTCAATCTAAACACTAAATTAGTCAAATTTGGTCAAATTGGCAACTTTAGTCAAATTGGTCATATTTGGTCAAAGTGGTTAATTTTGGACACAATGACCACCACATTGACCATCAGGTTAACTCTTGACCTAACTAGTCAAACTTTGGTTAAAATGACCTAAAAATCACCACAGTAACCATTTGGTAAATACAGACATCCAATTGACCAAATTAGTCAAATTTGGTCAAACTAGGTCAACTTTGGTCTACGCTGGTCAAAATGGTCAACTTTAGTCAATCTGAGTCAAATTGAACCATTTGGTTAACCCGACACTAAATTGTCAAAAATGGACGACCTAAACCCTAAATTAGTTAAATTTGGTTAAACTGGTAAACTTTTGGTCAAATTGGTCAAACTTAGTTAAAATGGTCAACTTTGGACCCAATGACCAGCACATTGACCACCAGGTCAACCCTTGACCTCACTGGTCAAACATTGGTCAAATCAACCTAATAGTCACAACAATAACTATTTGGTCATTACAAATATCCAATTGACCAAATTGGTCAATTTTGGAAGAACTAGTAAATTTTGGTCTAATTGGTCAACCATGGCCAAATTGGTTAAGTTTAGTAAACTTAGTCATATTGAATCATTTGGTCAACCCAGACACCAAATTAGCCAAAATGGACCATTTTGGTCAACCTTAACAAAAAATTGGTCAAATTCGGTTAAACTAGTTAACATTGGTCAAACTAGTCGAACTTTGTCAAAAATGTCAAATTTGGACCCAATGACCACCACATTGACCACGAGGCCAACCATTGAACTAATTGGTCAACATTGGTCAAATTTGTCTACCCTTATCTATTTGGTCAACTTTGGTCAAACTTGGTCAAATTGAACCGTTGGGTCAACCCAGGCACCAAATTGGTCAAAACGGATCATTGGTCAACCTAAGCTCTAAGTCTGTCAAATTTTGTTAAACTAGTGAACTTTAGTCAAATTGGTCAAACTTAGTCAAAATGATCAATTTTGGACCCAATTACCACTACATTTACCACGAAATCAACCCATGAAATAACTGGTCAAACTTTGGGGAAAATGATTTAATAATCACCACAATAACCATATGGTCAATACAGACATTCAATTAACTCCATTGGTCAAATTTAATCAAACTTATCAACTTTGGTCAAATTCGTCAACCTTAGTCAAAATGGTCCACTTTGGTCAAACTTGGTCAAATTAAATCATTTGTTCAACCCAGACACCAAATTTGTCAAATGGACCATTTGGTCTACCTAAATACTAAGTTGGTAAAATTTGGTACTTTGGTCAATTAGTCAAACTTGGTCAAAATGATCAATTTTGGACCCAATGACCACCACATTGACCACTACGCCAACCCTTTACCCAATTGGTCAAACTTTGATCAAAATTATATAATGCTCACCATAATAATTGTTTGGTTAATACAAACATCCAATTGACCCAATTGGTCAAATTTGATCAAACGGGTCAACTTGGGTCAAATTAGTTAACCCAGGTTAAAATAGTAAACTTTGGTCAAACTTGGTCAAATTAAACCGTTAAGTGAACCCAGACACCAAATTTTTCTAAATGGACCATTTGGTCAGCCTAAAGACTAAATTGGTCAAATTTGGTTAAACTGGTCAACTTTGGTCAAATTGGTCAAACTTGGTCAAAATGATCAATGTGGACCCAATGACGACAACATTAACCACCTGGTCAACCCTTAACCTAACTGGTCAAACTTTGGTCAAAATGACCTAATAGTCACCACGATAACTATTTGGTCAATACAGACATACAATTGACCCAATTGGTCAAATTTGGTCAAACTCGTCAACTTTTGTCAAATTAGTTAACTTTGGTAAAACTTGGTCAAATAGAACCGTTAGGTAAACCCAGGGACCAAATTGGTCAAAATTGACCATTTTGTCAACCTAAACACTAAATTTGTCAAATTTGGTCAAAATGGCCAACTTTGGTCAAATTAGTCAAACTTGGTCAAAATTATCAATTTTGGACCCAATGACCACCATATTGACCACCCGACTAACCCTTCGCCTAACTGGCCAAAATTTCGTCGAAATTACCAAATAGTCGACATAATAACCATTTGCTCAATACAGACATCCAATTGACCCACTTGGTTAAATTTATTCAAACTCATCAACTTTGGTCAAATTGGTCAACCGTGATCAAAATGGTTAACTTTGGTAAAAAATGGTTAAATTGAACCATTTGGTCAATCCAGAAACCAAATTGATCAAAAGACCATTTGTTCAGCCTAAACACTAAAATTGCTAAATTTGGTGAAATTGGTCAACTTCGGTCAAATTTGTCAACCCTGGTCAACTTTTATCAAACTTGGTCAAATTGAATCATTTGGTCAACTCAGACACCAAATTTATCAAATGAACCATTTTGTCAACCTAAATACTAAATTGGTCAAATTTGGTCAAAGTGGTCAACTTTGGTCAAATTTGGTCAAACTGGTCAACTTTGGTCAAATTAGACAAACTTGGTCAAAATGGTCAATTTTGGACTCAATGACGACCACATATACCACTATGTTTTTGATCAAAATGACATTTTAGTCATTGTGAAAACTATTTGGTTAATACAGATATACAATTGACCAAGTTGGTCAAATTTGGTCAAAGTGGTCAACTTTGGTCAAATTGGTCAACCTTGGTCAAAATGATTAACTTTGGTCAAACAGAACAATTTGGTCAACCCAGAGACCAAATTGGTCAAAATAGACCATTTGGCCTACCTAATTACAAAATTGGTCAAATTTAGACAAACTGATCTACTTTGGTCAATTAGTTAAACTTGGTTAAAATGGTCAATTTTGGATCCAATGACCACCACATTGACCACCAAGTAAACACTTTGCCAAATTGGTCAAACTTTGGTCAAAATTACCTAACAGTCACCACAATAATCATTTACTCAATACAAACATCCAGTTGACCCAATTTGTCAAATTTTAGCAAACTCGTCAACTTTGGTCAAATTAGTTAACCCATGGCAAAATAGTAAACATTGGTGAAACTTGGTCAATTTGAACCGTTGGGTTAGCCCAGGCACCAAATTTTTCAAAATGGTCCATTTGATCAGCCTAAACACTAAATTGATCAAATTTTGTCAAATTTGTCAACTTTGGTCAAATTGGTCAAACTTGGTCGAACTTAGTCAAAATGGTCAAATTTGGACCAAATGACCACCACATTAACTACAACGTTAACCCTTAACCTAACTGGTCAAACTTTGTTCAAAATGACCTAATAGTCACCATAATAACCATTTCGTTAATACAATCATACAATTGACCCAATTGGTCAAATTGGTCAAACTCGTCAACTTTTGTCAAATTCGTCAACTTTGGTCAAAATGATTAACTTTAGTCAAACTTGGTCAAATTGAACCGTTAGGTAAACCCAGGCATCAAATTGGTTAAAATGTACCATTTTGTCAACCTAAACACTAAATTGGTAGAATTTGGTCAAAATGGTCAACTTTGGTCAAATTAGTCAAACTTGGTCAAAATTGATAATTTTGGACCCAATGACCACCACAATGACAACCAGGTTAACCCTTAACCTAAATGGTCAAGCTTTCGTCAAAATGAACATGATCAAATTGGTTAAATTTAGTCAAATTGGTCAACCCTGGTCAAAATGATTAACTTTGGTCAGACTTAATCCAATGTAATCATTTGGTCAACCTAGATACTAAATTCATCAAAATGAATCATTTGGACAACCTAAACACTATATTGGTCAAATTTGGTCAAACTAGTCAACATTGGTCAATTAGTTAAACTTGGTCCAAATGGTTAATTTTGGACTCTGTGACCACCACATTGACCGTCAGGTCAACCCTCGACTTAACTTGTGAAACTTTGGTCAAAATGAACTGATAGTCACCAGAATAACTTTTTGATCAATACATACATCCAATTAACTCAATTGATCAAACTTGGTCAAATTGATGAACTTTGTTCAAATTGGTCAACCCTGGTCAAAATGGTCAACTTTTGTTAAACTTGGTCAAATTGAACAGAAGGCACCAAATTGGGCAAAATTGTCCATTTGGTCAACCTCAACACTAAATTGGTCAAATTTGGTTAAATTGGTCCTACTTAGTTAAAATGGTTTATTTTTTACCCAATGACCAGAACATTAACCTCCAGGTTAACCTATGACCTGACTGGTCAAATTTTGGTCAAAATGACCTAATAGTCACGACAATAACCATTTGGTCAATACGAACATCCAAGTGACCGAATTGGTCAAATTTGAAGAAACTGCTCAACTATGGTCAAATTGGTTAACCCTTGTCCAAATGGTCAACCTTGGTCAAACTTGGTCAAATTGAACCATTTGGTTAACCTAGACACCAAATTGGTCAAAATGGACCATTTGGTCAACCTAAACACTAAATTGGTTAAATTCGGTCAAACTGTTTAACTTTGCTCAAATTAGTCAAACTTGGTCAAAACGGTCAATTTTTTACCTAATGACTTGCACATTGACCACAAGGTCAACCATTGACCCAATTCGTCAAATTTTGGTCAAAATGACCAAATATCTACCACAAAAACATTTTGGCCAATACAGAGATCCAATTGACCCAATTGGTGAATTTTTATTAAACTCATCAATTTTGGTTAAATTGGTCAACCGTGGTCAAAATGGCCAACTTTGGTCAAACTTGGTCAAATTGAACCATTTGCTCAACCTAAATACCAAATTGTTCAAAATGGACCATTTGGTCAACCCAAATACCAAAATAGTTAAAATTGGTCAACTTTGGTCGAATTGGTCAAACTTGGTCAAAAAGGTCAGTTTTGCACCCAACGATCACCACGTTGACCACCAAGAAAACCCTTGACCTAACTGGTCAAACTTCGGTCAAAATGACATAATTGTCGCCACAATAACCATTTGGTCAATATAGACATCTAATTGACCAAATTGGTCAAACTGGTCATCTTTAGTTTAATTGGTATATTTGAATCAAATTGGTCAACTTTAGTCAAACTTGGTCAAATTGAACCATTTGGTCAACCCAGACACCAAATTGGTCAAAATGGACTATTTGGTTAATCTAATCAAATCAAAGTCGGTCAAACTGGTCAATTTAGTCAAATTAATCAAACTTGGTCAAAAAGGTCAGTCTTGGACCCAATGACCAGCACATTGACCATCAAGTCAACCCTTGACCTAACTGTTCAAACTTTGGTCAAAATGACCTAACACTCACCACAATAACCATTTGGTCAATACACACATCCAATTGATTAATTTGGTCAATTTGGTCAAACTAGTAAACTTTGGTCAAATTGGTCAGCCCTAGTAAAAAATGGTCAACTTTGGTCAAACATGGTAAAATTGAACTATTTTGTCAACCCATACACTAAAGTGTTCAAAATGGACCATTTGATCAACTAAAACACTGAATTAGTAAATTTAGTCAAACTGCTCAATTTTGGACAAATTGGCCAAACTTGGTCAAAATGGTTAATTTTTGACTTAATGACCACCACATTGATCACCAAGTCAACCGTTCACTTAACTGGTCAAACTTTGGTCAAAATGACCTAATAATCACCACAATAACCATTTGGTCAATACAGACATCCAACTGAACGAATTGTTGAAATTGGGTCAAACTGGCCAACTTTAGTCAAACTGGTTAACCTTGGTCAAAATGGTTAACTTTTGTTAAACTTGGTCAAATTGAACCATTTGGTCAACACAGAGACCAAATTGGTCAAAATGGACCATTTGGTCAACCTAGACACTAAATTGGTCAAATATGGTCAACTTTGGTCAATTTGTCAAACTTGGTTAAAATGCTCAATTTTGGACCCAATGACCACCACATTGACCATCAGGTCAACCCTTCACCTAACTGTCAAACTTTGGTCGAAATGACCTAATAGCCACCGCAATATCCACTTGGTCAATACATACGTTCAATTGACCCAATTGGTCAAATTTAGTCAAACTGATAAACATTAGTTGAAGTGATCAGCCCTGGTCAAAATGGCTAACCTTGGTTAAACTTGATCAAATTGAACCATTTGGTCAACACAAACACCAAATTTTTCAAAATGGACCCTTTGGTCAACCAAAACACTAAATTAGCCAAATTCGGTCAACTTTGGTCAGACTGGTCAAACTTGGTAAAAATGGTCAATTTTGGACTCAATGACCACCACATTGAGCACCAGGCCAACCCTTGACCTAACTGGTCAAATTTTGGTCAAAATGACCTAATAATCACGACAATAATCATTTGGTCCATACAAACATTCAATTGACCCAATTGATCAAATTTGGTCAAACTGGTCAACTTTGGTCGAATTGGTCAACACTGGTTAAAATGTTTAACTTAGGTCAAACTTGGATAAATTGAACCATCGAGCTAACCCATGTCAAAATAGTCAACTTAGATCAAACTTGGTTAAATTGAACCGTCAGGTCATTTTGAACTTTTGGTCAACTCAAACACCAAATGGTTCAAAAAGGATAATTTGGTCAAACAAAACACTAATTTAGTTAAATTTGGTCAAATTCGTCAACTTTGGTCAAATTGGTCAAACTTGATCAAAATGTTCAATTTTGGACCCAATGACCACCACATTGACCACCAAGTAAGCCTTTGACCTAACTGGTCAATCTTTGGTCAAAATGACATAATTGTGACCACAATAATAATTTGGTCAATACAGAGATCTAGTTGACCAAATTGATCAAATTTTGTCAAACTAGTCATCTTTGGTCAAATTTGCCAACACTGGTCAAAATGGTTAACCTTAATGAAACTTGGTCAAATTGAACCATTTGGTTAACCTTAAAACCAAATTGGTCAAAATGAGCCATTTTGTCAGCCTAAACACTAAATTGGTCAAATTCAGTCAAACTTGTTAACTTTGGTCAAATTAGTCAAACTTG
The DNA here is from genome assembly GCA_022702705.1 of Papilionanthe hookeriana x Papilionanthe teres. Taxonomy (NCBI): domain Eukaryota; kingdom Viridiplantae; phylum Streptophyta; class Magnoliopsida; order Asparagales; family Orchidaceae; genus Papilionanthe; species Papilionanthe hookeriana x Papilionanthe teres. Next base: position 67,797,079 of record CM040433.1, read on the forward strand.
GTCAAAATGGTTAATTTTGGACATAATGACCACCACATTGACCACCAGATCAACCCTTCACCTAACTGGTCAAGCTTTAGTCAAGATGACCTAATAGTCATCCTAAAACCATTTGGCCAATATAGACATCTGATTGACCAAGTGGTGAAATTTTAGCAAACTAGTCAACTTTGGTCAAATTGGTCAACCGTGGCCAAAATGTTCAAGTTTGGTCAAACTTCACCAAACTGAACCATTTGGTCAACCCAGATACCAAATTTTTTAAAATGAACCATTTGGTCAATCTAAACACTAAAATAGTCAAAATTAGTCAAATTGGTTAAACTTGATTAAAGTGGTTAGCTTTGGACCAAATGACCACCACATTGACCACCAGATTAACCCATGACCTAACTAGTCAATCTTTGGTTAAAATGACATAAAGGTCTCCATAATAACAAATTGGTCAATACAAACATCAAATTGACCCAATTGGTGAAATTTGGTCAAACTCATCAACTTTGGTCAAATTGGTCAACCCTGGTCAAAATTGTCAAACTTGGTCAAATTAAACCATTAGGTCAAACTGGTCAAAATGGACCATTTAATCAACTTAAACCCTAAATTGGTCAAATGTGGTCAAACTGGTCAACTTTAGTCAATTAGTCAAATTTGGTCAGAATGATCAATTTTAGACCCAATGACGACCACATTGACCACTAAATCAACCCTTGAACTAACTGATCAAACTTTTTTCAAAATGACCTAATTGTCACCACAATAACCACTTGGTGAATATAGACATCCAATTAACCCATTTAGTAAAACTTGGTCAAACCGTTCAACTTTGGTCGAATTGGTCAACCCTGATCAAAATGGTCAACTTTAGTCAAACTTGGTCAACCCAGACATCAAATTGGTCAAAAGGGACCATTTGATCAACCTAAATACTAAATTGGTCAAATTTGGTCAAACATGTCAACTTTGGTCGAATTAGTCAAATTTGGTTAAAATAATAAATTATGGACCTTGTGACCACCACATTGACCACACGGTCAACCCTTAATCTAACTGGTCAAACTTTATTCAAAATGACCAAATAGTCATCGCAATAACCATTTGGTCAATACAGACATCCAATTGACCTAATTGGTCAAATTTTGTCAAACTGGTCAAATTTGGTCAAATTTGGTCAAATTTGTCAAACTGGTCTATTTTGGACCAAATGACCACCACATTGACCACCAAGTTAACCATTGACCTGACTGGTCAAACTTTGGTTAAAATGACCTAATATTCATGACAATAACCATTTGGTCAATACCAACATTGAATTCACCAAATTAGTCTAATTTTGTCAAACTGATCAACTATGGTCAAATTGGTTAACCTGGGTCAAAATGGTTACCCTTGGTCAAACATGGTCAAATTGAACCATTTGGTCAACCCATATACCAATTTGGTCAACTTAAACACTAAATTTGTCAAATTCGGTTAAACTGGTAAACTTAGGTTAAATTAGTCAAACTTGGTTAAAATAATCAATTTTTGACCTAACGACCAACACATTGACCACCAGGTCAATCCTTGATCTAAATGTTCAAACTTTAGTCAAAATTACCTAATAGTGACCACAATAACTATTTAGCCAATACAGACATTCAATTTACTCAATTGGTGATATTTGATCAAACTGGTTAACTTTTGTCAAATTGGTCAACCCTGATCAAAATGGTGAGCTTTGATCAAACTTGGTCAAATTGAACCATTTGGTCAACCCAGATACCAAATTGTTCAAAATGGACCATTTGGTCAACCTAAACACTAAATTAATCATATTAGGTCAAATTGGTCAACCTTGTTTAAATTGGTCAAACTTGATCAAAATGGTCAATTTTTGACCCAATGACCACCAGGTCAGCCCTTTAACTAACTGGTCAATCTTTGGTCAAACTTATATAATAGTCACCTCAATAACCATTTGGTCAATACAGAAATCCAATTGACCAAATTGGTCATATTTGTTCAAACTACTCAACTTTGGTCAAATTTGTCAACCCTCATCAAAATGGTCAAACTTGGTCAATTTGAACTATTTGGTTACACCAGACACCAAATTGGTCAAAATGGATCATTTGGTCAACCTAAACACTAAATTAGTCAAATTCGGTCAAACTTTATAACTTTGGTTAAATTAGTCAAACTTCGTCAAAATGGTCAATTTTGGACCTAATGACCATCACATTAACCACCAGGTCAACCCTTGACCTAACTGTCAAACTTTTTGTAAAAATGTCCTAATAGTTAGCATAAAACCATTTAGCCAATACAAACATCAAATTGAAATAATTGGTGATATTTTATCAAACTGGTCAACTATAGTCAAATTGGTCAACGGTGGTCAAAATGGTCAACTTTGGTCAAACTTGGTCAAATTGAACCATTTGGTCGACTCAAGTACCAAAATCTTCAAAATGAACCATTTGATCAACTTAAACACTAAAATAGTCAAAATTGGTCAAATTTGTCAACTTTGGTAAAATTTGTCAAACTTGGTCAAAATGATCAGTTTTGGACCCAATGACCGCCACATTGACCACCAGGTCAACCATTGACCTAACAGGTAAAACTTTGGTCAAAATTACATAATAATCGCCACAATAACATTTGGTCAATACGGACATCCAATTGACCCAATTGGTAATATTTTGTCAAACTAGTCAACTTTGGTCTAATTGGTTAACTCAAGTCAAAATGGTCAATTTTGGTCAAACTTGGTCAAATTTAACCTTTTTGGTCAATTTAGACAAAAATTTGGTCAAAATGGATCATTTGGTCAACCTAAATACTAAATTAGTCAAATTCAGTCAAACTGGTCAACTTTGGTCAAATTAGTCAAACTTGGTCAAAATGGTTAATATTGGACCTAATGACCAACGCATTGACCACCAGATCAACCCTTGGCCTAAATGGTCACACTTTGGTCAAAATAATCTAATAGTCATCACAATAACTGTTTGGCCAAAACAGACATCCAATAGACCCAATTGGTGATATTTGATCAAACAGGTCAACTTTGGTCAAATTGGTCAACCATGATCAAAATGGTGAGCTTTGATCAAACTTGGTCAAATTGAACCATTTGGTCAACCCTGATACCAAATAGTTCAAAATGGACCATTTAGTCAACTTAAACACTAAATTAGTTATATTTGTTCAAAGTGGTCAACCTCGTTCAATTTGGTCAAACTTGATCAAAAAGGTCAGTTTTAGACCCAATGACCACCACATTGACCACTAGGTCAACCCTTTAACTAATTGGTCAATCTTTGGACAAAATGACATAATAGTCACCTCAATAACCATTTGGTCAACACAGAAATCCAATTGACAAAATTCGTCATATTTGGTCAAACTAGTCAACTTTGCTCAAATTTGTTAACCCTGGTAAAAATGGTCAACCTTGGTCTAACTTGGTCAAATTGAACTATTTGGTCACACTAGACACCAAATTGGTCAAAATGGACCATTTGGTTAACCAAAACACTAAATTAGTCAAATTCGGTCAAACTGTATAACTTTGGTTAAATTAGTCAAATTTTGTCAAAATGATTAATTTTTGACCTAATCACCACCACATTAACCACCAGGTCAACCCTTGACCTAACTGGTCAAACTTTTGTCCAAATAATCTAATAGTCACCACAAAACCATTTGGCCAATACAGACATAAAATTGACCCAATTGGTAAAATTTTATCAAACTGGTTAACTTTGGTCAAATTGGTCAATAGTGGTCAAAATTGTTAACTTTGGTCAAACATGGTCAAATTGAATTATTTGTTCAACTCAAATACCAAATTATTCAAAATGGACCATTTAGTCAACCTAAACACTAAAGTAGTCAAAATTGGTCAAATTTGTCAACTTTGGTAAAATTGGTCAAACTTGGTTAAAATGATCAGTTTTGGACCCAATGACCGCCACATTGACCACCAGGTCAACCCTTAACCTAACTGGTCAAACTTTGGTCAAAAGGACAAAATAGTGGCCACAATAAATTTTGGTCAATACGGATATCCAATTAACCCAATTGGTAAAATTTGGTCAAACTGGTCAACTTTGGTCTAATTGGTTAACTCAAGTCAAAATAGTTAACTTTGGTCAAACTTGGTCAAATTGAACCTTTTTGATCAACCTAGACACCAATTTGGACAGAATGGACCATTTGGTCAACCTAAATACTAAATTGGTCAAATTCGGTCAAACTGGTCAACTTTGGTCAAATTAGTCAAACTTGGTCAAAATGGTCAATTTTGTACCTAATGACCAACACATTGACCACCAGGTCAGCCCTTGACCTAAATGGTCACACTTTGGTCAAAATGACCTAATAGTCACCACAATAACTCTTTGGCCAATACAGACATCCAACTGACCCAATTGGTGAGATTTGATCAAACTGACTAACTTTGGTCAAATTGGTCAACCCTAATCAAAATGGCAAGCTTTCATCAAACTTGGTCAAATTGAACCATTTGGTCAACCCAGATACCAAATAATTCAAAATGGACCATTTGGTCAACCTAAACATTAAATTAGTCATATTTGGTCAAACTGGTCAACCTTGTTTAAATTGGTCAAACTTGATCAAAATGGTCAGTTTTGGACCCAATGAACACCACATTGACCACTATATAAGCTCTTTAACTAACCAGTCAATTTTTGGTCAAAATTGACATAATAGTCACCTCAATAACCATTTAGTAAATACATAAATCCAATTAACAAAATTAGTCATATTTGGTCAAACTAGTCAACTTTGGTCAAATTTGTCATCCCTGGTCAAAATGGTCAATCTTGGCAAACTTGGTCAAATTAAACTATTTGGTCACACTCGACACCAAATTGGTCAAAATCGACCATTTGGTCAATCTAAACACTAAATTAGTCAATTTTGGTTAAACTGTATAACTTTTGTTAAATTAGTCAAACTTTGTCAAAATGGTCAATATTGGACCTAATGACCACTACGTTAACCACCAGGTCAACCTTGACCTAACAGGTCAAACTTTTTTCAAAATGACCTAATAGTTACCACAAAACCATCTGGCCATTACAGACATTAAATTGACCCATTGGTGAAATACTATCAAACTAGTTAACTTTGGTCAAATTGGCCAACAGTGGTCAAAATGATCAACTTTGGTCAAAGTTGGTCAAATTGAACCATTTGGTCAACCCAAATACCAAATTATTCAAAATGAACCATTTGGTCAACCAAAACACTAAAATAATAAAAAAATTGGTCGAATTTGTCAACTTTTGTAAGATTGGTCAAACTTGGTCAAAATGATCAGTTTTAAACCCAATGACCGCCACATTGACCACCAGGTCAACCATTGACCTAACTAGTCAAACTTTGGTCAAAATGACATAATAGTCGCCACAATAACATTTGGTCAATACGGACATCCAATTGACCCAATTGGTAAAATTTGGTCAAACTGGTCAACTTTGGTCTAATTGGTTAACTCAAGTCAAAATGGTCAGGTTTGGTCAAACTTTTTCAAATTGAACTTTTTTGTCAACCCAGATACCAATTTGGTCAAAATGGACCATTTGGTCAACCTAAATACTAAATTTGTCAAATTCGATCAAACTTGTCAACTTTAGTCAAATTAGTCAAACTTGGTCAAAATGGTCAATCTTGCACCCAATGACCACCACTTTGACCATCAGGTGACCTAACTGTTCAAACTTTAGTCAAAATGACATAATAGTCACCACAAAAATCATTTTGTCAATACAGACATCCAATTGACCTAACTGGTGATATTTGATCAAAATGGTTAACTTTGGTCAAATTGGTCAACCCTTATCAAAATGTTGAGCTTTGATCAAACATGTTCAAATTGAACCATTTGGTCAACCCAGATACCAAATAGTTCAAAATGAAGTATTTGGTCAACCTAAACATTAAATTTGTCACGTTTGGTCAAACTGGTCAACCTTGTTTAAATTAGTCAAACTTGATCAAAATGGTCAGTTTTCTACCCAATGACCACCACATTGACCACCAGGTCAGCCCTTTAATTAACTGGTAAATCTTTGGTCAAAATGACATAATAGTCCCCTCAATAACCATTTGGTCAATACAGAAATCCAACTGACCAAATTGGTCATATTTAGTCAAACTAGTCAACTTTGGTCAAATTTGTCAACCCTGGTTAAAATGGTCAACCTTGGTCAAACTTGGTCAAATTGAACTATTTGTTCAAACTAGACACCAAATTGGTTAAAATGGACCATTTGGTCATCCAAAACACTAAATTAGTCAAATTCGGTCAAACTGTATAACATTGGTTAAATTAGTCAAACTTTATAAAAATGGTCAATTTTAGACCTATTGACCACCGCATTAACCACCAGGTCAACCCTTGACCAAACTGGTCAAAATTTATTAAAATGACCTAATAGTCACCACAAAACCATTTGTTCAATACAAACATCAAATTGACCTAATTGGTGAAATTTTATCAAGCTAGTCAACTTTTGTCAAATTTGTCAACAGTGGCAAAATGGTTAATTTTTGTCAAACTTGGTCAAATTGAACCATTTGGTCAACCCAAATACCAAATTATTCAAAATGGACCATTTGGTCAACTAAACACTAAAATAGTCAAAATTGATCTTTGTCAGGTAAAATTGTTCAAACTTGGTCAAAATGATCAGTTTTGGACCTAATAACCGCCACATTGACCACCAGGTCAACCCTTGACCTAACTGGTCAAACTTTGGTCAAAATGACATAATAGTCGCCACAATAACATTTGGTCAAAATGGACATCCAATTGACCCAATTGGTAAATTTTGGTCAAACTGGTCAACTTTGGTATAATTGGTTAACTAAAGTCAAAATCGTTAACTTTGGTCAAACTTGGTCAAATTAAACCTTTTGGTCAATCCAGACACCAATTTGGTCAAAATGGACCATTTGGTCAAACTAAATACTAAATTGGTCAAATTCAGTCAAAATAGTCAACTTTGGTCAAATTAGTCAAACTTGGTCAAAATGGTCAATCTTGGACCCATTGACCACCACTTTGACCACCAGGTCAAACCTTGACTTAACTGTTCAAACTTTAGTCAAAATGACATAATAGCCACCACAAAAAGCATTTAGTCAATACATACATCTAATTGACCTAATTGGTGATATTTCATCAAACTGGTCAACTTTGATCAAATTGGTCAACCCTGATCAAAATAGTGAGTTTTGATCAAACTTGGTTAATTTGAACTATTTTGTCAACCCAGACTCCAAATTGTTCAAAGTTGACCATTTTGGTCAACTTAAACAATAAATAGGTCAAATTTGGTTAAACTGGTCAACTTTGGTCAAATTAGTCAAACTTGATCAAAATGGTCAGATTTGGACCCAATGGCCAGCACATTGACCACCAGGTCAGCTCTTTACACAACTGGTCAAACTTGGTTCAAAATGAGCTAATAATAACCACAATAACCATTTGGTCATTAAAGACATCCAATTGACCCAATTCGTCAAATTTGGTGAAACTGGTCAGATTTGGTCATATTGGTCAACCCTGGTCAAAATAGTCAACTTTGGTCAAACTTGGTCATATTGAACTATTTGATTAACCAAGACACCAAATTTTTTAAAATGGACCATTTGGTCAACTAAAACACTAAATTATTTAAATTTGGTCAAACTCATCAACTTTGTTCAAATTGGTCAAACTTTGTCAAAATGGTTAATTTTGGACCCAATGAACACCACATTGACCACCAGGTCAAAGCTTGACCTAACTGGTTAAACATTGGACAAAATTACCTAATTGTCACCTCAATAACCATTTGATCAACATAAATATCCAATTTACCCAACTAGTGAAATTTGGTCAAACTGGTCAACTTTGGTCAAATTGTTCAACCCTGGTCAAAATGGTCAACTTTGGTCAAACTTGGTAAAATCAAACCAATTAGTCAAGCAAGATTCCAAATTGTTAAAAATTGACCATTTGGTCAACCTAAACACTAAATTTGTCAAATTTAGTCAAACTGGTTAACATTGATCAATTAGTCAAAATGGTCAATTTTGGACACAAAGACCACCACATTGACCGCCACGTCAACCCTTGACCTAACTGGCAAACTTTGGTCAAAATGACCTAATAGTCACCACAATAACCATTTGATCAATACAGACATCCAATTGACCCAATTGGTCAAACTTGGTCAGATTGGTCAACATTGCTAAAATTGGTCAACCCTTGTCAAAAAGGTCAACTTAGGTCAAACTTGGTTAAATTAAACCATCGGGTCAACCCACGCACAAAATTGTTCAAAATGGACCGTTTGGTCAACCAAAAAACTTAATTAGTCAAATTTGGTTAAACTCGTCAACTTTGGTGAAATTGGTCAAACTTGGTCAAAATGGTCAATTTTGGACCCACTGACCATCACATTGACCACTATGTCAACCCTTAACCTAACTGGTCAACCTTAGTCAAAATGACCTAATAGTCGCCACAATAACCATTTGGTCAATAAAGATATCCAATTGACCCACTTGGTTAAGTTTGTTCAAACTGGTCAACTTTGGTGAAATTGGTCAACCCTTGTCAAAATGGTCAATTTTGGTGAAACTTGGTCAAATTGAACCATTTGGTCAACCCAAACAGTAAATTTATCAAAACGAAACATTTAGTCAACATAAACTCTAAATTGGTCAAATTTGGTTACCACCACATTGACTACCAAATCAACCCTTGACCTAAGGGGTTAAATTTTGGTCAAGATGACCTAATCGTCACCACAGTTACCATTTGGTCAACACAGACATCCAATTGACCCAATTGGTCAAATTTGGTCAAACTGGTTAACTTTGTTCAAATTGGAAAACCATGGTTAAAATGGTCAACTTTGATAAAACTTGGTTAAATTGAACCATTTGGTCAACCCAAACACCAAATTGTTCAAAATGGACCATTTGGTCAACCTAAACACTAAATTAGTCAAATTTAGTCAAATTGGTCAAACTTTGTGAAAATGGTCAATTTTAGACCTAATGAACACCACATTGACCACCTAGTCATCCCTTAACCTAACTGGCCTAAATTTGGTCAAAGTGACCTAATAGTCACCACGATAACAATTTGGTCAATATAGACATCCGATTGACCCAATTGGTAAAATTTGGTCAAACTGGTTGACTTCAGTCAAATTGTATAACTTGAGTCAAACTTAGTCAAATTGAACAATTTGGTTAACCAAGACTCCAAATTGGTTAAAATGGATCATTTGGTCAACCTAAACAATAAAATGGTTAAATTTGGTTAAACTGGTAAACTTTGTGTTGATCTCATTTATAATGAGTCAATACCTTTTGACCTAAAAAGTTAACTTTGGTTAAAATGGTCAAACTAGACCCAATGACCAACCATGTTGACCCCATAGGTCAACCTTTTGACCTAAAAAGTCAACTTTGGTCAAAATGGCCAAACCAGACCCAATGACCAACCCTGTTGACCCAATAGGTCAACCTTTTGACCTAAAAGTCAACATTGGTCAAAATGGTCAAACCAGACCCAATGACTAACCCAGTTGACCCCATAGGTCAACCTTTTGACCTAAAAGTCAACATTGGTCAAAATGGTCAAACCGCACCAATGACCAACCCTGTTGACCCCATAGGTCAACCTTTTGACCTAAAAAGTCAACTTTGGTCAAAATGGTCAAACCAGACCCAATGACCAACCCTGTTAACCCCATAGGTCACCCTTTTGACCTAAAAGTCAACATTGGTCAAAATGGTCAAACCATACCCAATGACCAACCCTGTTGACCCCATAGGTCACCCTTTTGACCTAAAAAGTCAACTTTGGTCAAAATAGCCAAACCAGACCCAATGACCAACCCTGTTGACCCCCTAGGTCACCCTTTTGACCTAAAAATTCAACTTTGGTCAAAATAGTCAAACTAGACCCAATGACCAATCATGTTGACCCCATAAGTCAATCTTTTGATCCAAAAACATGTTTAAAACCCCACAATGACAAAACTACAAATACTGTGATGAAATCAACCAGGACAAATTTAAAAAGATCACATTGGATATTTTAAAATTAAATTGATCAACCTAGGCTGACTTGACTCAACCTAGGTCAAAATTAATCAACACTTATCTATTTTAATCAAAATAGATAAAAATGAAATAAAAAAACAAAATTAATCAAATAATTAATTTCAAAATTATTTTGATTAATTAAAATGATTAATGATTTAATTTTCAATATTTTAATTAAATGACATAATTAATTAAAATGAAAATTAAATTAAAATCATAAAATAACAAAAATAATAAAATTAATCAATTAACTAATTTGAATATATTTTCAATTAATAAATTGATTAATAAAAAAATTTCCAACAATTTTTAATTAATAACATGATTAATTAAAATGGAAATTAAATAAAAAAAAGAAAAAAAAAGAAAAAAAAAAGAAAAGACATAAGATGACACATGGCCTTCCCATAATTAATTAGGCTAAGACTAAATTAAGCTCACCATGAGACATATTAACACATAATAAAGCTTATCTTAAATCAATTTAATCATGGGTTAACACCCATCATGATGGGTAAAGTGAGGTGTCTCTTCCCCCTTCACCCTAAGCCATGACTCACCCTTACTTAGCCATGAGGTGGTCGGCCAACACCAAGCCTCATTTCCCACCTCCCAAGCTAGCCAATGGAGAGAGAACCAAACTTAAACCCACCCCTCACCATGGTTAAATGGAATCATGAGAGGAGAGCATATGTGTCACCATTTGGTAAGGCTAGAGGGTGATGTGTAAGCTCATACGGAGGAGAAATTACAGCTCACTTAAAACCTCTTGCATGATCCAATGGAGGAGAGCCAAAACATTAAGCTCATCATGGAAAGCTTGGGAGAAACAACAATGGCTATCCTCTCAGCCGAATTTCTCCTCTAATGGGTTAATAGGGGAGATAACAACTAAATGAGTTATAATATCCCAGAATTCGTCTTAAGAAATATTTAAGAATTATGAATTAGGGAGTTTGGACATTCAAAATCATTAAAATATACTCCACCAGATATAGTAATTCTTTAAGAAGAAGCTTGAGGTGAGCATAAAATCAAAAAAATTGGTTTTTGAGTTCAGGCATTCAAAATCATTAAAGTGTGCCCTACCAAAAAAAAAAGAAAAAAAAGAAGGTTTCTAAAATGAAGCTTGAGGTGGGCACAAAATAAAAAATTGGTGTCTCAATTCAAACATTCAAAATCTTTAACATGCTCCACCAGATATAGTAATTCTCTGAGAAGAAGCTTGAGGTGAGCATAAAATTAAAAATTGGTGTCCAAATTCTCTCCTAATTGATAAATCTTGAAAAAAGTCTTAAGAAAATTCTTCTGATATTATATTCAGGAAAGAATTAAGTGATCTCGTCTTTTGGTTGACTATTAAGTGATTCAGACATATCATTAGAAGATAAAATATATTTTGATCACATAATCAAAATTTTGAAAAAAAAAATCCTAAGGCCCAGAAAGAAAGAACTAAGGTAAATGGCTTTGTTATTGGAGATTAATGGAAATTGTACTCTGAAGTCATAATTTTCCAAAGATCTAACCCCAATCCCAATTTGGAAATGTCAAAGTGATTTTTGAAAGACAATCAGAATGATCTTTATAGAATTGGTGATTAATGGAAACTACATAAACCTACATGAACGACATCATTTGCTCTAATAAACGGGCCCTAAGTTGTGCTTCCACTTGAAGTGCAATGATCTTACCTATAAATGACATCAGCAGACAAAAAAAAATGAGATTACAACTCGGAGAACTTGGAAGCTTGGAAGACTAGCAAGCATTGTACGGGCCCATGATAAATTGGTTCACCCTAGAACACTCAGATCAGGGATTTGGATTTAGTACTTAAAACACCTATCCTCATGGGAGGGCCCATATGAATGTTAAGAAAACACATTTGGGGAAATCCTGTCAGTTAATAGACTACCAAGAAGACATAATACACCCAATCAATGGGTAGTATTTGAAAAAAGATGCGACATAGACAAAAATGAATGACTTGATTTGAAAACTGAGAAACAAACAATCAAAATCGACAAATCGACATTGACATTTCTAAGAGATAGTGTAAGACTTCCTTAAATGGAAGATGCAGTCTACTCTCTTTCTCGCTATTGGATATAAGACCATCATGACATTGGCTTTCCTTTAGCAATCTTTCTTTGGATAGGATATAAGTCTCATATGCATTCTTATTCCAAAATCGACATTTTGACATTGACATTTCTAAGAGATAGTGTAAGACCTCCTTAAATGGAAGATGACATCTACTCTCTTTCTCGCTATTAGATGTAAGACCATCAGACATTGGTTTTCCTTTAGCAACTTTTCTTTGGATAAGATACAAGTCTTATATGCATTCCAATTCTAAAACTGACATTTTGACATTGACATTTCTAAGAGAAAGTGTAAGACCTCCTTAAATGGAAGATGGCATCTACCCTATTTTTCGCTATTGGATATAAGACCATCATGACATTGGCTTTTCTTTAGCAATCTTTCTTTGGATAGGATATAAGTCTCATACACATTCCTATTCAAAAATCGACATTTTGACATTGATATTTCTATGATATAGTGTAAGACCTCCTTAAATGGAACATAGCCTCTACTCACTTTTTCGCTATTGGATATAAGACCATCAGACATTGGTTTTCCTTTAGCAATTTTTCTTTGGATATGATATAAGTCTCATACGCATTCCTATTCCAAAACTGACATATCGACATTGACATTTCTATGAGATAGTGTAAGACCAACTTAAATTAAAAATGGCATATATTCTCTTTCTCGTTATTAGACGTAAGACCATCATGACGTTGGCTTTCCTTTAGTAATCTTTCATTGGATAGGATATAAGTCTCATACGCATTCCTATTCCAAAATCGACATTTTGACATTGACATTTCTAAAAGGTAGTGTAAGACCTCCTTAAATGGAAGACGGCATCTACTCTCTTTCTCGCTATTGGATGTAAGACCATCAGACATTGGCTTTCCTTTAACAACCTTTCTTTGGATAGGATATAAGTCTCATACGCATTGCTATTCCAGAATCGACATTTTGACATTGATATTTCTAAGAGATAGTGTAAAACCTCCTTAAATGGAAAATAGCATCTACTCTCTTTCTCGCTATTGGATGTAAGACCATCATGACATTGGCTTTCCTTTAGCAACTTTTCTTTGGATAGGATATAAGTCTCATACGCATTCCTATTCCAAAATCGACATTTTGACATTGACACTTTTTTTTGAGAAAGTTGAATATGTCATTTACTCTCTTTTCTCTATTATCTACAATACATCGACAGTTCCAAAAATGCCAAAATAAAGATTTTGAATTAAAAATTACATAATAAAAAAAAACTTGTGATAAACAACTTTTTAAGACCTGTAAAGGTCAAATCCCCAGCAAATACAAAATTATGGCTTGAGTTTGCCACTCTTTTCTAGTTATTGGATGAAAGTCCTTTCCCGACACGTGGCATTCCTCTGACTTGACACCGACATTTGAAATTTCTGAGAAATGGAATATGACATCCATTTTCTCTCTCCAGTTATCGGATGTAAGTCCATTCCTGACATGAAAGTTATGGCATTCCTATAACTCGATATTGATATTTGAGATTTCTGAGAAATGGAACATGACATCCTTTTTCTCTTTCTAGTTATCGAATATATGTCATTTCGTGACACGAAAATTATGGCATCCCTATAACTCGACATTGACATTTAACATTTCTGAGAAATGGAATACGACATCCATTTTCTCTTTATAACTTTCAGATGAAAGTACTTTCCTACCATGAAAATTATGACATTCCCATAATTTAACATCTCCACATTTGACAGACATTTTTGACATTTGACATATCAACGTCTCGATATTTGACAGACATTTCAACATGTGACATATCGACCTTTCGACATTTGACATATCGACAATTGTTATGGACGTTTGAGATATCAATCTTTCAACATTTGACATATCAACAACTCGACATTTGATATATCAACATCTCGATATTTGACGTATCAACATTTTGACATTTGACATATTGACATTTGACATATCGACAATTGTTATCGACATTTGAGATATCAACCTTTCAACATTTGATATATCGACAATTGTTATCGACATTTGACATATCGACAATGGTTATCGACATTTGAGATATCAACCTTTCGACATTTGACGTATCAACATTTCGACATTTGACATATCGATCTTTCGACATTTGACATATCAACATTTCAACATATCAACAATCGTTATCAATTTGACACATCTATATTTCGACCTTTGATATATCAATAATTGTTATCAACTTCTGACATATCAACATTGCGACATTTGATATATCAACGTTTGCACTCATCCTCTCCTTTGTTATCGGAAGTAAATCCTTTCCTGACACGGAAATGGCATTCTTTTATCACAACATCAACATTTGACATTTCGAGAAATAGAAAATGACATACATTTTCTCTCTCCGGTTATTGGATGTAAGTATTTTCCTGACACGGAAATCACAGCTTTACTCTAAACAAATATCGACATTGACATTTCGAGAAATGGAAAATGACATCCATTTTCTCTCTCCGGTTATTGGATGTAAGTCCTTTCCTGACACAAAAATCATGGCTTTCCTCTAACCAAATATCGACATTGATATTTTGAGAAATGGAAAATGACATCCATTTTCTCTCTCAAGTTATTGGATGTAAGTCCTTTCCTGACATGAAAATCATGGCTTTTCGATAACTAAAATCGACATTGAAATTTTAAGAAATGGAAAATGACATACATTTTCTCTCTCTTGTTATTGGATATAAGTTCTTTCCTGACACAGAAATCACAACATTCCTTTAACATAATAGCAACATTGACATTTTGAGAAATGGAATATGACATCGATTTTCTCTCCCGGTAAATTCCTTTTCAGACACGAGAAGAATGTTCCTTCCAAGAACCGACAAACAAGACATCTGACATCCTCTAGAAGTAGTATGATACCCACTCTTTTCCAGATTGTTATCAAACATTTCCTAGACCATTTCGGTCAACGCCAATATGTGCAGAATACTTATATAGTATTCTACACATATTAGGGGTCCTTTTGTTGACCTCATTTATAATGAGTCAATACCTTTTAACCTAAAAAGTCAACTTTGGTCAAAATGGTCAAACCAGACCCAATGACCAACCATGTTGACCCCATAGACCAACCTTTTGATCTAAAAAGTCAACTTTGGTCAAAATGGTCAAACCAGACCCAATGACCAACCCTGTTGACCCCATAGGTCAACATTTTAACCTAAAAAGTCAACATTGGTCAAAATGGTCAAACCAGACCCAATGATCAACCCAGTTGACCCCATAGGTCAACCTTTTGACCTAAAAAGTCAACATTGGTCAAAATGGTCAAACCAGACCCAATGACTAACCCTGTTGACCCCTTAGGTTAACCTTTTGACCTAAAAAGTCAACTTTGGTCAAAATGGTTAAACTAGACCCAATGACCAATCCTATTAACCCCATAGATCACCCTTTTGACCTAAAAAGTCAACATTGGTCAAAATGGTCAAACCAGATCCAATGACCAACGCTATTGACCCCATAGGTCACCCTTTTGACCTAAAAAGTCAACTTTGGTCAAAATAGTCAAACTAGACCCAATGACCAATCATGTTGACCCCATAAGTCAATCTTTTGATCCAATAACATGTTTAAAACCCCACAATGACAAAACTACAAATACTGTGATCAAATCAACAAAGACAAGGTTAAAAAGATCTCATTGGACATTTTAAAATTAAATTGATCAACCTAGGCTGACTTGAGTCAACCTTGGTCAAAATTAGTCAACACTTATTTATTTTAATCGAAATAGATAAAAATGAAATAAAAACAACAAAATTAATCAAATAATTAATTTCGAAATTATTTTGATTAATTAAAATGATTAATGATTTAATTTTCAATATTTTAATTAAATGACATAATTAAAAAAATAAAAATTAAATTAAAATCATAAAATAACAAAAATAATAAAATTAATCAATTAAATAATTTGAAATTATTTTCAATTAATAAATTGATTAATAAAATAATTTCCAACAATTTTTAATTAATAACATGATTAATTAAAATGGAAATTAAATTAAAGAAAAGAAAAAATAAATAAAAGACATAAGATGACACATGGTCTTCCCATAATTAATTAGGCTAGGACTAAATTAAGCTCACCATGAGACATATTAACACATAATAAAGCTTAACTTAAATCAATTTAACCATGGGTTAACACCCATCATGATGGGTAAAGTGAGGTGTCTCTTCCCCCTTCACCCTAAGCCATGACTCACCCTTACTTAGCCATGAGGTGGCCGACCAACACCAAGCCTCATTTCCCACCTCCCAAGCTAGCCAATGGAGAGAGAACCAAACTTAAACCCACCCCTCACCATGGTTAAATGGATTCATGAGAGGAGAGCATATGTATCACAATTTGCTAAGGCTAGAGAGTGATGTGTAAGCTCATAAGGAGGAGAAATTCCAGCTCACTTAAAACCTCTTGCATGATCCAATGGAGGAGAGCCAAAACATTAAGCTCATCATGGAAAGCTTGGGAGAAACAACAATGGCTATCCTCTCAGCCAAATTTCTCCTCCAATGGGTTAATACGGGAGATAACAACTCCCCTAGAACAACCTAAGCTAAGCCATGGCCTCCCCCTGGCTATAAATAGAGCCCAAACCCGAGCCTAGTAAGAGGAGAAGAAAACAAATTAGAAATACCTATAGGCTGCTCAAATCCTCTGACCCCCTACATAAGAACTCTTCATAAGAGTCTTAGCAGTCCATTAGAACCAAATCCAAGCCATAGGTTGAACCCAATCGAGCCAATTTGAGCAAAACTCAAAAACAGCCCAATGCAACCACTTCTTCAAAATTCTCCTTTAAGCCCGACTTCTGGATCAAATTGCTGCAGCAATAATCTTCCATTGCGGTCCTAGAAGACAACTACAAGGTCTAATCTAGCTTGATTTGCTTGTGGCAAAGGTATGGAATTATTTTTCACAAAATAATTCGTATTTTTGAAATATCATGTGTTATACTAGCCTGTAAATGTTACATCACCGTATGGAAATATTCTACATGTTTAGATGATTCCATAGGTTCAAAAATCACTCAATTTCATCAAGAAATGAGTGAGATATTAAGGTTTGAAGTTTAACGACTTGAAATAATTCAAATTTTTTTTCGAATTATCTCAGCCGTTCGACCCCGCGTTTCGAGATGAACGGCGCTGAACGCACTCCGCGGTGTCCCGTGTTCGGCCTCCCGCAGCGGATCCTCCTGCCCGTTCGACGCATACAAGGACACGTGTCGGCGGGAGATGAGTTTGGCGGCGCAGAATTGGTTAAAAATTAATTTTAATCTTAAAAACTTCAAAATTTAATATCTTTTTATCTAAAGGTCACAAAAATATGATAAAAATACCTCTGGAAAGCTCTTGAAGAGGAGAAAATTATGAAATAAAAATCATAATTTTGTTCTCATTATTTAATTTTTAAATAATTAAATACTCTCTTGAGTATTTTAATTATTAAAAATTATTTATAAATCAAAAAAATATGAAACTTTGAGACATTTATCTTTATGCTCTTAGGGATCTTTCATGATTTTTCCAAGGATAGAAAACATGTCTATAGTACAATTCTATAATTTTCAAGTCTTTTTGTAATTAATTTAAATAATAATTATAAAAAATTGAAAATTAAGAAAAATAAAATGAAAATGACTAGAAATACTAATGCAACAAACAATAACCCTAAGAAAACCATTTCTAAGTCATAGAAATAATTTTGAATGACATTTTGAAATTTAGCATTAAAACTCTTTATTAATTAAATGATTTTAATCCTAAAAATAACCTTTTATAAACTTAGCTTTGTTCCATTAATAATCTAAGTTTGAAATGAATCTAGTCTATGATAGGCCAATGGCAAACTTCACTGAAGTCTAAAATGACAAAATTTAGGTTTAAAACATCATTTAAACCTATTAAACCTTAAGCGTAATTAATTAAGTCTAAAATGACAAAATTAGACTTATTTAGGTTTAAAACATAATTTAAACCTATTAAACCTTAAGCTTAATTAATTAAGTCTAAGATGACAAAATTAGACTTAATTAGGTTTAAAACATCATTTAAACCAATTAAACCTTAAACTTAATTAATTAAGTCTAAAATGACAAAATTAGACTTAATTAGGTTTAAAACATCATTTAAACCTATTAAACCTTAAGCTTAATTAATTAAGTCTAAGGTGACAAAATTAAACATAATTAGGTTTAAAACATCATTTAAACCTATTAAACCTTAAGCTTAATTAATTAAGTCTATGATGACAAAATTAAACTTAATTAGGTTTAAAACATCATTTAAACCTATTAAACCTTAAGCTTAATTAATTAAGTCTAAAATGACAAAATTAGACTTAATTAGGTTTAAAACATCATTTAAACCTATTAAACGTTAAGCTTAATTTATTAAGTCTAAAATGACAAAATTAGACTTAATTAGGTTTAAAACATCATTTAAACCTATTAAACCTTAAGCTTAATAAATTAAGTATAAAATGACAAAATTTGACTTAATTAGGTTTAAAACATCATTTAAATCTATTAAACCTTAAGCATAATCAATCAAGTCTAAAATGACAAAATTAGACTTAATTAGGTTTAAAACATCATTTAAACCTATTAAACCTTAAACAATTAGACTTAACCCATAATAAGTCTAATTAATCAATTAAACCTTACCTAAATTAGGTTTAATTAACCTTAAATAATTAGACATAACCCATAATAAGTCTAATTAATCAATTAAACCTTACCTAAATTAGATTTCATTAACCTTAAATAATTAGACTTAACCCATAATAAGTCTAATTTATCAATTAAACCTTACCTAAATTAGGTTTAATTAACCTTATATAATTAGACTTAACCCATAATAAGTCTAATTAATCAATTAAACCTTACCTAAATTAGGTTTAATTAACCTTATATAATTAGACTTAACCCATAATAAGTCTAATTAATCAATTAAACCTTACCTAAATTAGGTTTAATTAACCTTAAACAATTAGACTTAACCCATAATAAGTTTTATTAATCAATTAAACCTTACCTAAATTAGGTTTAATTAACCTTAAATAATTAGACTTAACCCAAAATAAGTCTAATTAATCAATTAAACCTTACCTAAATTAGGTTTAATTAACTTTAAATAATTATACTTAACCCATAATAAGTCTAATTAATTAATTAAACCTTATCTAAATTAGGTTTAATTAACCTTAAATAATCAAATCTAAATCAAACTTAATTCTAACCTACACTAGGCTTAAGTCAAACCAAACTTAGGTTCAACCCACATTGAACCTAACCTAAACCTAACCTAGCTTGAGTCCAATCTAACTTGAACTCAAGTTAACCTAAACCTTAGGTTTAGCCCACATTGAACCTAACCTAAACCTAACCTAACTTGAGTCCAATCTAACTTGAACTCAAGTTAACCTAAACCTTAGGTTCAACCCAAATTGAACCTAACCTAAACCTAACCTAACATAAGTCCAATCTAACTTGAACTCAAGTTAACCTAAACCTTAGGTTCAACCCACACTGAACCTAACCTAAACCTAACCTAACTTGAGTCCAATATAACTTGAACTCAAGTTAACCTAAACCTTAGGTTAACCCCACATTGAACCTAACTTAAACTTAACATAAATTGAGTCCAATCTAACTTGAACTCAAGTTAACTTAAACCTTAGGTTCAACCCACATTGAACCTAGCCTAAATATAACCTAACTTGAACTCAAGCTAACCTAAACTTTAGGTTCAACCCACATTGAACCTAACTTAACCTAAAACCTTAGGTTCAACCCATATTGAACCTAACCTAAACCGAACTAAACTTGAGTTCAACCTAACTTAAACTCAAATCAAATTTTAACTTAACCCACATTGAACTAAAGTCAACTTTAAGTCTTGGTTCAACCTAACTAGAACCTAACTTAATCCAAGTCAAACCTTAACTTAAGTTCAACCCTTATTGAACTTAAGTTGACCTTAAGTCTAGGTTCAACCTGACTTGAACCTAACTTAACCTAAACTCAAAGCTTAACTTAAGTTCAACCCATATTGAACTTAAGTCGACCTTAAGTCTAGGTTCAACCTGAATTGAACATAACTTAACCTAAACTCAAAATTTAACTTAAGTCTAACCCATATTAGACTTAAGTCAAACCAAACTTAAGTTCAACCTGACATGAACCTAACTCAAACCTAACTTAAGTCTAACCCTTTAAGACTTAAGTCATACCATACTTAGGTTCAACCTGACATGAACCTAAGTCTAACTTAAACCTAACATAAGTCTAACCCATTTTAGACTTAAGTCAAACCATACTTAGGCTCAACCTGACATGAACCTAAGTCTAACCTAAACACAAATTAATTTTATCCCATTTTAGACTTAAGTCAAACCATACATAGGTTCAACCTGACATGAACCTAAGTTTAACACAAACCTAACTTAAGTCTAACCCATATTAGACTTAAGTTAAACCATACTTAGGTTTAACATGACATGAACCTAAGTCTAACCTAAACCTAACTTAACTTCAACTCATATTGAAACCTTAGGTTGAACTGGCAGTGAACCTAACTCAACATAGCTTGACATAAACCTTAGGTTCAACATACATGAACCTAATCTTAACATAACTTAAGTTCAACCTACATCGAACTTAAGTCCAAACCTAAACCTTAGGTTCAACTCAACATGAACCTAAACAAAAAACCTAACTTATGCTCAACCTACATTAAACTTAATCCAAATCTAAACCTTAGGTTCAACTAACAATGAACCTAACTCTACTAAACTGAACATAAACTATAGGTTCAACCCAAATTGAACCTAAATCAACATAAACTTTAGGTTCAACCCAAATTGAATCTAAATCGACATAAACCTTAGGTTCAACCCAAATTGAACCTAAATCGACATAAACCTTAGGTTTAACTCAAATTGAACCTAAATCGACAAAATTGAATCTAAATCAACATATGCCTTAAGATAGACAAAATTGAACTCAAATCCACATAAATTTGACATTCCAAACAATTAATCGACATAAAATTGACATTTTAAACAAAAATCTACAAAACCGACATAAATTCGACATTTCAAACATAACTGACATAAAATCAACATTTTAAACCAAAATCGACATAATCTTCATAAATTTGACATTTCAAACATAAATCAACATAACCGACATAAATTCGACATTTCAAACATAAATTGACATAATCAACACAAAACCGACATTTCAAACATACTTCGACATAACTGACATAAATCCGATATTTCGAACCAAAATTGACATAACCGACATAAATTCGACATTCCAAGCAAAACTCAACAAATTCGACATAAATCCGACATTTCAAACGAAACTCAACATTAATCATCATTCCAAACATAATCAAACATAATTTGACATTAATTAACATTTCAAACATAATTTGACATTAACCGACATTTCAAATCAAATTAAAACACTGACATTAATCGACGTTAATTGACATTTCAAATGAAATTTGACAAACACCAATATTAACCGACTTTAATCGACATTTCAAATCAAATTAAACAAGCACTGACATTAACCGACTTTAATCAACATTTCAAACCAAATTCAACAAACACCGACATTAAATGACATTAATCGACATTTCGAACCAAACTCAATAGAACTCAACATAAATTAATATAATCCGACATAAATCGACATAATCGAACTTAACACGACATGAACTGACATAGTTCTTAAATTTAAGTAAACATACGACATCATAATTCTTAAGTTCGACCCACATCAAATTTAACTCGACATAAAATTAAACTCACTTGAAATAAAACCCAAAATCAAATCCAAATTGACAAAAATAATCCAAAATCTAACTTAAATTGACATAAATCTAAATCGACATCTCAACCACATTTGGACATACGACAACTTTGGATCAACAGACACTTTGACCAGGTAATCTAAATATCTTGATATGACATTGCTTCTAACTTTGTTTTCCTTGCAGGATGAAGACATGAAGTTTCGTTTAGATTTTCTTTGCATGTTATAGGGTGTGCTAACTCTGTTTTGCAGGACGTCGACGACGGAACATTGATGACAAAACTAGGACTTTTAGGATAGCCACAAAACTTAAACTTTCTACAAACAACAAAACAAAAATGACATGAAAACAAAGACAACTAGACTATTAGGTTAGCCACGAAATCTAAAATAAAACGACAAAATCATTAACATTGACGTCGACATGACATCAACATGACATCAACATACAACAACCTTTCTATACCACAATAAAATGATGACATGACACTAATCCAAAATAAATACATAACAAAATGACATGACAAAACTAAAATTTAGAACAAAAGGGAATCATAAACAAAATAACAAAAAGAAATAGATAATGATATCTTCTTGACATCATTGAAGGTATCTCATGTCATAATAACGACATAGGAGATAAAATATCTCATGACAAATCGAGATATTAATTACGACATCTTATGAAATTACGACATCACATAAAATGACATGACATTATGATTCACATTAAGACACGACATAAAATGACATGAAATTACGACATCACATTATGACATAACACGACATACAAACTACAACATCCCGACATGACATATGACATGACATACAAAATGACAAAATCATATTATAAGAACAAAACAAAACACAATAAAGCAACGACAGAATTCCAACATAAACAAAACTTTCTGGTAGTATTGATTCTTCAGAAACGCACTTGCATGACACTTACACTTTGTCGAGGATAAATGTTATCCTTAATCGGGAGTTTTCCTAGGCAATATTAATTGCTCAGGATGTAATTAACAATAGGAGCTTGCTCCTATAGGAGATTAAAGAACTCAGGATAAGTATTTCACCTACAAGACCTCTTTGGTTACCTAAGATCTTCATGTGATTTTCTTATACGAAAAACTTCAGTAATCACATAATCTGAAGATTTATTCTATGAGATTATCATTCGATCCCTTTTTCTCTCAATCTCTATCTTGACTAATCCTTCTTCAATTTCTCCAAAGACTTCTGACAAAAAGCATAAGTAGAATAAGAATTAGGGCGATAGATAGAGAAAGAGAGTGGCGACTCCTTGACATTAACATGATACAGGAATTGACGGCGATGACATGCGATCCATATATATTTTCATCGCCATCACTTTGGCCAATTTGTCAAACTTGGTCAAAATAGTAAATTTTGGACCCAATGACCACCACAATGACCACAAGGTCAACCCTTGACCTAACATGTCAAACTTTGATCAAAATGACCTAATAGTCGCCACAATAACCATTTTGTAAATACAGACATTCAATTGACCCAATTGGTCAATTTTGGTCAAGCTGGTCAACTTTGGTAAAATTTGTTAACCTTAGTTAAAATGGTTAACTTTGGTCCAACTTGGTCAACATGAACCATTTGGTCAACGCAGATAATGATTTTTTCAAAATAGACCATTTGGTCAACTTAAACACTAAATTGGTCAAATTTGGTTAAACTGGTCGACTTTGGTCAAATTTGTCAAACTTGCTCAGAATGGTCAATTTTGCCAATGACAACAACATTGATCACTAAGTCAACCCTTGACCTAACTGGTCAAACTTTGGTTAAAATGACCTAATAGTCACCGCAATAACCATTTGGTAAATACATATATCCAATTGACTAAATTGGTCAAATTTGGTCAAACTCGTTAACTTTGGTCAAATTTGTCAAACTTGGTAAAAATGGTTAACTTTGGTCAAACTTGGTAAAATTGAACCATTTGGTCAACTCAGACACCAATTTAGTCAAAATAAACTATTTTGTCAACTTAAACACTAAATTGGTCAAATTTGGTCAAACTAGTCAACTTTGGTCAAAATGGTTAATTTTGGACTCAATGATCACCACATTAACCACCTAGTCAAGCCTTCACCTAACTGCTCAAACTTCGGTCAAAATGACTTAATAGTCACCACAATGACCATTTGATCAATACAGACATCCAATTAACCTAATTGGTCAAATTTAGTCAAACTGGTCAACTTTGGTCAAATAAGTCAACCTTCGTCAAAACGGTCAACGTTGGTCAAACTTGGTCAAATTGAACCATTTGGTTAAGCCATATACCAAATTTGTCAAAATGGCCCATTTGGTCAACTTAGAACTTAGACACCAAATTGGTCAAATTTGGTCAAACTGATCATCTTGGTCAAATTAGTCAAACTTGGTCAAAATGGTCAACTTTGGACCCAATGAACACCACATTGACCACTAGGTCAACCCTGGACCTAACTGGTTGAACTTTATTCCAAATGACCTAATAGTCACCACAATAACCATTTGGTCAATACAAACATCCAATTGACCCAATTGATCAAAATTGGTCAAACTGGTCCATTTTGGTCAAATTGGTCAATCATGATCAAAATGGTCAACTTTGGTCCAACTTGGTCAAATAAAACTGTTTGGTTAACCTAGACACCAAAATGTTTAAAATGGACCATTTGGTCAATCAAAACACTAAATAAGTCAAATTTGGTCAAACTGATCTACTTTGGCTAAATTGTTCAAACTTGGTAAAATGTCAATTTTGGACCCAATGACCACCACATTGACCAACAAGTCAACCCTTCACCTAACTGGTCAAAATTTGGTCAAAATGACTTAATAGTCACCACAATAACCATTTTTCAATAAAGACATCGAATTGACCCAGTTGGTAAAATTAGGTCAAACTGGTCAACTTTGGTCAAATTGGTTAACCTTGGTTAAAAGCATCAACTTTGGTCAAACTTGGTCAAATTGAACTATTTGGTCAACCAAGAGACCAAAATGTTCAAGATGGACCATTTGCTCGACCAAAAGACAAAATTAGTCAAATTTGGTCAAACTGGTCAACTTTGATCAAATTGGTCAAACTTGGTCGAAATTGTCAATTTTTGACAAAATGACCAACACATTAACCATCCGGTCAACCCTTGACCTAACTGATCAAAGTTTGGTCAAAATGACATAATAGTCAGCACAATAACCATTTGGTTAATAAACACATATAATTGACCCAATTGGTGAAATTTGGTTAAACTGGTTAAATTTTGTCAAATTGGACAACTTTGGTCAAACTTGGTCAAATTGAACTATTTGGTCAACCTAGACACCAAATTGGTCAAAATTAATCATTTGAACAACCTAAACACTCTATTGGTCAAATTCGGTCAAGCAAGTCAACTTTGGTCAAATTTGTCAAACTTTGTCAAAATGGTCCCAATGACCAACACATTGACCACCAGCTCAACATTTGACCTAACTCGTCAAACTTTGGTCAAAATAACATAATAGTCACCACAATAACCATTTGGACAATGTAGACATCTAATTTACCAAAATAATCAAATTTAGCCAAACTGGTCAACTTTGCTTTAATTGGTCAACCCTGGTCAAAATGGTCAAGAATGTTCAAGCATGGTCAAATTGAACCATTTGGTCAACCGAGACACTAAATTGGTCAAATGGACCATTTAGTCAACCTAAACACTACATTGGTCAATTTCGGTCAAACTGGTCAACGTTGGTCAAATTAGTCAAACTTGGTCTAAATGATCAATTTTAGACCCAATGAAAACCACAATGACCACCAGGTCAACCCTTGGGAAATTTTTACATCATGACTCCGCACGAAGAGCTACATGCGGAGTCCTGTAAAATCGCACCACGTGGCGTGCGTGGCAAAAAAATAGCATTCGACTTGAATAACACATGGAATATTCCCTCTGTGTTATTCATGTGATATTTATGTGTTATTGTATGTTATTCAGGTGTTTTTGTGTGTTATTCAGATGTTATTTTGCTCCTAGAATATTCTTGGTGTTATAACAACACAATAACACATGAATACCACATGAATAACACATGAATAACACATGAATAACACAATAACACATGAATAACACGGGGGGGGGGGGTATTCCCTATATTATTCTATTTTTTCTTTCGACATGAGCCACGTGGCATGATGTTACTGGACTCCGCACGTAGCTCTACGTGCGGAGTCCATTCCCAGCTCTTGACCTAACTGGTCAAACGTTTATCAAAATAACCTAATAGTCACCATAATAGTCATTTGGTCAATACAAACATCCAATTGACCCAATTGGTCAAATTTGGTTAAACTGATCAACTTTGGTCAAATTGGTCAACCCTGGTTAAAATGATCAACTTTGGTCAAACTTGGTCAAATTGCATCGGCGGGTCAACCCAGGCACCAAATTGGTCAAAATGGACCATTTGGTCAACCTAAATACTAAATTGGTCAAATTGGTCAAACTTGGTCAAAATGTTCAATTTTGGATCCAATGACCACCACATTGACAAACATTTCAATCCTTGACCTAACTGGTCAAAATTTTGCCAAAATGACCTAATAGTCAGCACAATAACCATTTTATTAATAGAAACATTCAAATGACCAAAGTGGTCAACTTTGGTCACACTGGTCAACTTTGGTAAAATTAGTCAACCCTGGTTAAAATGGTCAACTTCGGTCATAATTCATCAAATTGAATGTTTGGGTCAACCCAAGCACCAAATTGTTCAAAATGGACCATTTCGTCAACAAAAACACTAAATTAGTAAAATTCGGTCAAACAAGTCAACTTTGGTTAAACTTAGTCAAATTGAACCATTTGGTCAACCCTGACACAAAATTGGTCAAAATGAACCATTTGGTCAACCAAAACACTAAATTGGTCATTTTCGGTTGATACGGTCAACTTTGGTCAAATTAGTCAAACTTGATCAAAATGATCAATTTTAGATCTGATGACCACCATTTTGACCACCGGTCAACCTTGACCTAACTGGTCAAACTTTGGTCAAAATGACCTAATAGTTACCACAATAACCATTTGGTCAATACATTCATCCAATTGACCCAATTGGTCAAATTTGGTTAAACTGGTTAACTTTGGTCAAATTGGTCAACCTTAGTGAAAATGGTCAAATGTGGTTAAACTTGATCAAATTGAACCAATTGGTCAACCTAGATACCAAATTGTTCATTAAGGACAATTTGGTCAACCTAAACACTAAATTAGTCAAATTTACTCAAATTGGTCAAACTTGGTCAAATTGGTCATATTTGGACCCATTGACTACCACGTGACCACAGGTCAAACCTTGACCTATTTGTTCAAACTTTAGTCAAAATAATCGAATAGTCACCATAATAACCATTTGGTTATACATACATCCAGTTGACCAAAATGGTTAAATTTGGTCAAACTGGTCAACTTTGGTTTAATTGATCAACCATGGTAAAAAAGGTCAATTATGGCTAAACTTAGTCAAATTGAACCATTTGGTCAACCCAGACACCAATTGATCAAGTGTATCATTTGGTCAACCTAAACATTAAATTGGTCAAATTCGATCAAACTGGTCAACTTTTGTCAAATTAGTCAAACTTAGTCAAAATGGTAAATTTTGGACCCAATGACCACTACAATGACCATCAGGTCAACTCTTGACCTAATTGGTCAAGCTTTGGTCAAAATGACCTAATGGTCGCCACAATAACCATTTGGTCAATACAGACATCCAATTGATCCAATTAGTCAAATATTGTCAAACTAGTGAGCTTTAGTCAAATTGGTCAACTCTGGTCAAAATGGTCAACTTTTGTCAAACCTGGTCAAATTGAACCATTTGGTCAATCTATACACCAAATTATTCAAAATGAACTATTTGGTCAATCTAAACACTCTGTTAGTCAAATTTTGTCAAAATGGTCAACTTTGGTCAAATTGGTCAAACTTGGTCAAAATGGGTCAAAATGGTCATTTTTTCCCAATGACTACCACATTAACCACCGGGTCAACCCTTGACCTCACTGATCAAACCTTGGTCAAAATGACATAATAATAACAACAATAATCATTTGGTTAATACAGATATCCAATTAACCCAATTGGTGAAATTTAGTCAAACCGGTCAATTTTGGTCAAATTGGTCAACCTTGGTCAAATTGGTCAACCCTGGTCAAACTTGCTCAAATTGAACCATTTAGTTAACTGAGAGACCAAATTGGTCAAAATGGATCATTTGGTCACCCTAAAAACTAAATTGGTCAAATTTTGTCAAACTGGTCAGCATTGGTCAATTAGTCAAACTTAGTCAACATTACCAGTTTTCGACCTAATGACTACCACATTGACCACCTGGTCAACCCATGACCTAATTGGTCAAACTTCGGTCGAAATGACCTAATAGTCACCGCAATTACCATTTGGTCAATATAAACATCCAATTGACCCCATTGATCAAATTTAGTCAAACTGGTCAACTATGGTTAAATTGGTCAACCTTGGTCAAAATGGTCAACTTTGGTCAAACTTGGTCAAATTGAACAGTCGAGTTAACCTTGGCACCAAATTCGTTAAAGTAGACTATTTGGTCAACCTAATCACTAAATTTGTCAAATTTAGTCAAACAGGTCAACTTTGGTCAAACTGGTTAAACTTGGTCAAAATGGTCAATCTTGATCAATTTTTGACCTAATGACGACTACATTGTCCACCAGTCGACCCTTGACCTAACTGGTCAAACATTGATCAAAATGACCTAATAATCACAAAAATAACCATATGGTCAATATAGACATCCAATTAACCTAATTGGTGAAATTTCGTCTAACTAGTCAACTTTGGTCAAATTGGTCAACCCTTGTCAAAATGGTCAGTTTTTGCCTTATTTGGTTAAATTGAACTGTTAGGTCAACCCAAGCACCAAATTTTTCAAAATGGACCCTTTGGTCAACCTAAACACTAAATTGGTCAAATTTGGTCAAACTGGTCAACATTGGTCAATTAGTCAAGCTAGTCAAATGGGTCAATTTCAGACCCAATGACCTTCACATTGACCATCAGGTCAACTAATGACCCGACTGGTCCAACTTTGATGAAAATGACATAATAGTCACCACAATAACCATTTGGTCAATACAGATATCCAATTGACACAATTTATCAAATTTGGTCAAACTGGTAAACTATGGTCAAATTGGTTAACCAAGGTCAAAATGGTCAACTTTGGTCAAATTTGGTCAAATTGAATCATTTGGTCAACCCAGAGACCAAATTGGTCAAAATGGACCATTTAATCAAGCTAAACACTAAATTGGTCAAATTTGGTCAAACTGGTAAACTTTGGTCAATTAGTAAAACTTGGTCAAAATGGTCAATTTTGGACCCAATGACCACCACATTGACCATTAAGTTAACCCTTGATCTAACTAGTCAAACTTCGGTCTAAATAACTAATATTCACCACAATAATCATTTGGTCAATAAAGACTTCCAATTGACCCATTTAGTCAAATTTGGTCAAACCGGCAAATATTGGTCAAATTGGTTAACCCTGGTTAAAATGATCAAATTTGGTCAAACTTGGTTAAATTGAACCATTTGATAAACCCAGACATCAAATGGTCAAAATGGACCAGTTGATCAACCTAAACACTAAATTGGTCAAATTTTGTCAAACTGGTCAACTTTGGTCAAATTTATCAAACTTGGTTAAAATAGTCTATTTTGGACCGAAAGACCACCACGTTGACCACCAAGTTAACCCTTGACCTAACTGGTTGAACTTTGTTCAAAAAGACCTAATAGTCGCCATAATTACCAATTGGTCAATGCAGGATCCAATTGACCTAATTGGTCAAAATTGGTCAAACTGATCAACATTAGTCTAGTTGGTCAACCCTGGTCAAAATGGTCATCTTTGGTCAAACTTGCTCAAATTGATTCATTTGGTCAACCCATACACCAAATTGGTCAAAATGGACCATTTGGTCAACCTAAACACTAAATTGGTCAAATTCAGTCAAATTGGTCAACTTTGGTCAAATTAGTCATACTTGGTCAAAATGGTTAATTTTGGATATAATGACCACCACATTAACCAACAGGTCAACCCTTGACCTAACTGGTGAAACTTTGGTCAAAATGACTTAATAGTTACCACAATAACCATTTATTAAATACAGACATCCAATTGACCTAATTGGTCAAATTTGGTCAAACTGGTCAACTTTAGTCAAATTGGTCAACCCTGGTCAAAATTATCTACTTCGGTCAAACTTGGTCAAATTGAAACTTTTGGTCAACGCAAACAACAAATTGTTTAAAATGAACGATTTGGTTAACCTGAACACTAAATTGGTCAAATTTGGTCAAACTAATCCACTTTGGTTAAATTTGTTAAACTTGATCAAAATGGTCAATTTTGGACCTAATGACTGCCACATTGACCACCAGGTTAACCCTTGAACTAATTGGTCAAACTTTGGTAAAAATGACCTAATAGTCACTGATGCGGACTTTTTATATGAAAGAATTTATGAAAT
Organism: Papilionanthe hookeriana x Papilionanthe teres; assembly: GCA_022702705.1. NCBI lineage: Eukaryota > Viridiplantae > Streptophyta > Magnoliopsida > Asparagales > Orchidaceae > Papilionanthe > Papilionanthe hookeriana x Papilionanthe teres. Next base: position 67,827,808 of record CM040433.1, read on the forward strand.
CAAATTTATATATGTTTATAATGATTTTGTAAAGTCCAAGCACTCAACGCAAGTATACGTATCATATCAAGTAATACAGGGCTCTAATGGAGTCCTGGTTATCGATCCCACATGGAAGTTACGAAGTAGAAGAAAGTGTTTCACAATAGATAATGTAGCACTGAAATTTGATACTTCAATTGCACTTAAAGTATAATACTTACTTCTACTACCATTATGTAGAAAACAGTAACAATTAATCAAAGTACAATTACTTCTAATAACTTTGAAAACAGAATTAACTAACGGACATACTAAACTATGTATTTGAAAGGTTTTTGATATATGAGAAAAGTATCTTTCCTCTTGCAATGAGAATATAATGTGTGGATGATATGGAACAAATATCTATGTTATTGTGCCAAATAGGAGCATAAATGTTTCTTTACCCTTAAAAGAGTACCCCCTCTTCAAAGCATGAAAAGAACATTAACATATCTTAAGTTTAGTCACTAAATCTAAGGCTAGGCTGGGAGGATATCGGCTCTCACTACGGAGCTCCTACTCACCCTTCACCTGAAGGCTAACCTTCCAGTTTAGTTACTAATCTTAGAACCAATTTGGGGATCTCAGTCTGTCACCCTGAAACCTTCAAATTGAAGTCCATCAAAATGCATTTCCCTATTTATTTGCACTCAATTTCCAAGAACTATGCAATTCATCCATGGAAATTGAATGGATTCTTCATTATTGTTGTAGGACACTAAATCCTTTCAGAATGAATGTTCAACAACATATTTTAACATTTCAATTGGCCAAATCAAAAAGTAAATTAAGTTTGAAATAAAAAAGCATCACAATTTCTTCAATACATTAAAAGCACTTCAAATCCACATCAATTCATCATCACATCTCTATGCAAGAAGAAAGACAAAGGAGACTACTCAGAATTCATGAAGAAGATAAAATAAAACATGGATTTAATATATAAAAGAAAATTCATATAAACCACAAAATAAAATACAACTTATCTCTTTCTCTTCCCCAATGCAATTCTTTTGAAATTCCTTTGAATCCTTTTCTCTCTTCTTTGCAACACTTGATTCTCTCTTTAGAATGGAAAGGAAAAAGCAATCTCTCACTTTACTCCTTCTCCTTCACTCCATAGAGAAGAATTCCTCTCAAATTCTCACTTCTACACACTCTTCTCCTAAACCCTAACACTTAACACACACCAAGACCTCTACAATACATAAGACACACATAGAAACCACACCATTTTTGTCCAGAAACAGTTACTTATAAGTTAGAAACGAAATCCCAAGAGTTTCCATAGGCATCCCTTTAAAAATTCACCAAAACTCCTCAAATTTAAATTCCACTGACATTGGGCGCCAGTGGTGCTCTATCGTCTGAATTATTTTGGAGCTCTCTGGAAAATGGCGCTGGTGGTACCCATTCTAGCACTGGTGGCACCAGAACATGTTTTCCTCCTTTTTGCTCCTTTTTGCTCCTTTTTGCTCTGAATTCGTTCCTTTTTGCTTTTCGATCCAATCACCTAAAATCATCATAGATGCAACAAATCATGAAGAATATCTTTTTTGAAGTGCAATATCACCAAAAATGGGTAAAATTATATAGCAAAAACAGTATATATTTTTGGTGCATCAAAATCCTCCAAACTTAACTATTACTTGTCCTTAAGTAATCCTTTTACTACATAAAATATAACTCTAGGCAATGTACTTTTCAACTGTAGGACACTAAAATTTTTCATTCAAAAGAATATATTGGTTAGATTTCAGAAAGAAATTTTGTAACTCAGGTCAACACTACAGGTATAAGAATATTCAGCAATCAAGTCTAAGGGTTCTAGTCTTCTATTCATTTCAAGATAAACCATAATTTGTCACATTAAGAGTGCCTTGAAAGACTATGTTAAAAAGGATTTCATGCAAACTTCATTAGAATGTAGGCCAGTACTTTAAATATAAATTCAGAAACGAAATAAAGTTATCCCTTTAGGGTGACTCAAGTGAAGCCAATTTTTGATTAAGAATCTCCTCAAGCTTCTCCTCATAAATATTTTTCTTTCTTTTTCTTTTATTTTTCTTCTTTCTCTCTTTCTTTTCGGGATTGTTTTTCAATCCTTCTCTTCTTTTCTTTCCTTTTTCTTCTCTTTTTTTAATGACGATTACTATATCTGGATAGCCTTTAATGATTTTGAACTTCACTCTCCTCTTTCTAAAGTTCAAACTTGAGACACTTCCTTACTTTATAACTAAGTACAAGCTTTTTTATTCATCATAAAGTCACAATCTTTTCTTAACACATAATACTTTAGGTCTCTTAACATTTCAAAAATACAATTTTCTTTACTTTAAATAGTTAACTATAATCAAATCCTTTCATACCAAATATCTTACTTTTATAAAATTAACCTTTATTACTAAAAATTTTCATCCTATCCTTCCACAATATTCAACTGAAATAAAAAGTTTTAGTTACTTAAAGAAAGGTTCAACTGCCATAAGTTATGCTAATAATTTTAGAAAATACAATAATTGAGAACAAATAAAAGTTAATATTTATCTACCCTCCCCCAAACTTAAATTTTTCAATAAATTTGAAACAGTAGAGAGTGAAAGAAACTAACATTTCTATGCTGGGATTTGGAAATATTCATCAGCTATCTGGTATCAGTCAAAATTTACAACTAGCAAGCATGAAACAGTTAGTAACAGTGATATAAATATTGTAAAAATTTGCATGGGTAAAGAGAAATTAATTTTAAACATTTAAACATTAAAAAAAAACACTACAATACAATACAAACTATCATAGTACTACACAGTCCATTTAACAATTTCAATGTTTCAATACAACATAATAGTTAACCAACAGGGTTACACATCGCATGAAAAGCAAATAACTACTACATCACAACAGTACAACTCAACACAATCAAAATAGAAACAAACAATCTACCAATCTTCATCATTAGGACCATCAGCAGGGTCATCAGCAGGGTCATCCATAGGGTCAGGTCCATATGGTATATAGCTCGGACAAGTAGAAAATATCACATCAGACTACCCCCTCATAAATCAGACCTGAGCATCATAAAAGGCAATATCGAACTCAACTCTCCTCTGAAGATAATCTTCATTCACATCACTCCTGGCCTCAAACACATCCATTCTACCATAGAGTTTATGCACACTAGCACTCTATAATCTCAGTTGCTCCATATTATCAGTTAAGGTAGGCGGCTCAGATGTAGATGGAACATTATAACTCGTAGTAGAAATATTAGTACTCCTACACTCAACTCGGGCTCCCACATGAGACTCATAAGTGCGGATAATAGTCTTTTTAATTGGTCTCAGCAGTATAGCCACTTCTTCAGAATTACTGAACTCCACTCCAGACTAAACACACAGGGCATCAACTAAAGCAGGATGTCCTAATCATCCAGTGGTCTTGCCTCTAGCAATAGTCTGAATGTTCTTGTAAACAATAGTTCTAATATCAATCTTTTTCATCTTCTGAATACAATAGCTCAGAATTGCTCTATCCCTTGTAACTTCGCTGTGCTGATAAGAAGGTAATAGTCTTGTAGAGATGAAATAATGCTAGACTTTTGATGCAACATTCAATGTGGAAGAGGGGAAGTTAATCAACTGTTTTTGACTTACTTTCCATTCCCCTCTTCCATCCGTCAGAAAAGCAATCACTTCTCTCATATTTTCCCCTCGAGTATCAAATTTTTCATATTCACAAACAAATGGTTCCCGAGTCTGATAGAAAGCATTGATACGCTGAGGAGTAAACTCAACCATTTTTCCTCTAACTAGCACATACTCAGTCTCAGTCTAAGGCACGTTAGCATAGAACTCTCTAACAACTACCATAACAGAATTTTCAGTAAAATAACAAAATCGTTCCCAGTTTTGGTCTGTAATTAAATGTTCTACAGATCCACCAGGACTATCAAAAGCTCGATCCTGGATACACTTCTTATTGTAAAGTTTTAAAGCAAATTTGTGCTTTAATATTAACGAATTTTTCTTCATCAAAACCCAATTTCCTCTTCCCTTTACTCATCCTTGGAGCCATGTGAATTTCTAAAATTTGCAAGAAATTTCTAATAAATCTCAAATTCACAATGTAACAAACTCCAAATTCTATTCTAAACAAGTAAGAGAAAATTTCATCATGGAAATCTCAAAATCTCTTTAAAACTCTAAAAATACCAACCTAAGCAATGTGAGAGATTTCCATGGTGAAAACCAACAATTTTTAACTTGAAGTAAAGCTCTTACCAAGAGAAGTGTAGATCCGGCCTCGAAAAGGTTTTAAATCACCTTAAATCCGAGATCTAGCAAGCCCTAGGTGTTCAAAACCGTGAAAATGGAGGAGGAACACGAAAGCAATGGAAAAATCTGCGGGTCCCAGGGTAAAAATCACGAAATTGAGGGTTTTTGGCCTTTTATTGTATTCGGGCGCCGGTGTGCTCTATTTAAAAGAAATTGCCAAACTCTCTGGATTTGGGCATCGACGGTGCCCATTCTGGCGCCGCCGGTGCCAATCCAAAATTTTTTCTGGGTCCGAAAATTTTTTCGTAATTTCGATCGTTTCGACTTCTACAATGATGTTTAACACTTCAATAAGCATTTAATTCATCTCACAAGCAATAATTAACACAATTCTTTACACAAACAATACACAGTAAACTTATATATATATATAATCCAAGTTACAATATAAACACCAAATATGTTCATTTAAACCAAACCAACAACTCTTAGATATTTAGTGTTGCAAGTATGCTACGATAGACAAACACTAAAATCTAAGCACACAATGAAAGTAAGCATATCCAAATCTAAATTCAAATTACAAAGTAAAGCAAAGTAAATACTACACACACCAAGCATAATTAGGCAAAGTAAATTAAACACACAATAAACATAAGTAGAATCCAATAATTACTCCACATGAGTTTCAGAACTATCCTCTCTTCTAATGTCTCCAATTGATTGCTGATGCACGAACAAATTATAAGATGGACGAAATGGAAATTTGTCAGATGAATCTTCAACAATCACCGCGTTCTTCTTCATCAGATTAATTAAGCCCATCTAAATTCGCCAGTGTGATCGAATTATTCTTTCATTCTCTAATATATATGATCAAATAAATCAGAATTATTATTGATTTCACTAATAACATTCTATACCTTTTTCTCCAACTGCTTGATTCTCTTCAATATCATTCTAGAACCTTCAAGAAAATAAGGTTGAATCGGTTGTGAAGTCTGTGTTGGTTGATCAGCAAGCAAATTCATATCATCGTCATCTCCCACTGTTTGGTAGTCATAAGGATTAGTTGGATCAATAGGCCTCCATGGAAGAAGTACATTTTCCCAACTCTCATATGGAACTTGTGATTGACTACATAAAACAAATATGGTGGACGGGTGTCCAAGCCCATATTTAGATCCATGAACAATTAATTCCTAAACTGATTTCAAATTATATTACCAATGTCAATCGGCCTCTCAGTTTGAATACAGAAATTCAAAATGACGCTTTCCTTGGTTACCTTGCTAATCTTCAATTTTGGAAATAACTTTGCCAAAATAAAGTAGTGCCACTACTTTGACACTGGATTTAGAGATGTAGATGGGAAACTAGTGTATCCATTTTCTCTAATTTCCTAATCCTCATTCTCATCCATCAAATATCGATACACATCATTCATATTATCTCGTTTGGCATTAAAATTAGAATAATGGCAAATATGTACATTATCGATCATGAAATGATCGTTAATTCTTGCAGGAGTGAATTGCACAAACCTACCTCGCACAAAGACGAACCCTTGGTTGATCCCATGAAGATTTGCATAGAATTCTTTCATGACAGAAATAACTACAGCAGCGGTAGTGTAGCAAAGCACTTCCCAATGTCTCTCTTTAATTATCTCTTCAATTCTAGTAGTAGAATTATCCATATGTCGATTTATGAAGCCTCTTTCCTTGATAATCCTCCTCTTCATCATCACTTTGTTGAACAATCGCTGCGCCTCAAAACTTACAAACTTCCTTTAGTTACAAATGTGAGATCGAGGGGTTTCTATATAGTAGGAATCAATGGGATGCGAATTGGGAATGGTAGTTTTAATTTTCTTTGAAGTTAGGAAGTCTAAAATGGAGTTTAGGGAGTTATAAGGACAAAGATCCCGTTCAAAACTGCCAAAACTCGCATTTTAAAACCTGTAACTTCGGTACTACTCTATGATAGGGCGCCAGCGGCGCCAGTGGCAAAAAATTCTCACCGAACTTCGTTTGCCTCAAAATATTCCAATATCTCAATTCGATCCAATATTTATCCATTTTAATAGTATTTAGGAGTAATTATGATTCAAACTAAATATCTAAAAAGCACGACTACATCAAACAAGCAAACACACCACAAAGATACATATGGGTTGCCTCCCAAAAAGCACTTGGTTTAACGTCGTCAGCCCAACAAACCATTCAGTTAATCGAGATGACTTAGCATTAAAAAATCTTTGAAGTCAGGTTGAAACCCGTCAAAGTAAGGCTTTAATCGATGCCCATTAACTTTGAAAATCTTCCCAGTATCAGGATCTTTAATATTAACAACTCCAAAAGAATGAACTTTTACAACTGTAAAAGGTCCTAACCATCTAAACTTGAGCTTTCCAGGAAATAACTTCAATCTTGTGTTGTATAACAAAACTTTTTGTCCAAATTCCAATTTCTTTTTCAAAATCTTCCGATCATGCCACAATTTTATTTTCACTCTATAGATCTTATCATTGTGATAAGATGCATTTCTAATCTCTTCTAACTCATTCAATTGCACAAATATTTTTTCTTCAACATTTTTCAAATTAAAGTTCAACTCTTTTATCACCCAATATGCTTTATGCTCTAAATCAACCGGTAAATGGCAAGTCTTACCAAACATTAGTCTATAAGGAGACATTCCAATAGGGATTTTAAAAGCAGTCCCATAAGACCATAAAGCAGTATCTAATCGAGCAGAACAATCTAATTTATGATTATCCACAGTTTTCTCAAAAATTCTTTTAATTTCACGATTAGACACTTCTGCTAAACCACTACTCTAGGGATGATAAGCTGTAGAGATTCTATGAATAATATTTTATTTCTCAATCAATCTCTTAATTTGATTATTCCTAAAATTTGATTCACCATCAGTTATGATCACCATTGGCATTCCATATATTGTAAATATATATATATTTTTAATTTTGAAACACTCTGAGCATCACATCTTGGTAAAGCAATAGCTTCAATCCATTTCGAGACATAATCAACGACAACCAATATATATAAATTTTCAAATGACGGATTAAATGGTCCCATAAAATCTAATCCTCATACATCAAAAATTTTAACTTCCAAATTATAATTTAGAGGCATCTCATTTCATTTAGAGATATTACTTACTCTCTGACATTGATCACATGATTTAATATATCTATAAAAATCTCTAAAAAGAGTAGGCCAATAAAATCTAGATTGTAGAATCTTAAAAGTAGTTTTATCACTTCTAAACAAACCTCCAAATTCAGAATCATGACATTGTTGAATAATCAAATTCATTTCTTCTTGTGGCACACATTTCCTAATAATCAGATCCTTACACTGTTCATATAGATAAGGCTCATCCCAAATATAAAATCTTACATCATATTTAAACTTCTTTTGTTGTTGCCTTGTTAAATCAGGTGGTACAATATCACTTACAATATAATTCACAATATCATCATACCAAGGCAAATTGCTTCCCATAATAGTATAAAGTTGCTCATCAGGGAAAATTTCTATAATTTCCTTTTCAAATTAAGATAATTTATCATAGTCTAATCTTGATAGATGATCAGCTATTTGATTATCAGCTCCCTTCTTATCAACTATCATAAAATAAAATTCTTACAGAAGAAGTATCCATCTAATTAGTCTAGGTTTTGCATCCTTCTTTTGCATTAAATATTTGATAGGCGAATGGTCTGTATGCACAATACTTTTAGTTCCAATTAAATAAGGTCTAAACTTTTCAAAAGTAAATACTATAGCTAATAACTCTTTTTCAGTAGTGGTATTATTAATTTGAGCCTCATTAAGAGTTTTACTAGCATATTAAATGACTTTGAAAACTTTATCATGCCTTTGCCCCAATGCTACTTCGATCGCATAATCACTCGCATCACACATAAGTTCAAATAGTTTCTCCTAATCTGCTAGAACAATTATAGGTGCAGTGATTAATTTATCTTTCAATAATTCAAATCACACAAGCATTCGTCATTAAAATCAAATTTTCTATCATTTTCGGCACAAAGGATTGGTAATTTTAGAAAAATCATTAATATATCACCTGTAAAATACAGTGTGTCCTAAGAAACTTCTCACCTCTCTCACAGTAGTGGGTGGCGACAAACTCTCAATCACTCTAATTTTAGCAAGATTGACCTCCATACCATATTAAAAAATTTTATGCCCAAGCACAATTCCTCCTGCAACCATAAACTAACATTTCACCCAATTCAGAACTAGATTTTTTTTCTCATAGAGCTCTAAAAATTTTGCTATGTTTTCCACGCAAATTTCAAATGAAGCCCGAATAGAGAAATCAACCATAAAAACTTCTATTCCATTATCTATCATACTACTAAAGATAAACATCATACATCTATGAATTGTTGCAGGTGCATTACATAGTCCAAAAGTCATTCTTCGAAAAGAGAAGGTTCCATAAGGGCTAGTAAATGTTGTCTATTTCTTGATCCTCGAGAGCAATAGGTATTTGATGGTAACCAGTATATCCATCCAAAAAACAGTAGTACTTGTGTCCAGCAAGTCTATCTAGCATTTGATCGAGAGAAGGAAGAGGTAAGTGATCTTTTCTGGTGGCGTCATTTAATTTCATATAGTCAATACAAATTTACCATCTATTAATTTGTCTTGTGGGTATAATTTCATTACATTCATTCACTTCAACAGTTACTCCTCCCTTTTCTGGTACACAATGTATTGCACTTACCCAAGTACTATCTGAAATAGGATAAATAATTCCAGCATCCAGCCATTTTAAAATCTCTTTCTTAACTACTTCTTTCATTATTGGATTCAATCTCCTCTATGGATCAACTCTCAGTTTATGTTCTTCACCTAATAAAATTCTGTGCATACAAATCGAAGGACTAACTCCTTTATATCTGCCAAAGTCCATCCAAAAGCTTTCTTGTATCTTTTTAAAGTTTCCAACAACTTCTGTTCTTGATAATCATTTAACTCCGAAGATACAATAACTGGTAGGGTAGATGAGTCTCCTAAAAACATATACATTAAATGATTAGGGAGAATTTTCATCTCAAGTTCAGGATGTTTTTTTATAGATGGAATTAAGTTTTTATTTTTACCTTCCATAGTGTCTAATACTTTGAATCTCTCCTGAACGTACTCCAAATCATCATTCTTCTTACTATTTGAATTTTCTTCATTTTCAATTTCTTCTTCAAACATATTTTCATAATCCACTTATTTTTCATATATATTCTCAAAATGATCGTTTCTCAAATATTCACAGACCTTCATCCTAAAACATTCGTTATCTTTTTCCATTGAGGGATACTTCATAGATTTCAAAATATTAAAGATCACCTCTTGATCTTTAACACTCATAGTTAATTCTCCATTTTGATCATCAATCACTGCTCTTCCAGTAGCAAGGAATGGTCTTCCCAAAATGATTGGAATTTATTTATCGTCCTCCATATCAACTACAATAAAATCCACAGGATAGATAAATTTATCCGCTTTCACTAACACATCTTACACCACTCCTTTAGGATAAGTAATGGAATGATCGGCCAACTGAAGAGTCACAGATGTAGGAGAAATTTCTCCTATCTCCAATCTTTTGAAAGTTGATAAAGGCATAAGATTAATACTAGCTCACTGATCACATAATGCCTTTCCGAAATAATTTTCACCTATAGCACATGAAATAGTGAAACTACCAGGATCTTTAAGTTTTTCCGGAAGCTTCTTCTGAATAATTGCACCACACTCTCCGCTAAGTGCTACAGTTTCATGATCTGTAAACTTTCTTTTTTTTTTCTCAGGATATCCTTTAAAAACTTGACATAGTCAGGCATCTGTTCTAATGCTTCAACAAAAGGAATATTAATCGTTAATTTCTTAAGGATCTCCAAAAATTTTCCAAATCTGTTATCCCTATTTAGTTTCTTCAATCTTTAAGGAAAAGGAGGTGGTAGTTTTTCAACAGTTATCTTCATTGACTCTAAAGGATATTTCAGGTCTGGATAAATCTTGTTTGAACCTTTTTTTATTTCCACCTTCTCCTTTTCTATTTCAACTTCTTTTTTCACTCTAGTTTCCAATTCTTTTCCACTCCTTAATTGAATATCCTTAAGTTGTTCCTTGTTTTAATCTTTTGGATTGAACTCAACATTACTTAGAAGTTTTCCTGAAGGTCTATTATTAAGTGTAGTGAAAATATGCCCTAATTGATTTTCAATATTTTCCATAGCAACAACTTGAGCTTGTAAATGATTTCCCATATTCAGAATCATTTCCTTAGTAGACAGTTTCTTATTCTTAAATTGTGGGCTACTATTGAATTCAGGAGGATAAGATGGTCTAAAATGGGTATTTCCTTGACTATTCGAATTGGATTTATAGAACTGTTACCCCAATGTGGGTTAACATTAGCATTGTTATTATTCCAATTGAAATTTGGGTGATTCTTCCAACCAGGATTATAATAATTCGAATAAGGATTGTTAGGTCTATTAATACATTTAAAGTCTCATAAGGTATTTGAGATTCTCTTATCTGTCCAAATGAATTTTCCTCCAACACTTAAGGTGCTTGAGAATAATTCATTTTATATTAATATATTTTCTTAGAAAGGGAAGCAATTTGATAAACTACCAAAGTCATTATATCTGAATCATAAACACTAGCTACTCTCTTAGTAACTTTGAAAATAGAATTAACTAATAAACACACTAAACTATGTATATGAGAAAAGTATATTTCCTCTTGCAATGAGAATATGATGTGTGGATGATATGGAACAAATATCTATATTATTGTGCCAAATAGGAGCATAAATTTTTCTTTACCCTTAAAAGAGTACCCCCTCTTCCAAGCATGAAAAGACCATTGACATATCCTAAGTTTAGTCACTAAATCTAAGGCTAAGCTAGGAGGATATCAACACTCACTACAGAGCTCCCACTCACCCTTCACCTGAAGGCTAACCTTCGAGTTTAGTTACTAATCTTAGAACCAATTTGGGGATCTTAGCCTGTCACCCTGAAACCTCCAAATTGAAGTCCATCAAAACACATTTCCTTATTTCCTTGCACTTAATTTCCATGAACTATGCAAATCATCCATGAAAATTGAATGGATTCTTCATTATTGTTGTAGGACACTAAATCCTTTCAGAATTAATGTTCAACAACCTATTTTAACATTTCAATTGGCCAAATCGAAAAGTAAATTAAGTCTGAAATGAAAAACCATCACAATTTCTTCAATACAATAAAAGTACTTCAAATCCACATCAATCCATCATCACATCTCTATGAAAGAAAAAAGACAAAGGAGAGTACTCTGAATTCATGAAGAAGATATAATAAAACATGGATTTTATATATAAAAGAAAAGTCATACAAACCACAAAAGAAAATACAACTTATCTCTTTCTCTTCCCCAATGCAATTCCCTTGAAGTTCCTTTGAATCCTTTTCTCTCTTCTTTGCAACACTTGATTCTCTCTTTAGAATGTAAAGGAAGAAGCAATCTCTCACTTTACTCCTCCTTCACTCCTTAGAGAAGAATTCCTCTCAAATTCTCACTTGTACACACTCTTCTCCTAAACTCTAACACTTAACACACATCAAGACCTCTACAATACACAATACACACATAAAAACCACACCGTTTTCGTCCAAAAACAGTTACTTATAAGTTAGAAATGAAATCCCAAGAGTTTCCATAGGTATCCCTTCAAAAAGTCACCAAAACTCCTCAAATTTGAATTTCACAGACATTGGGCGCCGGCGGCGCTCTATCGTATGAATTATTTCGGAGCTCTCTGGAAAATGGCGCCACCAGTGCCAGAACCTGTATTCCTTCTTTTTTCTCCTTTTTGCTCCTTTTTGCTCTGAATTCGTTTCTTTTCGCTTCTTTTCGCTCCAATCACCTAAAATCATCATACCTGCAACAAATCATGAAAAATATCTTTCTTTAAAGTGCAATATCACCAAAAATGGGTAAAATTATATAGCAAAAACGTATATATTTTTTGGTGCATCAGTCACCCCAATAACCATTTGGTGAATACTGACATTCAATTGACCAAGTTGGACAAAATTGGTGAAACTAGTCAACTTTGGTCTAATTGTCAACCATGGTCAAAATGGTCAACTTTGGTCAAAATTTGTCAAATTGAACCATTTTGTCAACCCATACACCAAATTGATCTAACTAAGCCTTATCGTCAAACTAAATACTAAATTAGTCAAATTCAGTCAAATTGGTTAACTCTTATCAAATTAGTCAAACTTGGTCAAAATGGTTAATTTTGAACCCAATGACTACCATATTGACCATCAGGTCAACCCTTGACCTAACTGGCTAAACTTTAGTCAAAATGAAATAATAGTCACCACTATAACCATTTGGTCAATACAAACATCCAATAAACCCAATTGTTCAAATTTGGTCGATCTCGTCAACTTTGGTCAAATTGGTTAAACTTGGTCAAAATGGTCAATTTTGGTCACACTTGGTCAAATTGAACTATTTGGTCAACCTAGAAACCAAAATGTTCAAAATGAACCATTTGGTCTACCAAAACACTAAATTAGTTAAATTTTATCAAACTGGTCAACTTTGGTTAAATTGGTCAAACATGGCAAAAATTGTCAGTTTTGGACCCAATTACCACCACATTGACCACCAGGTCAGCCCTTGACCTAACTAGTAAAAATTTGGTAAAAATGACCTAATAGTCACCCCAATAACCATTTGGTCAACATAGATATCCAATTGACCCACTCGGTTATTTAAACTGATCAACTATGGTCAAATTGGTAAACCCTGGTTAAAATGATCAACTTTGGTCAAACTCGGTCAAATTGAACCACTTGGTTAACTTAAACAACAAATTGGTCAAAATGGAACAATTGGTCAATCTAACCACTAAATTGATCAAATTCAGTCACCATTACATTGACCACAAAGTCAACCCTTTACCTAACTGGTCAAACTTTGGTCAAAATGACCTAATTGTCACCATAGTAACCATTTGGTCAATACAAACATCTAGTTGACCCAATTTGTCAAATTTGGTCAAACTGATCAACTTTGGTCAAATTCGACAACCCTGGTTAAAATGGTCAACTTTAGTTAAACTTGGTCAAATTGAACTATTTGGTCAACCCAGATATCAAATTGTGCAAAATGGACCATTTTGTCAGCCTAAAAACTAAATTAGTCAAATTTAGTTAAATTGGTTAAACTTTGTCAAAATGGTCAACTTTGGACCCAATGACCACCACATTGACCACCAGATCATCCCCTGACCTAATTTGTTTAACTTTGGTCTATAAGACCTAATAGTCACCATAAAAATCATTTGGTTAATATATACATCTAATTGATCCAATTGGTGAAATTTGGTCAAACTAGTCAACTCTGGTCAAATTGTACAACAATAGTCAAACTTTGGTCAAATTGAACCATTTGGTCAAACCAGATACTAAATTGGTCAAAATGGACCATTTGGTCAACCTAAACGCTAAATTGGTCAAATTTGCTCAGACTTGTAAACTTTGGTCAATTAGTTAAACTTGGTCAAAATAGTCTATTTCGGACCCAATGACTACCACATTGACCACTAAGTCAAACCTCAACCTAACTGCTCAAACTTTGGTAAAAAATGACATAATAGTTACCATAATTAGCATTTGGTAAATACAGAATACAAGTGACCCAATTGGTCCAATTTGGTCAAACTGGTCAACTTTGGTCAAATTTGTGAACCTTGGTCAAAATGGTTAAATTTGGTCAAACTCAGTAAGATTGAACCATTTGGGAAACCCAGACACCAGTTTTGTCAACTTAAACTCTAAATTGTTCAAATTTAGTCAAACTGGTCATCTTTAGTCAAATTAGTTAAACTTGTTCAAAATTATCAATTTTGCCAATGACAACAACATTGATCAGCAGGTCGACTCTTGACCTAACTGGTCGAACTTTGTTCAAAATGACCTAATAGTCACAACAATAACCATTTGGTCAATACAGACATCTAAATGACCCAATTGGTCAAATTTAGTCAAACTGGTAAACTTTAGTTAAATTGGTCAACTTTGGTCAAATTGTACAACTTTAGTCAAAGAATACAGTCTGCAGGCAAGACATATCACTCGACCTTCCTCTTCATCGACTTCTTGATTTACGGCTGCATCAGATCCACCTCATCATGCTGTAAGAATCCCAAGGGACTACCTTGTCGATCCTTAACGAAATTGTAGCAACAGCCACACTGGATAGTGACTCTGCCCTTTCCTCTTTTCCATTTTGATGGCTCTGTATATGTTCTTGGCCTCAAGCAACCTGATGTGCCTAAAGTCTGAAGAGCATCATTGCAATATAGAATTCCTTCTTCATCTTTCATCAAGAATAATTCAGTGTATAACTCATGTCCTTCCAGGATATTGACAAATTTCCCTTGTATTTCTTCATAGTGTTGAAATTCCTTCTTTCTGATTCATTTTATTTTCGCCATCATAAAGTCTGAGACTCCTTGCGGTGGTAGCGGAGGTAGGACAAACTGTGGTACGTATGGCTCTACATCAGGATACTCCTTGCTTCTAAGTAGCATCGAGGCAGATGCATATGCCTCAAATGTGTCATACTTCTCTAGATGTAAAACGTGACATTCCGGGCACTCTGAAAATGCTCCTGTCACTGAAGACAGTCTGGTTAAACCCGAGTTGCAAGTCAGACACCCACTCAAGATTTCTTCCATCAGATCCAATGTTTTCGCGGGATCCTCTGCAATTTTCTGCTCAATATCGATGCACGGTGCACTGTCGTCGGTCTCTTTCATTTCAGGATCATAGGAATCTTCTAGAATGGGTGATAGCCCAGCGGCTAACTCCTGAGCTTATCTTCTCTACATCCTGTCTAAGCGACAATGCTTGCAGCGATTTACATTTCTTCTTTTAGTACGCTCTAATGGCGCATCTGGAACTCATTCAGCTGAAGAAGCAACAAGATCACCGTATGGAGTAGTGATCATAAACGTGACCTAACCGTGTCTCATGGTGAGGAGGTGTGAGTCAACGAACCGTCCAGTACCTCCATATCCTGATGTCTGTCCAGTCTCTTTATGACCAATCTTCTTCATTGAGTTCATTTCTGTAGTCTCCTTTTGTGTGTTTCTTTCAAGACATGAAGTCCAAGCCCTATTTGGAAGCAAACACCAACTCGCAACCCGACACTTCCTACACAAGTAAACAGGGGGAAATGTCAGTGGGTGGTGTTGTGCACGAACAAGAACAAGGACAAACTAATTATCTTTTATTTTAATAAGTTTTATAATTATTTTAATGTCATTATCTTATTTAATATAGTTTCATAAGATTTAGCATTAGAAATTTAGCGAACGTATTTTAATTTTGTGAGAAAATTTACTTTATTTTATTTAATTTTATTTTATTACAAGATTTGGTCCCGACATCACAGACGCTGACCATATTCTACATCAGAATGAAAATCTTTCTTCAGATTTCTCATGTCGCATAGTACTTCTTGAGATATTGTCAATTTATTGGCAATATCTCAAGAACCTAAAGGGAAAGAACCTAAAGCAATGCAGTATCGGATGTAAAGTCCTCAACCCCAAAAGTTTGATTTTGATGTATTTCATTGCGATAGGGAAAGAACCTAAAGCAATGCAGTATCGGATGTAAAATCCTTAACCCCAAAAGTTTGATTTTGATGTATTTCATTGCGATAGGGAAAGAACCTAAAGCAATGCAAGTATCGGATGTAAAATCCTCAACCCCAAGAATTTGATTTTGATGTATTTCATTGCGATAGGGAAAGAACGTAAAGCAATGCAGTATCAGATGTAAAATCCTCAACCCCAAAAGTTTGATTTTGATGTATTTCATTGCGATAGGGAAAGAACCTAAAGCAATGCAGTATCGGATGTAAAATCCTCAACCCCAAAAGTTTGATTTTGATGTATTTCATTGCGATAGGGAAAGAACCTAAAGCAATGCAGTATCGGATGTAAAATCCTCAACCCCAAGAATTTGATTTTGATGTATTTCATTGCGATAGAGAAAGAACCTAAAGCAATGCAGTATCGGATGTAAAATCCTCAACCCCAAGAATTTGATTTTGATGTATTTCATTGCGATAGGGAAAGAACCTAAAGCAATGCAGTATCGGATGTAAAATCCTCAACCCCAAGAATTTGATTTTGATGTATTTCATTGCGATAAGGAAAGAACCTAAAGCAATGCAATATCGGATGTAAAATCCTCAACCCCAAGAATTTGATTTTGAATGGTAATTGATTTTGCAAAGATTTGTAGTGTTGATTTGAAAAGTGTGGAGTTTTGGTGTTTCGAGAATTTCATGAAAGTTGTAAAAGATTTTGTGGAAAGAAACGGATTAGGAGGGAATATGTAGATGCTACATATCCCATTCAAAAGAGTTGATCGAAAGTTCCTGGTTTGGATTGGATACAATTCCTCGCCACTAGATCCGAATCGAAAACCTCGTGGCTCCGCGTCAATGGAATCGACCGCTTCCATCCCAGACAAGGGAGAGAGTAGAACGGATTGGATTTCAGATTTGGAAGGTTGAGTTTGAATTTGATTGAGATTTGATTTGAGATCTGGAAGGTTGAATTTGAATTTGATTGAGATTTGATTTGAGATCTGGAAGGTTGAATTTGAATTTGATTGAGATTTGATTTAAAATTCGTGTTCATTTTGTTTTTCCTTTAACGATTCAAATTTGCTTTATCGTTCATTTAATGTTCATGTGAATTTGGCGTTCATCATTTTTTTTTTTAGATTTTTAAGGAAAGCTTTCTTTTATTCTTTTTGTTTCTTTTTTGTTCTTTGTTCAAAGTTCATTTAACTTTAATGACGTTTCCCAGTTAACTTGCACAAAAGAGGTGAAGGCCAAAAATGTGACATGGTCACTTTCATTCCAATCATGTTAAAGATACATCATACAACTCGATCTGGAATACATCTCATACAATCCATGTAGAATCAAAACGGACTATGTATGATCTTTGTCGATCCATCCAAAAAAGCATCTGTCAAAAATCCATGTCTGAATAGTGAGGTGCAAGGTCAATAACATCACCTTCCAAGCCATTCTTGGCAAGAATGTCGTATGGATGTACGTTGGAGGTGTGATATTTTCCATGTAACTCACAGCTCGTAAGGCCGGAGGCTCTCTAGCTCTGGGTCTGGCTAGAAGTGGTAAGGTGCTTTCCTGTCATCCATCCTTCTGAAAGTAACTGAGATCCGCTTCATTGGTACTCCCGGTATGCAATGTTTAGCGACATCTCGCTCCGTTGCCCTTTAGTATCATGACGGAACCTACCGGTAATGGTATCTTTTACCGGCCCTCGGAACTCACTCGGGCCTCGCTATCCGGAGGTCGATCCGAACATGATATTACACTCGTTCGTAAAAGAAACCGTGCGTAAAGGTCCGACAAATTCGTGGTGGTCTATGTGTGCGATCACCCTTCTTGTAAATGTTAATGATGCAACCGTTGGGTATGCAATCCGCCGCGCATTCCCTCCACGTTATCATTCTTTTTACCATCCTTTTGATGACTAATGGCATTGGATCTACCTTGCTATGACGGAGTATCCCCGGTGGGTTTCCCTTCCTGTCTTCTGCAAAGTTGTAGCAGCATCCACATTGTATTGTAATTCTCCCTTTCCTTGGCATCCATCTTCGGGGTTCCGAGTAAGTGTTTTCTCTTAGGTGGCCTGCTCGAACCATTCTTTTCAAATCTCGGATGCAGTCCACGATTTATTGTTGTTCGTATTATGAGAACACGTTTGTATGTAGCTCGAGGCCTTCTAGTATTTTGATCCTCCTGCCTCTGATTCTCTCGAAGTATTCAAAAGTTTGCTTCTCGACATTCTGCATTCTTTCTAGCTCATATTCTGGAATAATCTGTAAATGGCGAGGCCCAGTGACGTACTGTGGGATATATGGCTCAATCCCTTCACGTTCTCCTGCATACCTCGGCTCCTCGGGGATGGTCTCCGTCGGGACATCCTCCGGGGTTGCTTCTGCAACAAGATCATGCATTATTGGTGGCTTTATCTGGTGGAGTGGTAGCCTTTCTTCTTCTGATCTTCTTGAGATTTTCCTGGTCTCTTCTGTTATCCTCGGAGCTATCCTCCTTTCTTCAGGTTCTTGGCGAACCGGTATCCTTGAAGTATATGCACTGGTAGTAGCAATTGCCTCGTCGTGCTTGTCCGCTGATATTTAGTTAACATCTTGCGAATACGGCGATTTTTATTTCTTCGCTGAGTTGCTGTGAGAGTAGCTCTTTGTAATTCCTGAATCTCTGTGGGTGCGGCGCTGACAAGCTCTGCCTTCGTCGTAGCGACTGCGGACTCTGATTCGTTGTCCTCCTCGTTGTTTGTTTTCCTTTTCGTCGTCGGGTCGGTGGCCTGGGCCACCCACTTTCATTACCGTCTCGGATCGGGCGCTTCCTCTCGAACTCGGGACCCAGTCACCTTCCTCGTATTGCGTAGCCTGCGTCGGTGCGAAGTCTGAGTCAATCTCTATTATCGCTCCATCTTTCACCCTCTTTTCATCGAGTGCAAGGCTTACGCCATTTCTAAAGTTCAGGACCAATAGCCCGTTCGACATTTCCCTGCGAAAAGATAAGGAAAAGGATCAGGGGCTGTACTAAGAACAAGAACATTAAGAAAATGTTTATTAGAGATAGAATTTTCTTTTTTTTTCTTCTTTTTTTTTTTCTTATTATTCCTTTTGTATATTTTTAAATTCAACAGGAATGAAGCGGGAAAAGATCGGGAAAAAGATTTTGATTTTTGAAGAGAGAACAAGGAAAACTTTATTATCATGATTTTATTTATTTTAGCACATTTTTAATTATTATTGGGTTCGGACCCAGTCATAAGTAATTACTTCACCCGTGCTTCTAGGGATGAAAAAATCCATTCCTTCGAAACATCAGGTAGCGTAATACTTTTTCAAGTATCGTCCATTGATCGAAGCATATGTCGTTCTCCTCGGCAATTCACTAGCCGGTAGGAGCCTCCCGAGTAGACCGCCTCAACCACAAACGGCCCTTCCTAAGTGGGTTCAAATTTTCCTCCTATCTTGCGGTGTGCAAGGATAGTCTCGAGAACAAGAACTAAGTCACCAACTTTCAAGGTTCTTGGGCTGACTCGACCACTCATGGGCTCGAACCATCTTAGCTTCGGTATAGTTCTAAATTCCGCTCGCGCCGCAAGTCTTTTCCCTTCCGTGCTTTCCGATTCCTCTAAGTACTAATATGGCATTCTCTTCGTCGTGATTTAGTTTGCAATCGCAATTCCGAGTGAAGGAAGCTCGGACCTCTAAGGGTAACACTCGCCTCGGACCCATACACCAAAGCGTAAGGTGTAGCATGAGTAGGGGTTCTGAAGGTTGTCCGGTAGGCCCATAAGGCTTCTAATAACTTCTCGTGCCAATTTCTCTTATTATCATCCAAAATTTTCTTTAAAATTTGAACGAGAGTTTTATTAAAAGCCTCGACCAAGCCGTTTGCTCTTGGGTAGTAAATTGTTGAATACCGCCGCCGATTCCGTGTCTCCCGACAAAATTGTTGATTTGCATGCTTCGAATGCCGACCCATTATCCGAGATGATCTCGCGCGCGCACTCGAAACGGTAGACAACTTGGTTCTCGAAAACCGTAGCACGTGGTGTGCTTTCACTTCTCCGAGTGGAACTGCCTCTGCCCACTTGGAAAAGTAATCTATAGCCGCAAGAATGAAGCGATGTCCTTTTGAAGATGGTGGTTCTATTGGACCCACTATATCTTTGCCCCAACATTCAAATGGCCACGACGCAATTGTCGGATGTAGCATATTTGGAGGTTGGTGTAGAACCACTCCGTGCACTTGGCATTGGTGACGCGCCTCTTGGCGATTTTCATGCAGTCGGTCATCATCGAGGGCCGGTAGTACCCTAGTCTTTTAATTTTCATTTTCATCTTTGGACCCGACCGATGAGCGCCACGGAGTCCCGAATGCACCTCTTTAACAATTTCACGGGCCTCGGACCCGCTTAGGCACCTTAGCCACATTCGATCGAAAGACCTTCCGTATAACGTGTTGTTTATTAATGCGTAGGACGAGTTCTTTCTTGATCCGATGGGCTAACGACCTATCGTCCGGCAGTTTTCCTGTTTGCGCAGTAGTCTATTAATGGTTGTCGCCAATCTTCCGTGTTTTTTGTCACTCGTTGCAACCGATTCTTCTTCTTTTTCCGATTTGTGTATTGTGTTTATGTCGAGCCGTGATAGGACCCGACGTCCGTGAACCGACACTTCCATCGATTCATCTTGCAAGCGTGCAAATTCTTTTGTGAGGCGGGCTAACGCATCCGCTAAAGCGTTTTCTTCGGGAATTTTGTAGATCGTCACATTCGAATCTGTTCCAACAACTCGTATGGCATACCGGAAGTATTGATCGAGTCTTGGCTTTAAAATTCCGTATTGTCCGGCGATCCGTTGAATGATTAACTGCGAATCCCCGTAGATGTTGATGTTCGTTATCCCCATTCGAATAGTTAATTCCATTCCTGTTACGAGAGCTTCGTATTTTGCTTCGTTGTTCGTACACGGCTCTGTTAAGTGGTAGGAGTATCTTAACATCCCCCGCTCCGGTGTTATAAAGATTAGTCCGATTCCTGCCTTATCGGGCACTATCACTTGCGATTCTTCGTCTTTGTGTGCCGAAGATGCTCCGTCGAAATATAATTCCCAACGTCGATCATCGTGGTCTTCTAGGCTCATTATCCGTTCATCCGGCAAGTCGTCATCGAGAGGAGATTCTGCCGGCAAAGGGTGTGTCGCGAGGAAGTCCGCTAGGACTTGTTCCTTTACGGCACGAAGAGGCACGAAAGTTATATCGAATTGCAATAATATCATCGACCACCCGGCAAGTCCGCCGTAAAGCGTTGGACGGGTCATCAAGTATTGCAATGGATTAAATTTCGAGATCGAGTTGATCTTATGAGAAAGCATGTAGTGCCTGAGCTTTTGAGCAGCGAAGATCAAGGCCAAACAGTGCTTTTCAATTGTGGGATACTTTACTTCCGTCGGAAGTAAACGACGGCTTAGGTAGTAAAGAGCATTTTCTTTACCCTCATCATCGACCTGGCCAACGAGGCTCCGAGAGAGTCGTCTAAAGCCGCGGTACAAAGTATCAACGGTCTACCCGAGACTCGAGGTCGCTAAGACAGGAGGTGTCATTAAATATTGTTTAATGTCCTCGAAGGCCCTCTCGACATTTCTCTTCCCAAATAAATTTGGCGTCATTTTTAACTAATGCCGAGAGAGGCTAACACCTACCTGACAAGTTCGAGATAAAGCGTCGAAGATATGCCAACTTCCCTTGAAAAGATCGTAGTTGTTTTAAGGTTCTGGGAGGTGACATTTCTAAGATAGCTTTAATCTTTTTCGGGTCGATTTCAATTCCGCGATGTTGCACAACGAATCCTAAGAATTTCCCGGAGGTGACGCCGAAGGCGCATTTTAAGGGATTCATCTTAAGGTTAAATTGTCTTAATCGTTCAAAAACAATTCTCAAATCATACAGGTGGTCTTCCTTTACTTTGCTTTTGATGACCACATCATCCACGTAGCATTCGACTTGATTGTGGATGAGATCATAAAAAATTCTTGTCATCGCTCTCTGGTAGCTTGCTCCTGCGTTCTTCAGTCCGAATGACATTACTGTGTAGCAATATACTCCGATCGGCATTCTGAATGCTGAAAGTTTTTCATCTTCTGGAGCCATTTTTATCTGGTTTTATCCTGAAGATCCATCCATGAATGAGAATATTACATGTGTTGAAGCAATGTCGATCATTAATTCTGGGATCCGTAGAGGGAATTCATCTTTTGGACATGCCTTGTTTAAATCTCTGAAATCCACACAAATTTTGATCTGACCATTCTTCGTCCTGACTGGTACCACATTGGCTAACCAAGTCGGGTATTGTTCTTCACGGACAAATTTAGCGTCTATTAGCTTTTTAACTTCAGCTATGACTTGTTGTTCGATTTCTGACGCATTCTTCTGGAACCTTGTCCGATCGGAACGTAGTAGGATCCACTCCTAGCCTTATGGATCGCGACCTCTGGAGCTAATCCTGGCATCTCATCGTAGCTCCAAGCAAAACAATCTCTAAATTCCATTAATAACTTGATTATTTCTTCGGAGTCTTCTTCAAACTCTGGTGGAGCGTTTCCAATTTGTAAATCTTCGAGTTCTTCTGTAGCTTCCATGCAGTTTTCATTAGACTCGCAAGTGACAACCAAGCAAAATTCAGTATCGTCAACTGATCCTACTGTGCCGAATCCGAGACCATGCCTTGAATTGGGTGGACGACCGGAGTTATTCCATAATTTTTCAAAATGTTGTGATTGACCTTTTGTCCATTGTCGAGGTAAGAAACCACGCTGAATTAAATTTTGAACACGGGAGAGAGTACCACTCAACAGGTAATTCCATTAATTCCGATGAAGCAAGCATCTTCAAATTGTACATTATTTTCAGTTTTGGAGGAAGGAGAACCACGGTAGAATTTGATGGGCTTTGCACCGCCGCTTCGTACCTCTTTGACCACCATACCCTCGATTTTATTAGAATGGATCGAGGTCAGGGTCATAGGATGTACATAGTGGTTAATCTTCTCGTACATCGATTTATATTCCTCGTTCTTTTCATCTTCGAGAGAGATCCTGAATTGAGGCTTCTTCCAACTTATTGTCGGTGCTTCTTGCTTGATTTCTTTTTCTTCTTCGTAACTATCTTCCCAATCAACACCGATGGCCGGCTTCCTCCGTTCAACCTGTCCCGACGTCTTCGCCACAACCTCGTCCCCGGCCTCGACCTCGCATGCGAGTTGTGGAGAAACCTTCACCATCTCGCCGTAAGGGAGTGGTGAGTGACCGTTGGACTAGAACTTCGTGCTCTTCGTCGTCCCGAACTTCCTTTGCTTCATTCGTTATGGTATCTCTGGAGAAGATTGTTTTCTTCAGGGGTGCGTAATAAGCTGCATCTTCATGGATTCCAATTTTAATGTACGGAGAATGGTTGTAAGTCACCTTTGATGCACTGTTCCCCTCCATCGTAGTATTTGATGCACTGATGTAGAGATGATGGTACCATCCGATTTTCATGTATCCATGGTCGGCCCAGTAGAGCGTTGAATGACGTTTCTGAATCAATTATGTGAAATTTCGCGGTTGTCTTTGCTAAGTCACCGGTCTTCATTAGCAGTGTTATTGATCCGAGGGCTCTTTCTCCTTCTCGTTTCGAATCCTCTTAATAACATTTTGTCCGCTTCGAGCTCGCAAGCATCAATTTCCAAGTATGCTAGCGTTTGAAGATTCATTATATCGATTGAGGCTTCTGGATCCACCAATACTCTGGAGAGTGTAAACTTCCCAATTGTAACTGAAATGTACAACGGTCGGTTGTGGTCTGCTGTCCCAAGTAGTAGGTCATTGTCCGTGGAGGTAACACCTCGCTGTTCCTTTAACGAGCAAACCTCATCTAAGGAATCTCCGGTCAGTTGAGCTAAGCAAATTTCCGGATCAAGTAAGGCCTCGATCGAGCTTCTCTCATCTCCTTTGATAAGATGAGAGCGTCGTAGATGCTCGCGTTTGGCCGGTAGTTTCCTAAGATGGGC
The DNA here is from genome assembly GCA_022702705.1 of Papilionanthe hookeriana x Papilionanthe teres. Taxonomy (NCBI): domain Eukaryota; kingdom Viridiplantae; phylum Streptophyta; class Magnoliopsida; order Asparagales; family Orchidaceae; genus Papilionanthe; species Papilionanthe hookeriana x Papilionanthe teres. The sequence goes on from CM040433.1 coordinate 67,851,891, forward strand.
TAGCACGTTGTAGTCCACTTTATTTTCATGTGTCTCGATTTCTTCCCGAATGGGTATTTCTTCCGTTCGGGGTTGGTTCTTCCCGAACAACCACCGCTTTCCTTTGTCCTTTGGACCCATTCTCGGAAGTAGAACTCTTCCACTTCTTAAGTTGACTTCTGTGATTTCTTCTGAATCTAGTATTGAGCTTGCTGGTGTCTCCTTCTGAATCGGAATGACAGGTTCTTCTGGATTAGCTTCGGAGTCTGAAGGTTCTAACTCTATTGTGTCTGGAGCTCCTCGAAATTCGCAAATAGATTCGTTGCTTGTTGAACACTCGTAGCCTCCTTGGTGGATGTCTTCTTTGTCAATGTGATTGTCGAGATTGTGTATGATTTGAGAATTGTTATTTGTATCAGAATCGACGTCCGGATTAGGTTGGTTGTCGCTAGTTATGTAATCGTTAGAAACAGTCAAAACGTATCCAATGCCATAACCCTTATCATTATAAGATCCCACCGGAGTGAGCAAATAATCATACAGAGTCAGAGGTTCGAGGGATTTCTCCCCCGAATCGGAAACAACTATCCTAGGATAAGCAGCCCCTAGTCTAGCCTCAGGAGCCTCGGTCTTCTCTTCTTCATCAATTTTCTTCTTTTCTTCAATCGTCTCTTGTTGAGGTGGTTCTTCTATCGCAAGTGATAGTGCCGATTTGACAAGTTTTGAACTCTGAATCAAGGCTAACCGAAGTGGTTTGGATGCGATCTAAAATCTTCTTTGAAGACTTTATCCAAGCGGTAGTCCATCCATCATCAGTAGCATAGGGATCTATCGGAACAATGAGATCCGTCGAGATAACATTGATGGAACCTCCTTTCTGGGGTTCCTTCATGTATTCCTTCGGGATTGTTATGTTCCCTTTTCGAAGATTGTCGTTGAGCCAACTTTTGAAGGTAATACAATATTCTATCTTGTGTCCAAGCATCCGGTGGTAAGGGCAAAAGTTGGGATCACCTTCTTGTCGACTTCTTCCGGTTTCTTAGGCTCCGGCAGCTTGGAAATCTGGAGTCTTCATCGACTACGAAACATTTTCGGCACCGCCTCATTCTCGAACGGATACTCCCTGCTCGAAGCTCCCTTAACGTACGTTGTGGACGAGGCGGTTGTTCATACCGTCGAGATGATCGATAGCCGGGTCGTGGTCGCCGGTAACTCGTTGAATTTGCCGCCGCCGTTCCGGCGCATTTGTATCGGTCGCTTGCCTTTATCGACTACTGAGACGATCCCAGACTTCTTTTCAAAAGTTTTCACGGGTTTATGTTTGTATGTTTTGTCGATGAAACTTAATTGCTTCGCCTCCTCTTGCAAGCTTCCGGCCTTGCTTAACAACTTCTCGAAAGTCTTAATAGTAAATCCCTTGAGGAGAAGTGCTATCGGGCCATGAATGCTCTTAAGTAAAATGCCGATCGCATGTCTGTTCTTGTAGCCGTGGCTCACACTTCATACTTAGATTCCTCCATCGAAGTATGTAGTCCACCAAAGTTTCGTTCGGCTTCTATTTCTCTACCACTAAATCACCTATAGTGGATGTGGTGCCGAGCTCCGCAAATCGCTCGATGAAGAGGTTCTCTAATTCTGAAAATGTCTTCACCGAACCGTTCGGTAATTCCGCATACCAATCAAAGGCAATCCCCGACGAGCCGTCGACAAACTGTCAGAAGAGTAAAGCATCACTTCCGCCGGCATTGCAACAACTGGCACGAAAATGTGCAACATGCTGCCGAGGGTTTCCGGTTCCATCAAAGGTCTTGAACAAAGGTGGTATGAAGCCTTTCGGATATTGGACAACATCGAATTCTTCGGGGTAAGGTCTACCCGTCCGAATGGATGTCCCGCTCTTTGATTGTGCCAAGGCTTCTCGCACCTGCTGTTCCACCATGCTCTTGACATCCTTTTCTGGAATCATGCTTTGTATTGCATCCTTTTTTAACTGATCATCCCCGTTGACAGATGTAATCTCTTTTCCTCCGTCTACAATGTGAATAACTTCTCGGGATGTTTCTCTTTGGGGTCGAACTCCGACTCCGGAGAGTGGCTAGGGCCGCAGCCCATCTCTTCTATCCTCTTTGCCATTCGGGAGATCATATCATCTTTCTCTCGAAGCCGTATCCTCATCACTTCCGGCTCCTCTCTTTCTACGGCTCGCAGAACACCTTGTGAAGCCGACGAAGCTCGTGTTTCAACCATGTTAATCTCTCGCATATTCATCATCCATTAACTCCGACGAGTCGACTTCATCCCCGAATTTTTCTTCTCTTTCTCTGCTAATCGCCGAATATCGCTCTTAGCTTTTCCATAGCATCTTCTAGTGGTCTTTTCCGTACATCCTTGCAGCTTGTCATGCGATAGCCGTCGGGCTTCCTTCTTACGAGTCCCCTTCATCGCGGTAGCGCTTTCTTCGGACTCAAGTCTCCCGACGAGACTTTCCTTCTCGTGTTGTTGTTTTAATCTTAATTGTCCCAGTAGTGGGACGCCATACCTTCCTTCTAGCAGCAGAAGGTCTAGGACCGGATGGTCCGTCGACCAAATGCCGGAAGGTGTTATCCTCCCTAATTTGTAGTCCCGAAACAACGACAGAGTGACTAGCTTTCATTCTCTCATTCGGCTTTTCCGCAGCGATAGCAGAGTTCTACTCGCGGGCCAAGACGGGATTTGGCCAGCACCCGCCCTATCCTTCTTAAAATCTCTCGATACGTGGCATTTTTCTTTCTTCGCTAACTTCTCTATCGTGTCCGCCAGTCGAGCAAATGGCGTAATTCTAGCCCTTTTCTTACGGCCATCATTGTAATATGCGGGCTGAGGCAATGCAGAAGCAATCTTGCGGACATTTTCCTCGTCCTCTGCGGCGGAGAGGGGATGGAACCTACTTCCTCCCAAAAGTGGTATGTATTCAGGCAGTGGTGTATACTCGGGCAGTTCTGGGATTTCCTCCAGGAAAGCAACTTCAGCAGCTCTGGCTTCTCTAGCAATCCTTCTACTTCTGTTCCTCCTCTGAGTCCGTGTCAGTGGTGGAATTCTCGAGCTGGACCCGATCTCGAAAACGGAAGGTCTCACAGAAGATCTGTACCCTCCACGAGTTCATCACGCTTCCGAATTTCCTTCCCTTAGTCCGGCGGTAGCCGGGGTAGGTGCGAGACAACTAGACCGGTGGGAGTAGCAACAACAGTCCTTCGCGAACAACAAGATTCCTCTCGGCTGGAATCTTTCGTAGAGGAGGGAATTCATGAGTTGACTCGAGGTTAAACTCAATCAACGACTTCTCGGCTTCCGGTACTTTGCTTGTGAGTGAAAAGAGAGTGACGTTGGGGATTTTGATGCTCGGTGTCCCCGAATCCCGGTCCGAATCGAATGATTCCATTATTAGGCGGCTCGTCCTTGAAAACAGCTGTGTCCAGATCCGTTGACGAAGGAGAAGATCGGCTTTGGGGCTTCCATTTCGCGGTAGGCGATTCCAAGTGTTAGTCCCCGAATTGTGCTTCCTCTTGTCGTAAGACTTATGACGAAAAAGAAAGAGTCCGAACACATTTCTGTTTGTCTTAATGTATTTGTGGTTTTAAAAGAAAATTTATTTAGATAATTGTTTTTTGAAAAGATTTGTTCATTAAGACGAAGAATTATTAAAATAAGGAGAGTTGTAGGAAGGGTAAAGCAATTGATTAGGAACTGGAAAAGGAAGAGAAAGTCTTGTAGAAACTTCTCGACCCGTAAGACCGCTCCTAAACTAATACTTATTGGGGGTCCACCCCACCTCAGAAATGAGGTAAAAGGATCTCGAACCTCTCTCGTTTAGGAGTGTCTAAACAAAGGGCTCCTAAATCCGAGAGAATGTTGGCTATACTCGTTCAAGGTAGATATGAACATAGTATTCCAACGGGAAGAAGGGTAGTTTGATCCACTAGGGACATGGATACACTACCGATTTTTGAAAGCAGAACTATCTGATTAAAAATGGAGAGAGGAATATTTCCCCAGCGGAGTCGCCAGAAATTGTCGGCATATTTTTAGGTTGAATGTTGTATTTTTGAAAAGGGGTCGCCTACAAAAATTGTCGGTGAATTTTAGGTTTTAAATTAAATTTAAATATATATATATATTACTTGAAAAGTAGTTTTTTTATTTTTAAAATAATTTTAAAAAAATTTAAGATATGAAATCAAACTGATCTCACATCTCAAATAGTTTATATAAACGAGCACCGCACCACAAACTGCGTATCTATTCCGAAGAATAGGCACACTGTTTGATGGTGGGGCTCGATTAAATAAGCTAGAAGGTTTGTGACATCCGTTTGGTCTGCGAAACTACTTTATTTGCCGACAAATTCCCCTGCTTAATATGAAAGTATTAAACAAGGTTTATATTACCTGGGTTCTTAAAATTCCCTATAAGGGCAAGCCCCTATAGTTAATTACATCTTAAGTGACGAGAATCACCTAAGAAAACTCTCGATAATAATCAGTAGTTCTGCTCTCAAGAATTTCAAAGTTTATGTTTTCAAGGGATTGAATTTTGGAATTTCAATAGGGAATGGATCAAATTTGGAACATTTTATTTTGGGAATTCAAAGGAAGAAAGGTAGGAGAAATCACAGATTCGAAGCGAACTTCCGTAATTTCCCGACTATCCTATTGTTTGGCTTGAATTTAGGAAGGCCCTAATGTTTATTTAATGTTTTAATCTTTCCAATTTTAATTAATTAGGACTTATATTTGTATGATAAAATCATACAAATAGCCTCGAAGATGTGAGGGTTTATGTCGTATCGGACGACTACCTCGGAATCCTAAGACCAGTTAGGGCTTAATTTACATGATATGATCATGCAAATGCCTAACGAAGAGTTGAGGATTTATGTTGCACTAGGCAAACTATCTCGACGTCCTATGGCTTGGTTATTTAATTCTAAGAAATGTTTTGCTGAAGTAGACTCAGGTTTTGCTGATGACGATGGCCGTGCTGCCCACCATGCTCCGAGCTCCTTGTTGTTGCATATGGTTTAGTTTTAGAAATTATAAATCAAGAGATGAGAGAAGTGTTTTGGTTTAGAGAAGATCTTAGTTTCCAAGTGTTTTTTTTATGTTTTAATTAAAACAAATCTTAAAGTTGATTATAACAACACCGGTTAAGATCCCAAGGTTCCATCCTTCCGGCATCGTTATTTTTATCGGATTCACTTAGTCCAGATGAATTTGCTAAACTCAACTAAATGAGTTCCACACTTTCATTTAGACCGTAGGAAATCCCGTTAGCAACACGTAGGTTACATCATCCGAGGTATTCCCGATCATCCAACAAGACGTTTTGATTTAGTTGTAGTTGTAGTTTTGTTGTTCTGTTTGTGATTAAATTTTAGAGTTGTTTTATATTTTGAAATGTTGCGGTGGTGAATTTTATCTTGTAATGACTTTTAGTTTAATTTTGGTTTCAGTTTTAGGGACTATCCTAAAGGTGTGGGTTTTCATGCAACAGTTGTTTATCATGCAAGAAAAGTAAGTGTGATGCGATTATGTAAATTGTAATAAAGTAAATTGCAATAAAATAAAAGCGTACCTGGAGGGTCTTCCCGTCATCCCAAGCTGCACTTAAAACACAATTAGAATATTTAAGCATTTAAAGCAAGTTCCTAGGTAAAGCTAGGTAAAGTTAAGGGAAGGGTTATGGTTTTCTACCAAGTTCCTAATCCTATATCTAGTCACCACCTATGACGTCTAGGTTCTTGTGTTTTGGTTTAAGGATGGTTTTCTTCATCAAAGAAAAATTAAGTTCAATTGTTCTTATAAATATCCTATCATATTGAGGAAGTGTTTAAGACGAGTCTTAAACATCTTTTCAATACCTCTAGGATTGTTTTAAGTCCAAGAGAATTAAATTATACAAGTGAATTAATCATCCAGGAGTTTGAGTTTTGTCATCTTGCTCAGTGAATTAGGACATTTGAATATCCTATAAGTGAAGTAACACTTCATTTAATACTCTGTTTAGGAGTTATGACAACAAGAGTTTTTTGAGGGCAAATTAATGTTCAAGTGATTTGTGATTTAATTTAATTTTAATTAAGGGGTTCAAGTTTGGAATAGTGTTCAAGTTGTTTTAGATTTATTTTGAATTCTTTATGTCTTAGGTGATGTTATATTTAATTCAATTTAATTTAATTTTAATTTTAATTTTAATTTAATTTTGTTTAGTTTTAATTTTAATTTAATTTTATTTTTAATTTAATTTTAATTTTATTTTAACTTGATTTTATTTTTTTATTTAATTTAATTTAATTTAATATGTTTTAATTTAATTTAATTTAGTTTAGTTTAATATGTTTTAATTTAATTTAATTTAATTTAATTTAATTTATTTAATTTAAATTTTAATTTAATTTCATTTTAATTTTATTTTAATTTAAATTTAAATTTAATTTTATTTTTATTTTAATTTAATTTAAATTTTAATTTAATTTAATTTAAATTTTAATTTAATTTAAATTTTAATTTAATTTAAATTTTAATTTAATTTAAATTTTAATTTAATTTTATTTTAATTTTAATTTAGTATTTTATTTTTTTATGCTTTAAGGATGATTTAATTTAATTGTTAAAGTATTAATTTAATTGAATTTTTAGATGGATTTAATTTAAATGTTTTAACTTTAATTTAATTTAATGATTAAGTCTTTTGGCATTTTAAATCTTGAGTTTGGATTATCATTTTAATTAGGAATTAAATATTTTTGAGGTGGTTAATTTAGGGATTCTTAATTTAAAGAAACATATCTCCTCCTAATGATATCCCTATTTTAATAATTCCAATTTTTTTATTATTCTTCCAAATTTAATTCATCATTTAATTAAGGTTTATTTTAATTATTTTCAAATTGTTTGGTAGGTTTCTACCCTTTAATTACCTAAGTTTCAAACATCCAAAATCAACTTAGTACCAAATATTTTACCCACCCTTTTAATTAAACCTAAAATTTTTAATTATAGGTTAAAATTTTAATTATCATTTTGCCCTTTAAACTTACTAATTCCATAACTCACTAAATTGAGCTTAAATGAATTTGAAATTTTTATGTGACATCACCCATATATCAATCAAGACATTAGAGGAGAAAATGTGATTTTTCTGTATTTAATTTTTTTATGTAATTATTTTTGGTGGAGAATAGGGATTTTCAAGGAAAATTCAATAACATGACCAAGGGAAAGTTTTTGTCCTTAAGAAAATTATGGGACATTCCTAATGACCAGAGGACCACATGGACCAATTTTGGTGATTTTTTGAATTATATTTTCTTTATTATAATTATTTTGAGTTTTGAAGTATTAATTAATTTAAAATAAAATAAAGGTTGAAAAATGAATTTTATATTTTTCAAAAATCTCTCTGATATCAAGGAAACCAGAGAACTAATTTTTATAATTTTCTGATTTTTCTTTGATTTATTGGAATTATTTTAGTGTAAATGCTAGAAAATACATTCTTTTTAATTTTAAAATTACCTTAGGGCTTTAAAATTTAATATCTCATCATAGAGACTTAAGAAAAATATGGGGTTTGTTCCTAAGTGATTAAAATTCAAAATGTGACATTTTGGTGAATTTTATTATTTTTGTGATTTTTATTATTTTTTAATTATTAAAAATATTTAAATAATGCAAAAATCAAATTTTTTTAGAAAATTGTAATTTTAATTTTCTTAAATTCCCCTGATATCAGAGAGGCTCCAAAACCAATTTGGTGAATTTTTGAAAAGTATTTTGAAAGTTATGAATTTTTTAAGTTTAATTTTGGCTAAATGGCTTAAGTTTAATTTTGGCTAAATGGCTTAATCAACCCATTTGATAGGGCTAACCAAGTCCAATTGACTTCAAACTTTTATGGTGGGTTCCTCTGACCCTAAAGGTCAGTGGAGAATTGATTTCAAGTCAATTTGATGTATGATTTGCTCTAATTATTTAAAGCTCCATTTTGGGTGTTTAAGCCAATTAGGGTTATTACAAGTGAGTTAACTCAAAACCTATTTTCCCTAGGGTCCTCTGGTCATAAGAAACATCACCAAATTTTCCTAGAATTTATTTCACAATATGCTAATTATTGGAATTAAAATACTCAGAATAGTGACCTAGAATTGAAAAATCAATAACTCTTCATAGGGATGGCCTCCGACTTTGGAAAATTCAGGGAATGTCCCCAAATTCGCAGGCTTCAAAAGCCCTATGGTCTCATGCCATGGTGAATTGTGTACATGCATGGAGAATTGAAAATGTGCAGAGAGTAAATAAATCATTAAAAATCAAATATTCAATGAAATTAAATGATTTCTTTTTCACATTATTCTCCTCTGTTCACTGAGCAAGAAAGTATTTTTATTTTATTTTTATGATTTTCCTACACAAAGTTATGAATTTTCTAAGTTCTGGTAATTAAATAAATAAGAAAAATCCCTATTTTCCTACTTATCCACGCGGCGCCACGCCATCCTCGGCATCTCCGAAACGCCGCGTGTCGCGCTGCCATTCGACGCCGCCACTTGAGTCAGCAGCCCGGGTCCCGCCTTCCGCGTATCATCTGCCGATCCGACCTAATCTGAGCCGTCTGTCCGCGCGTGTATTGAATGGACGGCATCCGCTCATCGTCTCCAGCCGTTCTCACCCAATAGCCGTCCACACTAAAACCCTAAGAACTCGCTCATTTCTCAACGGATTTTCGTGTTCTTATGCTCTATGGATTCATCTTGAAGAGACGAACACATCTATACGGTGATCATGCATTGAAATTAAAGCATTTGAAATAGACAATCTCCAGAGGCTCGGGATAAAGAGTTAGCTCATACCTTAGCTCAGAGAAGTGTGGCTTCAATCTGAGGGTTGTGTCACCTTCGATTGGATCCAAGCAAGCTCCAGATGAAGTCCCTTGGGCTAGTGAATTGTCCGGGTATGATTTCGAACACAGCCGATTACAAAGCTTGGAGTCTGGAACAGATGGGTGGCCTAGAGAGGGGCCTTTCACTGGGGAACTCCTTCTCTTGGTCTTGTGCAGGTGTGGGTGAGTTTAATTTGACTTTGGTGGAGGATTTGGGAGTGTCCTGTTCTGGCCTGAGAATTGAGCTCCAAAATTGAGCTCAATTAGTGGGGATTAGGGCAAGAGAACAGTGGGGATCAAATGCTCTAAGTGTGGGGGAGAGTCTGGAGTGATTTTGGCAGAGTTTCCTTAAGGTTGGTTCAGCACCTCTCATGGCCGAGAGGAGGTGGGGTTTAAATAGGAGAGGCTGGAGGGCCTCCCATGGGGAGTTAGGGACTGGGATCAGCTGCTCTATGCAAGAGAAGAACGGCCATGGTGGCCACCGGACTTGGGGCGGCTCGACAAGGGGAATTTCAATGTTGGCTCACATGTGAGCTTTCGGCCATGGTGTTTTCCGGCGGCTCGGTGGTCGGCCGGCCGAGCACTCGGTCACCATCTTGACCAGTGGGGTCAGGGCTAGGGTTTAGTGCAGTCAATTGGCCATGGACATGTGTAAAGGAGTTTGATTTAAATGGATTGGGAGAAGGCTCATTTTGGCTTGGTTTAGTTCAACTCATGCATTTGGGCTAGGTTCACCATCCAAGGCTTGACCTTGGGCCGAGGGAGAATCATTTGGGTCAGCTCGAATTGGGGTAGTGAAGTCCCCATCCATGGTGAGGTGGCTAAGCATGGTATAGTGTGTGACATGCTTAAGGTAAAAAAGGTTTAAGGGAGGTTTAAGAAAGAACCCCCTCTTCTTGCCATAAATGGACTAATGACAAGTGAAAGCCCCCATGGCTTCATGTGGCTTGAGAATGGCTTGCCTATGGCCTAGGATAAAGCTTGGTCAATTTCATGGAAGTAGAATTTAAGAATTTTGGTATTTTGGTGGAGAATTTTCAAGAAGCTTGATTTGGAATGGCTTAATGATGATTTTGAAACTTAGGGGTGATTTTGATTAAATGGATGATGTGGAGAAATGTCATGTGGGCTTTGGGTTGAAAACTTGGGCTTTTGAAATGGTCTTGGGTGGGCTTTTAAAGTGGTTTAAGGAAGTGGGCCTTTAGGTTTGAAAATGGGCTTTTGAATAGAAAAATTTGCAATGGGCCATGCCAAATAAATGTTGAGTTTTGTCTAAGGATGTGTCATGATTGATTTGAAACAAGTTTGGAGTGATTTGGGTTTGCATTGGGTTGGATTTGGGCTTCTTTGGTAAAGGGTTAATGTAGGTCAAATTAGGCTAATTTGGGTCAATGATGGGCTAGGGTTGAAATTGATGTAAAATTAATGTTGGAAAATGTTTATGGGAGTGTTTCAAATAGGTTTCAACTTTTGTTGGGGTTGGATTTTGGGGTTTGGGTCTATTTGGGTTAAGTTTGGGTTTAGGTCAAAATTGGGCTTTTTGGTTTTGGGTTGAATTTGAGTGGAGTTTGGGTCCAAATTTTGGGCAAATTATGTTAGTGTTTTGTTTGTTGGGATGTTAGGGAAGGTTTAGAAAAGATTCGGGGTTAATTGGAGTTGAATTGGGTTAGTTTGGGCTAAGTTTGCGTCATGGGTCCAAATTGGGCTTTAAGGTCAAAAGTGAAATTGGATTCAAATGTCAATCAAGTTGGGCTTGGATTTGGTCTATATTGGTGTTGGGGATGTTGAATTGAAGTTTAGAATTGAATTGGACTAGAATTTGGGTCAATTGGGTAGGTTTGGTTTGACATTGGGTTCACTTTGGGTTAAAATGGATCAAATTGGAGATTTTGACAAAAGTGGGGTAGATTGACAAAATTGGCCCATGGTGTTGTTGGACAAAATGAAATTTGGAATATTTGGGTTTTTGTGGAATTTTCTGGGAATTTTTTGAATTTTTGGATTTTTGGGTCAAGAGGGGCATTTTGGTAATTTGGAGGGTATTGGGGGTATTTTTTGGAATTTTGGTGATTTGGCTATGGATTATCAATTTGAGTGATGTGGGAATTTTTGGGATTGGTTTTGAGGAATTTTTGGTGATTTTGAGATTTTTGGAAAATTTGGGTAATTTCGAGGGTTTTGGGTAGAGTTAGCGTGTCCGGGGTCCTGGGGTCAAAAATTGAAAATTTGGAAAATTGAAGATTGGGTAAATGTAAGTGGAATGAAATCATCTTGGTTGAGCCATGAAGCCATATCAAGCCCACATGAGCTATGAAGGGACTCATTTGAGGCATTCACTATGTTGTTCTTAACCCTCTTAGCCAAGGGCTTAGGGGTTAAGGACCATCCATGTGAATCACCTTCATGAGTCAGGAGGTCAAGTTGGGTGTGGGTGTGGTTTTAGGAGGTGTGTGAAAGTGTAGTGTATAAGTGTAGTGTGTGTGTAAGTCAGCCCTCACCAGACCAGGCCACCTGTGAGCGGTCCTAAGGCCAAAGAGTCCTATAGGAACTCATCCTTTAAACTTCCACATTTGATTTCAACCCTCTACGTGATTAGGGGTCTACAATCAAGTTTGTGGAGTTTGCAGGGAGTTAAGAAGTGGTTTGAATTTCTAAGTGGTGGGTCCCAATTCTAATCCTCTAGGATAGTCAAAGGAAAAGCCTAAGGCTAGATCCTAAGTACTAAAAAAAAGGAAGAGAAGACCTCATCAAAAATGAGGTCAACAACATATTTTACTTGATTTTTATACATAAATATTAATTTGGAAAAGATTTTTCAAGAAGATCTTTTTCTTGTAAAAAATCTATGAAAGCTTAAATAATAGACTTCTATTATTTTCAAAGTGAATGAAAAGTTTAAAATCTTATGATTTGGTAGTTAAATATTCTTTAAATTCTTAAAATTAAACCTATTTAGTGAAATTGGGTTAATAATTTACTAAAAACTTTATAAAATCAAAAATTATAAGGAATCTTAAATATTTATCTTTTATTTCCAAAACTTATATTTTATGTAGTAAAAAGAGTTACTTGAGGACAAGTAACATTTAAGTTTGGGGGATTTTGATCTATAAAAAAATACATATTTCTTTATGTCTTAATTCTTATTAATTTCTAAGGATATTATGCTTTAATGAAAGGTATTTTTTGTGTTTTTGGATGTAGGTAATGTAAAAAGGTCTAAGAAGGAAAAAGGAGCAAAAAGGAATAAAAAATGGAGCAAAATACCAAAAGTGTTAAAAAAATATGGCCTGGCGCCTAGGCGCCAGAAACTGGCGCCTAAGCGCCAGACTCGATATGAAAACTGTCAAGTTTTTTACAACGTTTGATCAGTTATTTTGACGGAGTGAGCGGTTATTGGACATTCTAGAAGGCTGACAGTTGTTCCTTGATAATAGGATATGTGATACATTGCATTTGGACGCTCCAAACGGTTTTAATCGCGAAGAGGTGCAAGCCAAAGTGAAGAGGTGCGAAGAACTGGACGCGGTGTCCGGCGCCTAGGCGCCAGACCGACCTTCTAGAAGATTCATTGAATGTGGACATGTTTTGAAGAGGTGCCTCAAGGCAACTCTTGAAGCCTATAAATAGAGGTCTATTTCTTCAGAAAACGTGCCCCTCCCATTGTACCCCTTTCTCTTATCTACTTTAGGATCTCTCACCCTTAGAGAGAGAATTAGAGAGAGAAATTTAGGGCCACTTTTGTTTAGTTTAGTGAGTTTATTTTCAAGTTATTGCATCTAGAGTTCATTACACTGTGGAGTCAGTGGGAATCAGAAGATCTGTAGAAGAAATATTCGAGATAAGTATATTTTTATATTTGATTCAAAGTTTAATTATCATGTTTTGTTATTTATTTTCAATGTGTTCTGAGTAGTTAGTTACTTTCTTACTTCAATTATGAAGAGATAGATAAGATAATATAAAGATTCGATGGAGAATTAAAATTCAAATTATTTTCAAAACATTGTGATGACATTAATACCTGATCTTACTTTACTTTATAAATTGGCCATTTGAATTATTAAAACCTGTTGAAGAGTTTTGAAACCTTGAAGGAGAAGAACTCTTAACTTGTAAATGTCACATGAATCCTTGGGTAGTCGTAGACCATGAGCGGGCTATTCATGGTGAAGTGCAAATAAATATGAAGATAATATTAAAGGGCGTAGAATTGATAATTTTTTAGAGTGACAGACTAAATTCTTATAATTTGATTTATAGACTAGGAAATGGTCACTAGTAGGGCCGACCATAGCCACCCTTGGACATCTAGAAGTGTGAGTCTAGATTAACCCATTCTACTAACAATACATCCGGGCCTATTCTGTAAATTAGTCAATGTTCTTTGCACCTGGATCAAAGAGTAAAGAATAGGAATGCTTCTATTTGGCACAATAACATAAATCAAATTCTCCAAAGAATATTAAATTATCTTAGAAATCATAGATTAATTGAAGGAAAGAAAGTCGTTTATTTTATATAGAATTCATAAAATCATTATCTTATTGTTGTTTTATTTATTTGCATCTAGTAAATTAATTAGTAATTTATAATTAAATTAAAAGATAAATATAAAAATATTTTTACTATTTTATTTCGCTTCCACATCATAGAAAATTTATTTATATAAATCTTCCCTGTGGGATCGATACTGGGGTCTTTGTTTAAAAACCCTATAATACTTGAAACGATACGTATACTTGCGTAGTACCCCTTGTGTGTAAAAATATTTTCTAAATTATATTAATTTTATACACTAGCCGCTATTTATAAATTAAGTCAAAGCTTTTGGCTATCTTTTGGAAGCGAATATTACTGCGTTATTTGCGGTCGGGTCAGCTAGTGCTCGTTCTAGCTCATCTATTAGACTTGGTTTTCCATCACTGATCTATTCTCTATGTCAAAGTGCTGGAGTAGTTGCTGAGCTTTCTGAGGAAAAGCTCAAGTCGACGAAGCCTATAGGAAGAAAAAGCATTAGAATTTATGATCGACTACGGGGTAAGAGTTCTACTGCACCTTCTGGTTCATTACCTACTTCCGGTAGAGCTTCTACTTCTAGACCATCTACTTGTGCTGAGCCATCATCTACATTTTGGGAAACCATGCATGATCGGTTCTTAGAGCAAGCAACGATGAGTTATTCTTAAGTCACTGCAGAGTAGATACCATAGACAAGAAGATTGATCACCTTTCTGAGTATACACAAAGAAAGAGTGATTATGATGTTGAGTATTCAAAGTCTTTAGTGAGATTTCTGAAGGGAGAGCATGATGTTCAGTCCCCTACATGTCCCAGATTTTCACCCTATGTTGATCCTAAAGATATGGAGTTCTCTTTTGGTGATGATGATGATGAAGCTACACATAGTGATTAGTAGCTTGAATTATCTCTAGAGATTAATGATTCTATTTTTAGAGTGTTTACTTATTTCTTGTACTGTTTATTGTGATGTTATTTGTTAGAGCTGTTGTGAACTTTTTATGTTAAAACTGTTTCTTAGCTTATCTGATGTGTTTTTAAGACTGAGATGTGAATGAATGTCTATAAAAGTTTATTTCTGTTTTAGCCTATTATTTAGTGTTTATAAATAGTTAGTAAATTTGCATATTTAAAATATAAAAAAAGATTTATTTTTAGAAATTAACTCCTGCTCTGCAAAACTTTTCTATGCATGCTTAATCATTTCTGTTATATTCATATTGAAACAAGTGTAGAAGTAGAAGTTAGTTTTTCCTAACTATATCATTGTTATACTTAGACTAATTCCTGTTTTTATCTTTCTCTAATGCTTTAGAAAATTTCATAATTCATATTTATACTAAAGCTGAAGTTTGGGGGAAGGAAAAATATCTATCAAATTTAAATATTATTTGTCCTTAAAGAACTAATATTTTCATTAAAAATACATTAACATAACATAAGGAATGAAAAATCTATTTAAGATTACCTAAATTTTTTAATTTATAAATAACTTAGTAAACTTAACTAAAATTTCAAAAATTTTGATTGATTTTAAGAATATAATTATTTAGCTTAAAGAATAATAAGATCAAAATTTTTCTATTTATAGTAAAGAGAATTGTATTTTTGAAATACTAAGGAATCAAGATTATTGCTTGAAAAAGAAAAGATTGAAATAATTTTTGAAAAATAATAAATTATTAATGTCATATTTATTAAGTAAGAATGTATAAGTTTTTGAAAATAAGTTAAAGATAGTGAAGTTCAAAATCATTAACAGGTAATCCAAAAATAATAATCCTCACTTAAAAAAAAGATTTAAAAACAATCAAAAAAAAAGAGAAAAAAAAGGAAAGTGAGGAGAAGCTTGAAGAAATGCCTAATCAAAAATTGGCTTCAATTGAATTATCTTATAGTAAGAAAACTGATTACATTTTTAACTTAATTTCTATGTACATGTATTTTTACTAAAAAAAATATATTTCATGAAATATTCTTCTTGTAAATATTCCATGTGACCTTGATATGATAAACTACAATTATTCTTGAAATAAATGAAAAATTGGAAGTCTTATGATTTGGTAGTTAAATATTCTTAAATTCTTAAAATTAAACTTAATTAGTGAAATTTGGTTAATGATTTACTAAAGCATTTATAAAACCAAAATTTATAAGAAATCTTAAATATTTAACTTCATTCCAAATGTTATCTATTTTATATAATTAAAAGGGTTACATGAGGACAAGTAACATTTAAGTTTGGGGGAATTTGATCTACCTAAAAATACTCATTTTTATGCCTTATTTATGATTCAATTCTTAAGGATATTTTGTTTTAATGAAGGTATTTTCATGTTTTTGGTCGTAGATGATTAAAAAGAGTCTAAGAAGGAAAAAGAAGGAAAAGGAGCAAAATGGAGCAAAAATGGAGCTTATGGAGCAATTTTTGGAATTATAGGCCTGACGCCTAGGCACCAGAGTCCGGCGCCCAAGCACCAGTTCGATACAGACGCTGTTAAGTTTTTTCGATGACTTTAGGCAGTTATTTTGACGGTGTTAAGCGGTTATTGGAGTTTCTAGAAGACTGGAAGTTATTCCTAATATACAGGACATGTTATACAATGTATTTGGACACAAGAAACAGTCTGGATCGTGAAGAGGTGTGACTCAAAGTGAAGAGGTGCGAAAGACCTGGTCACGGAGTCCGGCGCCTAGGTGCGACGATTACCTTCTAGAAGATACATTAAATTTGGACGAATTTTGAAGAGGTGCCTTAAGCAACCCCTGGTCAAATTCAGAGCTCTATAAATAGGAGCCCATTCTACAGAGAAAATCGCACCAAACCCCCCTCTTAGCACACATACCCATTTTAAGCATCTTCTCTCTCATCTCTAGTTTAATTTAGTCTCTTCCATACTTAGGGTGACACTTTATTTTGTATCTAGTGAGTTTATTTTGAGTGTTTATCGTGTGTAATTGCTGTTAGAGTCTTTCATCATTGCTTTGGAGTCAGTAGAAGTCAGCGGAGCTCTTGAATGAACACTTCAGATAAGTATTTGTACTTTGGTTCAAAGTTTTATAAATATGTTTTGTTGTGTTATTTTATTGAGTTTTGAGTAGTTAGTTATCTTTCTCCTTTCAACTATTAAAATATTATAAATTAATTAAATTTCGTAGGAGAATTAAATATAAAGTATTTTAAAATATTGTGATGATATTAATATCTGATCTTAGTTTACTTTTAAAATTTACCAATTAATTTTTTAAAACCTGTTGAAGAATTTTGAGACATATCCGGAGATAAATTCTTAACTATTAGATATCACATGAATCCTTAGATAATCGCAGGCTATAAGCGGATTGTTTAAGGTGAAGTGCAAATAAATAGGAAGATATTATTTATTGGGCGTAGAATTAATTAGTTTTTAGAGTGATAGACTAAATTCTAATAATTTAGTTTATAGAAAGGTAATGGGTCACTGGTAGGGCCGACCAAAGCTAACCTTGGACATCTAGTAGTGTGAGCCTAGATTAACCCATTCTACTAATAAAACATCTTGAGCCTAACTATAGATTAGTCAATGTTCTTTGCACCTGGACCAAAGGGTAAAGAATAAGAATGCTTCTATTTGGCACAATACCATAATCTTAATTCCATACAAAATATAATTAATCTAAAATTCTTGGATTAGTTGAAAAAGGAGAAAGTCATTGTTACACTTGCATAGAATTTTAATTACTTTTTATTTTAATTTACTACTTACTGCTTCATTTATTTAAGTAAAAATTATTATTTGAATATATATAAAAAGGGTATATATAATTTTCATAAGAAAATTTCAAAATATTACTTATATTTTACTTTTTATTTCACTATCCCTGTAGGATCGATAACCAGGACTCCACTAGAACCCTGTATTACTTGAACGATACGAATACTTGAGTTTAAAATTGTAACTTTTACAATAATTAAATATAAATATAAAATTATAAAAGTAAACCACGCACATCAAGTTTTTGATCCATCGGCGTTGGACTAAACCCATTGTGAAACCATGACGATGTGATCAGGTTCATTATTCTTGAACCAATCATTGTTGGTTAGGTAAATTACAGTTTCAAATTAGTAAATCTAATTAAGGATGTCTTCTAGTAGGTCCTATCTTAGTATAAGTCAAAGATAGTTGTATATATTTTCCCTCTTGATTAAATTGACCTCAATTAAAAATTAATGCTTGATTAGTAATTTAATTGTAACATTGATCCACCTAAAAATTACCTATTTTTAATGTACATTTCATACTCACTTTATGCATATTTCTAATGATATTATACTTTAAAGGAGGTATTTTGCATGTTTTTGGTTTCAAGTATAAAAAAGGATATTTCATGTAAATGAAGCAAAAACAGTGTAATTTGGAGCTGAAATGAATAAGAAAGAAATTTCTGAGCTGACACATATCAATATGCCTTTCTATGCTTAATATATTTTTTATTTCTAACATGTTTTGAATGAAATTACACTTTGAAGAAAGGTTATTTTTATTTTTATTTTGTAGGTGAAGATGTTAGGAACACAAAGCAAGTGAAATGGGTTGACACAGAGTGGAAACATAGTCAAACGGAGCAAAACAGTGAAGCTGCCCATTGGGTGGCGCCTGGGCTCCAGTAATGATGAGAAAAAGGCGCCTAGGCGCCGAAAACAAGTGCTTAGGTGCCAGAAATGTTTTAGGAACATTTATGGCCGATTATTGGACAGTTTTGGGTGGTTCTAAAGCATTCTAGAAGCCTATGGACGTAATATTACATGTCATTAAGTAATACAATGAATCTAGACACGTTGGAGCGATTTTTAAATGAAGAGGTGCGTCTTTTAAGTGAAGGGGTGCGACCCTTCACACAGATGGACTGGCGCCTAGGTGCCTAGGTGCCACATTTACCTTCTAAAAGATTCTTCGAATGTGGCTGAATTTTGAAGATGTGCCTTAAGCAACCCCTGGTTATTTTAGAAGCTCTGTAAATATAGATGATTTTGGCTGCCAAAGTATGTGTTTTTGAAGTTGTTTTTGAGTCATTATACATTATGTCCATAAGGTGTGAGTGTGTAGAGTTTAGCATGAGTATGGAGTTGTAGATTTCTCCATTTTCTGGAGAAATTGGTTAGGGATTTTGAGAGATATGAGTATGGAAGTATGAGAGGCGCAAGGATTGGGAGGAGACTTTGGTGGAGAGATTTCATTCTTTATTTTAAAGGGAAAAGCTAAGTATTGTGTTCTTCATATTTTTTGTATTTATTGTAAACATTTTCTAGTGGATTTCCTTTAATTTAAATGAAGTTTTCTGTTCTGTTTTATCCATGCTTCCTAAGTATTTTCTTTTAGTCCGTCTTTTAAAATGAAGTAGTGATATATGTAGAAAAATAATTTTTATGATAGAATTATGTATTAGATGCTTCTAGATGACAGATAGTTGCATAACTCTACTAGAATACTAATGAAATATGTTCCTTTTTGAAACTTAATTTATTACATAATTTTATCAATTTTTTTTTTCTTATGTCATTATCTTCATTTTACTTTTCTTTTGTAATGAAATAGATGCATGATTAGGAATCTATATTTACTTAGATATTCTCTTATGTTATTAATGTGATGGTATTTTCACCGGCTCTTAATTTACTTTACAAACTGATCAATTGTATTGTTAAAATCTGTGGAGAATTCTTAAAATCTGGCAGTCGGCTAAGAGTTCCTAACTTGTGAGTATTAAACTCCTCTTAGAAAGGTAGATGGTAAATCCTTGAAGGGGTGAGTGCAAATAGATAAGGAGATAAGACTTAATGGGCATAGAATTGATGTTTTTAGGGTGACATGCTAAATTACATCAATTTGGCTTAGAGAAACGGAACGGGTCACTAGTAGGGTTGAATATGTGGCACCGAGGGTAATCTAGAAGTGAGAGACTAGAACCTACCCTGCATTACTAATAATACATCCTGAACCAATCTTTTGATTAGCCAATGTTCCTTATCCTGGACCAAAGGGTAAAGAATAATTTGCTCCTATTTGTCACTACTACATTAAAATTCTAAGCATTTCATTCCTATACATTATATAGGTAGTTGCACTAGAAGGGTAGTCCTTAATATCTCAAAATTCTCTAAACCAATTTATCTAGATAAATTATATTTATATTTAAGATTTTCATTTAGGAATAATTATTAGAAAAACCACTTTAATCGATATTCAAAACTAAGGCATGATAGTAGTAGGCTAGAATTAGCCTAAAGGATTTCTTACCTTACTTCTCTGTGGGATCAATACTAGTGTTTTTAAAGAAACCCCTATATTACTTGAAACGATATGTATACTTGCGTAGTACCCCTAGTGTGTAAAATATTTTCTAATTTTTATATCATATATGATTTTGCACACTAGCCGCTATTTATAAATTGGGTCAAGTATTTGGCTATCTTTTGGAAGTTAATTTACTGCATAATTACAGGTCGGGTCATGTTTTTGGCGTTGTTGCCTGGGAATCTTCAGTAAGAATTTTAGGAGAATTTTAGTTGAAGTAATTAGGCTTATAATTGGTAAACTTTAGTGTTGTAAAATTGTTTTGTGAAAGTGTTGTTTTTTGTGTGTATGAAAAAGTATTTTGAAAAAACTATTTGGGTGAAAAACAAGGTGTTTGTGAAAATGTTTTGTTGTACTGAATATATTTTTTGTTTTATTCTTAAAGTATTGTTTGTTGTGTTACGCATGAAAAATAAAAGATCTGTAGGACTTGTGCCTTATGGTCTAGATTTATAAAAATGGAAAATAATTAAAAAACAGAAATGAATTGAAAAACTATAAATGGAAATGGAAAATATTCAAAATAATAACTTGGAAAATCTTCATAAATGATCCACTTAAAAAGTACCTATTTTTATGCCTTATTTATGATTCAATTTTTAAGGATATTATGCTTTAATGAAAGGTATTTATATGTTTTTGGATGTAGGTGATAAAAAAAAGTTCAAGAAGGAAAAAGGAGCAAAAAGGAGCAAAAATAGAGCTTAAAAGTAAAGTTGTCGAAATTATAGGTCTGGCTCATAAGCGCCAGAATCTGGCGCCTAAGCAACAGTTCGATACTGAAGCAGATAAAATTTTTGACAACTTTGGGTAGTTATTTTAACGGTGTTAAGCGGTTACCAGACTTTCTAGAAGACTGGAAGTTATTCCTAATACATAAGACATGTGATACAATGCATCTGGACACGGGAAAACAGTTTTAATCGCAAAGAGGTGTGATCCAAAGTGAAGAGGTGCGAAGACTTGGTCACGGACTCCGGCGCCTAGGCTCCAGATCCCGGCGCCTAGACTCCAGATCCCGGCGCCTAGGCTCCAGTTCCCGGTGCCTAGGCGCCACAGTTACTTTCTAGAAGATACATTGTATTTGGATGAATTTTGAAGAACTGTCTTAAGAAACCCCTGGTCATTTTCGATGCTCTATAAATAAGAGTCATTTCTACAAAGAAAAGTGCCCCCAAGAACCCTAGAGTTCTCTCACGCTTGAAAATAATTTTAGGGAGCCACCTTCTTAAGTAATTAGTGAGTTTATTTTAGTTATTTTGAGTGTTACTACTCAATTCCTTGAGTAGTAAGTGTGAGTTTATAAGTTTTGTTGTTGTTCAAGTCTTTCATTTTTCATTGGAGTTAGTAGGAGTCGGCGGATCACTTGAAGGAACATTCTAGATAAGTATTTGTAGTTTGGTTCAAAGTTTTATAAATATGTTTAGTTCTGTGAATTCAATGTGTTATGAGTAGTTAGTTTTCTTTCTCTTTTCAACCATGAAAAGATAATAAAGATAATTTAATTTTGTTGGAGAACTTAAACTTAAATTTTATAAAAATTGTGATGATATTAATACCTGATCTTAGTTTACTTTTTAAACTGGCCATTTGAAATGTTAAAACCTGTTGAAGAATTCTGAGACCTATCCGGAGATGAGTTCTTAACTAGTAGATATCACATGAATCCTTGGGTAATCGAAGGCCTTGAGCGGATTATTCAAGGTGAAGTGCAAGTAAATAGGGAGATAATGTTTATTGGGCATAGAATAAATTAGTTTTTAGAGTGACAGACTAAATTCTAATAATTTGGTTTATAGAAAGGGAACGAGTCACTAGTAGGGCCGACCATAGCCACCCTTGGATATCTAGAGGTGTGAGCCAAGATTAACCCATTCTACTAATAATACATCCTGAACCAATCTTTAGATTAGCCAATGTTCTTTATACTACCGAGCGAAGGTAAAGAATATGAATGCTTCTATTTGGCGCAATACCATAATCTAAGTTCTCCATGAATGATAATTATTCTGAAAAATCTTGGATTAATTGAAAAGGAGAAAGTTGTTTTATTTATACTTGCATTAACCTTTACTTTATTGTCGCTTACTTACATTTAGTAGAAATTTCATTAAACTTAAAATTTGATCTTTGAAAAGAAATGAAAATATAAATACTTTTAATTTGAAAATCTATTAAATTCCTTTAATTAATCTTAATTAAATCTTCCCTGTGGGATCAATAATCAGGACTCCAATAGAGCCCTGTATTAATTGAAATGATACGTATATTTGCATTTGAAATCGAGACTTTAAGAAGTTATTTAAATATAAATTCATAAGTTCTTGTATATACAGAAAGTGTAAAGTGTTGTGCATCAAGTTTTTGGCCCCGTTGCCGGGGAAGAAAAAAAATTAAGAAAGAAAGGAAGGAAGAAAGTGAAAAGACAATTTTTAGATTTTTCAAATTAATATATACACTTTTATTTCTTTAAAAATTTTATAAAAAAAATATAATAATAATAAAAATATATATAAAAACAAAAATACCAAAAAGATTTTAATTTTTTTTTATTCGTAGTTACGGATCCGAAGGATTATTACCTTTTGATTCTGAATTAGAAAGAACTGTTAGAAGAATTGGAAAAGGATAACAAATTCAAAAATATCAGGAAATGGCTAACTTACATAACTATAATCAAAATTCAATAGAAATTAATGAACAAAATTTTTATAAACCTTTAAGGGATTATGCAATCCTTACAGCTGATGAACTTCATATTAGTATTCAAATGTCTGCTGTAGATGTTAATTCTTTTGAGCTTAAACCTTCTATTATTCAAATGGTTCAAAATAATCACTTTGGAGGAACACCAAATGAGGATTCAAACTTACACCTTGCAAGTTTCTTAGAACTTTGTGCTACCTTTAAATATATTAATGTTTCTATGATGTTATTAGGCTTAGACTCTTTCATTTTTCCTTAAAAGATAAAGCAAAGGTGTGGCTTAACTCATTAGCAACTGGTTCTATTAAAACTTGGGCAGATATGGCATAAAAATTACTTGCTAAATATTTTCCTCCTTCTAAAACTACATAATTAAGAAATGATATTACTTCATTTATGCAATTTGATGGAGAGACAATTTATGAAGCATGGGAAAGATTTAAAGAACTATTAAGAAAATTTCCTCATCATGCTTTACCAGATTGGTTAATTATTCAAACATTTTATAACGGACTTATTAGATCACTTAGATCCATTATAGGTGTTGCTGCTGCTGGTTCTTTAAAGGCTAAGACATTTGATGAGATTTATACTTTAATTGAAGAAATGACTAATAATAATTTTCAATGGCCTTCTGAAAGGGTTAATCCTAAAAGAGTGTCTAGTATTCAAGATAATGGAGCCTTTTCTCGTTTAGCTTCACAAGTGGCTGTGATATCTAAGAAATTGGATAGTTTTACTATTAGTGTATCACATGTAAGTAATTATAATTTTGTAAATATTGGTGATTCTCAAACAATGGAAACTTTGCAAGCTATTGCTAATAAAACTAATAACCTTTATTCAAATTATTATAATCCAGGTTGGTAAAATCACTCTAATTTTAATTGGAATAATGGACATAAATAATTGAGTAATAATTAAGGTAATCCAACCGGGAATTGGAACAATCAAGGAAATTCAAACTTTAGACCAACTTATCCTCCTGGTTTTAACAATCAGCAGAAAAATTTATCAGTAGAAGTATTGATCTTGTAACTAAGTAATTAGCTACAAAGTCAAAACACTGTTATTCGAAATATTGAGAATCAGATGGGCTAAATTGTTAATTTTATTAATTATAGACCTCAAGGAACACTTCCTAGCAACGTCGAAATTAATCCTAAAGAAACTGGAAAAGACCATGAACAAGCAAAAGTTGTACAACTTTGAAGTGGAAAGGAATTAAAAGAGAAGATTCAGAATGAAATTGAAAAAGAGAGAGAAGTTGAAGAGATTGAAAAACCTAGAGAAAATCTTTCTCCAAGTAAAGATCAGACTGTAATTCCTATTAAAGTGGAAGTTGAATACCACCTCCACCTTTTCCTCAAAGACTAAGACAGCAGAAGCTTGATCATCAATTTTCTATGTTTTTTGAAATTTTTAGGAAACTTACCATCAACATTCCTTTTGCTGAAGCTTTTGAACAAATGCCAATCTATGCAAAATTTATGAAGGATATTTTAAGCAAGAAAAGGAAATTTGAACATTATGAAACAGTTGCATTAAGTGAAGAATGTAGTGAAATAATTCAAAATAAATTACCTCAGAAGCTTAAAGATCTTGGAAGTTTCACTATACCATGTGCTACTGGAGAAAATTTTTGTGGAAAAGCCTTATGTGATTTAGGAGCAAGTATTAATCTCATGCCATTTTCTATCTTTCGAAGGTTATATTTAAGAGAGATTTCTCCCACCACTGTAACCCTTCAGTTAGCTGATCGATCTATCACTTATCCTAAAGGAGTTATAGAGGATGTTCTTTTTAAGGTGGATAAATTTATCTTCCCTGTAGATTTCATTATACTGGATATGGAAGAAGATAAAGAAATACTTATTATTTTAGGGAGACATTTTCTAGCTACCAGATGTGCTATGATTGATGTGCAAAAAGGAGAATTAACAATGAGAGTTAATGATCAAGAGATAACTTTTAATGTTCTGAAATCAATAAGGTATACTGGAAAAAGAAAAATGCTATCAAATAGATATTTTTGATTATATAATTGAAAAGAATTATCAAGAAAAATGTAAGGATCATTTCTAAAGAAAAAAATGATGAATCCATAATATATAATGAGTCATTAACTGAAGAAATTGAAGAAGTGAATGAAGAAAATTTATTTGAAGAAACTCATTATATTCATGATAATTAGGAACTTTTAGACAAAACTAAAAATGATATACTTTTACCCTTAGTTGAAAAAGCCCGTGAACTGGAATTAAAAATGTTACATGCACATTTAAAGTATGTATTTCTTGAAAATTCATTAACTTTTCCTGTGATTATATCTTCAGAACTAAGTAAAGATCAAGAAAAAAAATTAATGGGAGTTCTAAAAAACTATAAGAAAGCTTTTGGTTGGACTATTGCAGATATAAAAGGTATAAGCCCTTTAATTTGTATGCATGGGATTTTAATGGAAGAAAATTGTAAACCCACTATTGAACCTCGAAGAAGATTGAACCCAATTATGAAAGAGGTTGTTAAAAAATAGATTTTAAAATGGTTAGATGCTGGAATTATTTATCCTATTTCGGATAGTCAATAAGTAAATCCTATTCATTGTGTTCCGAAGAAAGGAGGAGTAACTGTCATTATTAATGATAAAAATGAATTAATCCCTACAAGACAAGTTACTGGATGGTGAATTTGCATTGATTATCGAAAATTAAACAACGCCACTATAAAGGATTATTTTCCTTTACCTTTCTTGGATCAGATGTTGGATAAATTAGCTGGACACTCATATTTCTATTTTTTGGATGGATATTTTGGTTATCATCAATTACCCGTTGTTCCTGAGGACCAAGAGAAAACAATATTTACAAGTCCTTATGGAACATTTGATTTTAGAAGGATGTCTTTCGGTTTATCTAATGCACCTGCAACTTTTCAGAGATGTTTGATGTCAATATTCTGTGATTTAATTGATAAAGAAATTGAAGTATTTATGGACGATTTTCCAGTATTTGGAACTTCTTTTTAGTCTTGCTTGAAAAAATATAATGAAAGTTCTGAAAAGATGTGAGGAAACAAATTTGGTTCTAGACTGGAAAAAATGTCAATTTATAGTCACAGAAGGAATTGTACTTGGACATAAAATTTCACAAAAAAGGATGGAAGTTGATCAGACAATAGTGAAAATTATTGTTGAACTTCAACCACCTATTACCGTTACTGATGTGAGAAGTTTTCTTGGTCATGCTGGATTTTATAGAAGATATATAAAGGATTTTTCTAAGATTGCCAAACCTCTTTATCATTTATTAGAAAAAGAAATAAGTTGAATTTAATGAAGATTGTCTGAATGCGTTCAATATTTAAAAAAAAAAAATTAATCACTGCACCTATCATTGTTGCACCTGATTGGAGTAAACCTTATGAATTAATGTGTGATGCAAGCGATTATGCAATTGGAGCTGTATTGGAACAAAAATATGAGAAAATTTTTAAATTTATATATTACAAAACTCTTAATAAAACTCAAATAAGTTACACTACTACTGAGAAAGAGCTTTTAGAAATAGTATATACCTTTGATAAATTTAGACCTTATCTTCTTGGAACAAAATGTATCGTGCATACTGATCATTCCGCTATTAAGTATTTAATGTCTAAAAAGGATGCTAAACCTAGATTGATCAGATGGGTTTTACTTTTACAATAATTTGATTTTCAAATAGTGGACAGAAAAGCAGCTGATAACCAAATTACTGATCATTTATCAAGAATTAAAAATAAAAGTGAGAAGATTTCTGAAGAAAACATAAATGAGAAATTCCCTGATGAACAGTTATATGTTATTCAAGGATTACAAACGCCTTGGTATGCAGATATAGTTAACTATTTGGTTAGCAATATTTTACCATATGGATTTAATAACAAATATATTAAGATATTCAAGAATGATTCTAAATCAAATATTTGGGAAGATCCTCATTTATTTAAAATAGGAAGAGAATCTCTGATTCGAAGATGTGTACCTTATGAAGAACTTTTGCAATTATTCAAAAATGTCACGATTCTGAATTTGGAGGACACTTTGGAGTGGATAAAACTGCGTTTAAAATTTTAAATCTAGATTTTATTGGCCTACATTATTCAAAGATGTTGGACATTATGTGAAAACTTGTGATCGATGTGATGGCGATGAAAATATATTTTTGTACGCATGTCGTCGCCATCAATTCCTATATCATGTCAATGTCAAGTAGTCACCACTCTCTTTCTCTATCTATCACCCTAAGTTTCATCCTACCTAGACTTATTGTCAGAAGTCTTTGGAGAATTTAAAGAAGGATTAATCATGATAGAGATTGAGAGAAAAGAAGATTAAATGATAATCTCATAGAATAAGTCTTCAGATTTTGTAATTACTGAAGTTTTTTGTATGAGAAAATCATCTAAAGATCTTGGGTAACCAGAGAGGTTTTATAGGTAAAATACCTATCCTGAGTTCTTTACTCTACTATAGGAGCAAGCTCCTATAGTTAATTACATCCTGAGCAATTAATATTGCATAGGAAAACTCCCGATTAAGGTTAACATTTATCCTCAAAAAAGTGTAAGTGTTGTGGAAGTGCATTTCTGAAGAATCGATACTACCAGAATGTTTTGTTTATGTTGGATGTATGTCGTTGTTTTGTTATGTTTAGTTTTGTTATTTGTAGAAATTTTAGGTTTTGTGGCTATCCTAAAAGTTTTGGTTTTTTTGTCAAGGTTCCGTTGTCGACGTCCTGCAAAACAGAGTTAGCACACCCTATAACATGCAAAGAAAATCTAAATGAAACTTCATGTCTACATCCTGCAAGGAAAACAAAGTCAGAAATAATGTCATATCAAGATATTTAGATTACCTGGTCAAAGTGTTTGTTCATCCAGAGTTGTTTGATATCCAAATGTTGTTGAGATGTCGGTTTATGTTGAATGTTAAGTTTGATTTGAAATGTCAATTAATGTTTAATTTGGTTTGAAATATCGATTTGTGTTTGGGAATGTTGATTAATATCGAATAATTTCATTTGAAATGTCTAATTTATTGAGTTTCGTTTAGAATGTTGGATGTATGTCGGTTATGTCAATTTTGATTTAAAATGTCGATTTTATGTCAGTTATGTTTGAAATGTCGAATTTATGTCGGTTTTGTCGATTTTTGTTTGAAATGTCAAATTTATGTCAATTTTATTTCAGTAATGTCTGAAATGTCGAATTTATGTCGGTTTTGTCAATTTTTGTTTGAAATGTCAAATTTATGTCGATATTATGTCAGTTATGTTTGAAATATCAAATTTATGTCAGTTTTATTTATTTTGTTTGAAATTTCAAATTTATGTCGATTATGTCGATTAATATTTGAAATTTCAAATTTATATCGATTATGCCAATTTTTGTTTGAAATGTCGAATTTATGTTGATTATGTCGATTAATTGTTTGGAATGTCAAATTTATGTCGATTATGTCGATTTTGGTTTAGAATGTCGATTTTATGTCAGTTATGTTTGAAATGTCGAATTTATGTTGATTATGTCGAAATGTCAAATTTATGTTGATCATGTCGATTTATGTTTGAAATATCAAATTTATGTTGATTATGTCGATTTGAGTTCAATTTTGTCGATTTAAGTTCAATTTGGGTTGAACCTAAGATTTATGTCGATTTAGGTTCAATTTGTGTTGAATCTAAGGTTTATATCGATTTAGGTTCAATTTGGGTTGAACCTAAGGTTTATGTCGATTTAGATTCAATTTGGATTGAATCTAAGGTTTATATCGATTTAGATTCAATTTGGGTTGAATCTAAGTTTTATGTCAATTTAGATTCAATTTGGGTTGAACCTAAGATTTATGTCAATTTAGGTTCAATTTGAGTTGAATCTAAGGTTTATATCGATTTAGGTTCAATTTGGGTTGAACCTAAGGTTTATGTCGATTTAGGTTTAATTTGGATTGAATCTAAGGTTTATGTCGAATTAGATTCAATTTGGGTTGAATCTAAGGTTTATGTCGAATTAAATTCAATTTGGGTTGAATCTAAGTTTTATGTCGATTTAGATTCAATTTGGGTTGAACCTAAAGTTTATGTTCAGTTTAGTAGAGTTAGGTTCATTATTAGTTGAACCTAAGGTTTAGATTTGGATTTAAGTTCAATGTAGGTTGAGCATAAGTTAGGTTTTGGTTTAGGTTCAAGTTGAGTTGAACCTAAGGTTTAGGTTTGGACTTAAGTTTGATGTAGGTTGAACTTAAGTTAGGTTAAGATTAGGTTCATGTATGTTGAACCTAAGGTTTATGTCAAGCTATGTTGAGTTAGGTTCACTGTCAGTTGAACCTAAGGTTTCAATATGAGTTGAACTTAAGTTAAGTTTAGGTTAGACTTAGGTTCATGTCATGTTAAACCTAAGTATGATTTGAGTTTGGGTTAGACTTAGGTCCATGTCAGGTTGAACCTAATTATAGTTTGACTTAAGTCTAATATGGGTTAGACTTAAGTTGGGTTTAGGTTAGATTTAGGTTCATGTCGGGTTGAACCTAAGTATGGTTTAACTTAAGTTTAATGTGAGTTAGACTTAAGTTAGGTTGGGGTTTGGATTTGATTAAACCTTAAATGGTTTAGTTAAGTCTAATGTGATAGACTTAATTAGAGTTTCAAGTTTGATTAAACCTTAGTTAATAAAGGTTTAAAAGATTAATTAAGTCTAATGTGGTAGACTTAATTATGGTTTAAGTCTGTTTAAACCTTAGTTGGTTAAGGTTTAAAAGTTTAATTAAGTCTAATGTGGTAGACTTAATTGGGATTTAAGTTGGATATGGGTTTGAGTTAAGGTTGACTTAAGTTCAATATGGGTTGAACTCAAATTAAGGTTTGAGTTGAGTTAAGCTAGATTCAAGTTAGGTTGAACTCTAGACTTAAGGGTGACTTAAGTTCAATATGGGTCGAACTCAAATTAAGGTTTGAGTTGAGTAAAGTTAGGTTCAAGTTAGATTGAACCTAGACTTAAGGGCAACTTAAGTTCAATATGGGTTGAACTCAAGTTAGGTTTGACTTAATTCTAATGTATATTGGACTTAAGTTTGGTTTGGGTTCAGTATAGGTTGGATCTGAGGTTTAGGTCGACTTGAGTTCAAGTTGGGTTGAACTCAAGTTAGGTTGTATTCAAAGTTTATGTTAGGTTCAATGTGGGTTGAACCTCAATGTTTAGTCAACTTGAGTTCAAGTTGGGTTGAACTCAAGTTAGGTTGTATTTGAAGTTTAAGTTAGGTTCAATGTGGGTCGAACTCAAGGTTTAGGTCAACTTGAGTTCAATTTGGGTTGAACTCAAGTTAGGTTGTATTTGAAGTTTAAGTTAGGTTCAATGTGGGTTGAACCTAAGGTTTAGGTCAACTTGAGTTCAAGTTTGGTTGAACTCAAGTTTAATTTTTGTTTGAGTTTAAGTTAGGTTCAATGTGGGGGTTAACTTGAGTTCAAGTTGGGTTGGAGTCAAGTTAGGTTTGTGTTTAACTTAGGTTCATGTCAGGTTGAGCCTAAGTGTTTGGTTTATGTTTGACTTAAGTTCAATGTAGATTGGACTTAAGTTTGACATTGGTTTAACTATGTTTAGTTTTAATTTTGGTTTAGGTTCATGTTAGGTTGAACCTAAGTTTGGTTTGACTTAAATCTAATATGGGTTAGACTTAAGTTGGGTTTAGGTTTGATTAAACCTTAGTTAGTTAAGGTTTAATGGTTTAATTAGGTCTCAGGGTTAGACTCAATTGTGGTTTAAATTTGATTAAACCTTAGTTAGTTAAGGTTTAATGGTTTAATTAGGTCTAAGGGTTAGACCTAATCGGGTTTTAAGTTTGATTAAACCTTAGTTAGTTAAGGTTTAATGGTTTAATTAAGTCTAAGGGTTAGACCTAATTAGGGTTTTGATTTGATTAAACCTTAGTTAGTTAAGGTTTAATGGTTTAATTAAGTCTAAGGGTTAGACCTAATTGGGTTTGGGTTTGATTAAACCTTAGTTAGTTAAGGTTTAATGGTTTAATTAGGTCTAAGGGTTAGACCTAATTGGGTTTTAAGTTTGATTAAACCTTAGTTAGTTAAGGTTTAATGGTTTAATTAAGTCTAAGGGTTAGACCTAATTAGGGTTTGGGTTTGATTAAACCTTAGTTAGTTAAGGTTTAATGGTTTAATTAGGTCTAGGGTTAGACTCTAATTAGGGTTTAAGTTTGATTAAACCTTAGTTAGTTAAGGTTTAATGGTTTAATTAGGTCTAAGGGTTAGACCTAATTAGGGTTTATGTTTGATTAATTAAGTTTAATATGTCCTTAAACCTAATTAAAAAGGGTTTAGTTTTGATTAATTAAGTTTAATATCTCTTTAAACTTAAATAAAGAGAGTTTGATTTTGATTAGTTAAGTTTAATATGTCTTTAAACCTAATTAAAGAGAGTTTGATTTTGATTAATTAAGTTTAATATGTCTTTAAACCTAATTAAAGGGAATTTGATTTTGATTAATTAAGTTTAATATGTCTTTAAACCTAATTAAAGAGAGTTTGATTTTGATTAATTAAGTTTAATATGTCTTTAAACCTAATTAAAGGGAGTTTAGTTTTTATTAAACTTAATTTAGGTAAGGTTTAATGAGTTAATTAAGTTTAGTGTGTCCTTAAACTTAATTAAAGAGGGTTCAATTTTTATTAAACCTAATTTAGGTAAGGTTTAATGAGCTAATTAAGTTTAGTATGTCCTTAAACTTAATTAAGAGAGTTTAATTTTTATTAAACCTAATTTAAGTAAGGTTTAATGAGTTAATTAAGTTTAGTGTGTCCTTAAACTTTATTAAAAGAGTTTAATTTTTATTAAACCTAGTTTAGGTAAGGTTTAATGAGCTAATTATGTTTAGTGTGTCCTTAAACTTAATTAAGATAGTTTAGTTTTTATTAAACCCAATTTAGGTAAGGTTTAATGGATTAATTAAGTTTAGTGTGTCCTTAAACTTAATTAAAATAGTTTGATTTTTTTATTAAACCTAATTTAGGTAAGGTTTAATAGGTTAATTAAGTTTAGTGTGTCTTTAAACTTAATTAAAAGAGTTTGATTTTTATTAAACCTAATTTAGGTAAGGTTTAATGGATTTAAATGTCATTTTAAGCCTTAATTGAATCTAATCTTGTCATTTTTTACTCAAGTGAGGTTTATTATTAGCCTATCATAGGCTAGAACCATTCTCAAACTTAGATTGTTGATGAAAATAGTTTAAATTTATAAAGGGTTATTTTAGGATTAAAATTATTTAATTAATAAATGATTTTAACCCTAAATTTCAAAATGTCATTCAAATTTGTTTCTATGACTTAGAAATATTTTTCCTAGGGTTGTTGTTTGTTACCCTATCATTCCTAGTCATTTGCATTTTATTTTTCTTAATTTTCAAATTTTTATAATTATTATTTGAAATAATTACAAAGAAACTTGAAAATTCAAGAAAAGTATCCTAGGCATGTTTTCTGTCCTTAGAAAAATTATGGAAGGTCCCTAAGAAAATAAAGATAAATGCCTCAAAGTTTCATAATTTTTTGATTTGTAAATAATTTTTAATAATTAAAATACTCCAGAGAGTATTTAATTAATTTAAAATTAAATACCGAGAATAAAATTATTATTTTGGTCTCATAATTTTCTCCTCTTCAAGAGCTTTCCAGAGGTATTTTTATTTTATTTTTATTCTCTGGTTAAAAAGATATGAATTTTTGAAGTTTGAAGGGTTAAAATGAATTTTTCTTTTTTTTTAATTCTGCGCCGCCAAAACTTCCCGCCGTTGACGCGTGTCCTCGGACGCGTCGAACGGGCGGGAAGATCCCGTGCAACGGGTCGGACGGCGGACGACATGAAGCGGGATCTGGGCCGTTGATCTCAAACAACGCGAGATCAGAGGGCCGAAAATATTTGGAATTTATTTCAAAAATTCTGAAACCGTTAAACTTCAAATGTTAATATCTCACTCATTTCTTGATGAAATTGAATGATTTTTTTTTAATGCTCATCTGGATGAGAAGTATCTTTCCATACTGTGATGATACACTTTTGAGCTATTATAGCACATGATTTATCAAAAACATGATTTATTTTGCAAAGATAAATTCCATACCTTGGCCACAAGCAAATCAAGCTAGATCAGACTTTATGGTTGCCTTCTGGGACCCCAATGGAAGATAGTTGCTGCAGCAATTTGTTCCAGAAGTCGGGCTTCGGGAGGAATTTGAAAGAGATGCCTAATTTAGGCTGTTTTTGAAAATTGATCAAATTGGCTCAAATGGGCTGAAACTAAGGTTTGGGATTGATCCTAAAAGATTATGGAAGCTCTTAGGAAGAAGTTTTGTGTTGGGAGCAAGAGGGTTTGAGCAGCCTATAGACCTCCCTAAATATTTTCTCCTCTCTTGCTAGTTTCGGCCATGGGGTCCTTTTATAGCAAGGGGATGGTGTTGGCTTGGCTTAGACTATTCTAGAGGATTACTTACCTCCTCTATTAGCTGATTGGGTGATCAATTGGCTGGAGATAGGCTTGGATGCTTCTCCCTAAGTTTGTCATGATGAATTTCATCTCTTTGTCTCTTGTCCATTGGCCATTGTGGGAGGTTACTTGTGAGCTGTTGTTTCACTTGCTAATGAGCTTACACCTCACTTCTTAGGCTTGGAAAATGGTGACACATATGCCTAGCCTTCATCATTACCATTAACCATGGTAAGGGGGGTTTCATGTGTGGTTTTCCTCCCATGGGGTGGCTTGGGAGGTGGAGAAGATGGCCTTGTGTTGGCCGACCACCTTAAGGAGAGAATGTGTTTAGAGTGAAGGAGGTGGTGACACCTCATCCCATGCATAACCATGGATGTTAAGCCATGGGTAATGGGCCTTAAGATGGGCTTAATTAAGTGTTAAATAAGCCTTTAAGATGGTTTAGCCCAATTAAATATGAAGAGGCTAAAGATGATTTCATTTCTTCTTTAATTCCCATTTTAATTAATTATTTTATTAACTAAAATTGGTGGAATTACTTTATTAATCAATTTATTAATTAAAAATATTTTCAAATTAATTAATTGATTATTTTTGTCATTCTTGTTATTTTATAATTTAAATTTAATTTTCATTTAAATTATGTCATTTAATTAAAATTTTGAAAATTAAATCATTAATCATTTTAATTAATCAAAATAATTTTGAAATTAATTATTTGATTAATTTTGTTATTTTATGTCATTTTATGATTTTAATTTAATTTTCATTTTAATTAATTATGTCATTTAATTTTGAAAATTAAATCATTAATCATTTTAATTAATCAAAATAATTTTGAAATTAATTATTTGATTAATTTTGTTATTTTTATTTCATTTTTATCTATTTTAATCAAAATAGATAGGTGTTGACCAATTTTGACTTGGGTTGACCCAATTCAGCCCAAGTTGATCAAATTGATTTTAAGATGTCCAATTCTTGTGATTTTGTCATTGTGGTGTTTTAAATGTGTCAGTGGGTGAAAAGGTTGATTTATGGGTCAACCGGACTGGTCATTGGGTATGGACTGACTAATTTGACCAAAGTTGACTTTTTAGGTCAAAAGGTTGACCTATGGGGTCAACAGTGTAGGTCATTAGGTCTGATTTGACTAATTTGACCAAAGTTGACTTTTTAGGTCAAAAGGTTGACCTATGGGGTCAACAGTGTAGGTCACTAGGTCTGGTTTGACCAATTTGACCAAAGTTGACTTTTTAGGTCAAAAGGTTGACCTATGGGGTCAACAGGGTAGGTCAGTGGGTCTGGTTTGACCATTTTGACCAATGTTGACTTTTTAGGTCATAAGGGTGACCTATGGGGTCAACAGGGTTGGTCCGTGGGTCCGGTTTGACCGGCTTGACCAAAGTTGACTTTTGTAGTCATAAGGGTGACTATGGGGTCAACAGGGTTGGTCGGTGGGTCCGGTTTGACCGGCTTGACCAAAGTTGACTTTTTAGGTCATAAGGGTGACCTATGGGGTGAACAGGGTTGGTCAGTGGGTCTGGTTTGACCAGTTTGACCAAAGTTGACTTTTTAGGTCATAAGGGTGACCTATGGGGTCAACAGGCTTGGTCACTAGGTCTGGTTTGACCAATTTGACCAATGTTGACTTTTTAGGTCATAAGGGTGACCTATGGGGTCAACTGGGTTGGTCATTGAGTGCGGTTTGACCATTTTGACCAATGTTGACTTTTTAGGTCAAAATAGTGACCTATGGGGTCAATAGGGTTGGTCATTAGGTCTGGTTTGACCAGTTTGACCAATGTTGACTTTTTAGGTCAAAAGGGTGACCTATGGGGTCAACAGGGTTGGTCACTGGGTCTGGTTTGATCAGTTTGACCAATGTTGACTTTTTAGGTCAAAAGGGTGACCTATGGGGTCAACAGGGTTGGTCATTTGGTCTGGTTTGACCATTTTGACCAAAGTTGACTTTTTAGGTCAAAAGGTTGACCTATGGGGTCAACTTGATTGATCTATGGGTCTGGTTTGACCATTTTGACCAAAGTTGACTTTTTAGGTCGAAAGGTTGACCTATGGGTCAACGAGGTAGGTCGATGGGTCCAGTTTGACCATTTTGATCGAAGTTGACTTTTTAGGTCGAAAGGTTAACCTATGGGGTCAACAGGGTAGGTCGATGAGTCCGGTTTGACCATTTTGACCAATGTTGACTTTTTAGGTCAAAATGGTGACCTATGGGGTCAACAAGGTTGGTCAGTGGGTCTGGTTTGACGAGTTTGACCAAAGTTGACTTTTTAGGTCATAAGGGTGACCTATGGGGTCAATAGGGTTGGTCAGTGGGTCTGGTTTGACTAGTTTGACCAAAGTTGACTTTTTAGGTCATAAGGGTAACCTATGGGGTCAACAGGGTTGGACAGTGGGTCTGGTTTGACCAGTTTGACCAATGTTGACTTTTTAGGTCATAAGGGTGACCTATGGGGTCAACAGGGTTGGTCACTAGGTCTGGTTTGACCAGTTTGACCAATGTTGACTTTTTAGGTCGTAAGGGTGACCTATGGGATCAACAGGGTTGGTCACTGGGTATGGTTTGACCATTTTGACCAATGTTAACTTTTTAAATCAAAAGGGTAACCTATGGGGTCAACAGGGTTGGTCATTAGGTCTGGTTTGACCAGTTTGATGAATGTTGACTTTTTAGGTCAAAAGGGTGACCTATGGGGTCAACAGGGTTGGTCATTGGGTACGGTTTGACTCGACTTGACCAATGTTGACTTTTTAGGTCAAAAGGGTGACTTATGGGGTCAACAGGGTTGGTCATCGGGTGCAGTTTGACCATTTTGACCAAAGTTGACTTTTTAGGTCAAAAGGTTGACTTATGGGTCAACGAGGTAGTCGATGGAGTTCGGTTTGACCATTTTGACCAAAGTTGACTTTTTAGGTCAAAAGGTTGACCTATGGGGTCAACAGGGTATGTTAGTGGGTCTGGTTTGACCTTTTTTACCAAAGTTGACTTTTTAGGTCAAAAGGTTGACCTATGGGGTCAACAGGGTAGGTCAGTGGGTCTGGTTTGACCAGTTTGACCAAAGTTGACTTTTTAGGTCATAAGGGTGACCTATGGGGTCAACAGGCTTGGTCACTAGGTCTGGTTTGACCAATTTGACCAATGTTGACTTTTTATGTCATAAGGGTGACCTATGGGGTCAACTGGGTTGGTCACTGGGTCTGGTTTGACCATTTTGACCAATGTTGACTTTTTAGGTCAAAATAGTGACCTATGGGGTCAATAGGGTTGGTCATTAGGTCTGGTTTGACCAGTTTGACCAATGTTGACTTTTTAGGTCAAAAGGGTGACTATGGGGTCAACGAGGTTGGTCACTGGGTCCAGTTTGATCAGCTTGACCAATGTTGACTTTTTAGGTCGAAAGGGTGACCTATGGGGTCAACGAGGTTGAGTCACTGGGTGCAGTTTGACCATTTTGACCAAAGTTGACTTTTTAGGTCGAAAGGTTGACTTGCGGGTCAATGGGGTAGGTCGATGGGTCTGGTTTGACCATTTTGACCAAAGTTGACTTTTTAGGTCAAAAGGTTGACCTATGGGTCAACAGGGTAGGTCAGTGGGTCTGGTTTGACCATTTTGACTGAAGTTGACTTTTTTAGGTCAAAAGGTTAACCTATGGGGTCAACAGGGTAGGTCAGTGGGTCTGGTTTGACCATTTTGACCAATGTTGACTTTTTAGGTCATAAGGGTGACCTATGGGGTCAACAAGGTTGGTCAGTGGGTCTGGTTTGACCGGGTTGACCAAAGTCGACTTTTAGGTCATAAGGGTGACCTATGGGGTCAATAGGGTTGGTCAGTGGGTCTGGTTTGACTAGTTTGACCAAAGTTGACT
Source organism: Papilionanthe hookeriana x Papilionanthe teres (assembly GCA_022702705.1). Lineage (NCBI taxonomy): Eukaryota > Viridiplantae > Streptophyta > Magnoliopsida > Asparagales > Orchidaceae > Papilionanthe > Papilionanthe hookeriana x Papilionanthe teres. The sequence continues at coordinate 67,888,775 of CM040433.1, forward strand.
TTTTAGGTCATAAGGGTAACCTATGGGGTCAACAGGGTTGGACAGTGGGTCCGGTTTGACCGGCTTGACCAATGTTGACTTTTTAGGTCATAAGGGTGACCTATGGGGTCAACGGGGTTGGTCACTAGGTGCTGTTTGACCGGTTGACCAATGTTGACTTTTTAGGTCGTAAGGGTGACCTATGGGATCAACAGGGTTGGTCACTGGGTATGGTTTGACCATTTTGACCAATGTTAACTTTTTAAATCAAAAGGGTAACCTATGGGGTCAACAGGGTTGGTCATTAGGTCTGGTTTGACCAGTTTGATGAATGTTGACTTTTTAGGTCAAAAGGGTGACCTATGGGGTCAACGGGGTTAGTCATCGGGTCCGGTTTGACCGGCTTGACCAATGTTGACTTTTTAGGTCAAAAGGGTGACTTATGGGGTCAATGGGGTTGGTCATTGGGTCCGGTTCGACCATTTTGACCAAAGTCGACTTTTTAGGTCAAAAGGTTGACCTATGGGTCAACGGGGTAGGTCGATGGGTTCGGTTTGACCATTTTGACCAAAGTTGACTTTTTAGGTCAAAAGGTCGACCTATGGGGTCAACAGGGTATGTTAGTGGGTCCGGTTCTGACCTTTTTACCAAAGTCGACTTTTTAGGTCAAAAGGTCGACTCTATGGGGTCAACGAGGTAGGTCGATCGGTCCGGTTTGACCATTTCGACCAATGTCGACTTTTAGGTCGAAAGGTTGACCTATGGGGTCAATCGGGGTAGGTTAGTGGGTCCGGTTCTGACCTTTTTGACCAAAGTCGACTTTTTAGGTCAAAAGGTTGACCTATGGGGTCAACGTGGTAGTCGATGGGTTCGGTTTGACCATTTTGACCAATGTTGACTTTTTAGGTCAAAAGGTTGACATATGGGGTCAACGGTGGTAGTCGATAGGTCGGTTTGACCATTTTGACCAAAGTTGACTTTTTAGGTCAAAAGGTTGATCTATGGGGTCAACGGGGTAGTCGATAGGTCGAGTTTGACCATTTTGACCAAAGTTGACTTTTTAGGTCAAAATGTTGACCTATGGGGTCAACAGGGTAGGTCAGTGGGTCTGGTTTGACCATTTTGACCATTGTTGACTTCTTAGGTCATAGGGTATTGACTTATTGTAAAATGAGGTCAACACGATGTCGAAGAATGGGGAATATATCCAGAAAAGATGAAATGCCTCTAACCTTTATATTAGAAATTGAAATTTTTGATGTGTCGGGTTTAGACTTTATGGGACCTTTTGTACCATCATGTGGAAAGATTTATATTTCATTAGCAGTTGATTTTGTTTCAAAGTGGATTGAAGCTGTAGCCTTACCTAACTGTTATTTCAAATGTGTTTTGAAATTTTTAAAGAAGATGATTTTTACAAGATTTGGAATGTCAAGGGTAGTTATCACAGATGGGGGAAGTCATTTCAGAAATGTAAGAATTCAATCATTATTGGAAAAAATTCGAAATTAAACATAGAATTGCAACTACTTATCACCCACAAACAAGTGGAATGGTTGAAGTATCAAACAGAGAAATTAAAAGAATATTAGAAAAGACTGTTAATCCTAAAAGAACTAACTGGATTGATAGACTTGATTCTGCATTATGGGCTTATAGAACTGCTTATAAGACACCTATCGGAATGTCACATTATCGGTTAATTTATGATAAATATTATCACTTACCTGTTGAACTAGAACATAAAGCTTTCTGGGCGATAAAAGAGTTCAATTATGATTTGAATGCTGCAAGAGAGAAATGATTATTACAACTGAATGAAATGGAAGAGATAAGAAATAAGTCCTTTGAAAATGCAAAGATTTATAAGGAAAGAATGAAGAAATTGCATGACAAAAAGATTTCAAGGAAAATATTTGAGCCTGGACATGAATTATATTATTTAATGCTCGTTTAGAACTTTTTCTTGGAAAATTAAGATCTAAATGGATGGGACCATTTATAATTGAGAAAATATTCTCTTATAGAGTTGTGGATATTAAAGATCCCAAAATTGAAAAAATATTTAAAGTTAACGGATTAAGACTGAAGCCTTATATGGGAGAAATGAAACCAAATTAAAAGGAGGCTTATGAACTAAGTCTACCCGATTAATATAACTGATTAGGTCGGGTTGACGACGTTAAACCAAGTGCTTTGTGGGAGGCAACCCTTATATTATCATTGTGATTGCGTGTGATTTGAATTTATCTTTATCGATTCTTGTGTGTTGATCACACCATTTAATAGACCTATTTTAGACCGAAACTTTGTAAAATGGATGATAGGCGAAATGGAGTCGAACATGGTTCTGGTGCCTAGGCGCCCAAAATTGGCACCTAAGCATCATCATAACTAATGTGTATCGATAATCCGACACCTAGGCGCCAGATTTCAGGGCCTAAGCGGCCCAGTTACTGTTCGTGCAAAAACTGAAAATCTTCAGCTTTTCACACGAAATCTCCTTATAAATTGCCCTATCTTCATCCCCAATCCCTAAGCAACCCTATTTTTTACCAGAACATTTCATTTTGGAAGAGAAGAGAGAGGTTTGGAAGCAATGGCGAGAGGAAATCATGGAAATGAGGTAAGAGACAAGTCTTCCAAAGATCACAACCTTATTTTATTGGTTTTATTGCAGTTAGTATGGAGAGGTTATTTAGTCATTTAGAAAAGATTGAGGCAAAACTTCTAAGTGTTGGGAATCGTCTCCATGAGATGTACCACCAATTCGAGCACTTAGAATGACAAACTAAACTTCAATTCGATCACATGGCGGCCTATCAAGATGCTCAAGTAGCAATGTATGAGATGAATAAGTGGATTGATGAGAAGAAAGCTTTGGAAATTCCAATGGCGTTGGTTTTCTATCCAAGCGGGCCAAGCGAACTTCATTGCGAGAGGGATGGAAATTAAAGTTAGGTGTTGAATAGATCTTTTATATGTTTTAGGTGTGATTGAGTCAAGTTTTAGTGTGTCGAAGATTTGGTTTGTGTATTTGCTTAATTGTTCAATGTGTGTTGTTGGATTGAGAATTTGCTTTGAATTAGTGTTGTTTGTGTTGTTTATAGAATGATGAACCTTGTTATAGTCTTTTTCTGGAATTTATTGAGCTTGGAATGAAAAATATGAAATGTAATTAAAAGAGTTTGGATATATCTTGTGTTTGAAACATGGATCTAATTTATCATTTCAATTGATTGTGGAAATGCTTGGAAGTTAGAAATTGGAGTAATACTCTCATGTGAGTAATTAGAAGTCAAATTTGTTAAGTTTTGGCGGAAATTATAATATTTAAAATGAATTTTTGGAAAGGCGAGTCTGGCGCCTAAGCGCCGGTTCGGCCTGCACCCGAAAATCAGGTTTTTAAACCCACCGACACCATTTTTGACGCCTTAGCTCCCTTCGTCTTCCCATTTTGGTGAAAATCAACTTTAGAGATTCATTTTGAGGCCGTATTTTCAAGTTTTTAAGCTTGGAATCACTCGATTTCTTCATCTCGAGGTCAGATCTACCTTCTAAACCATTTATTTTCAAATTTCACCATGGATTTTATTCCCTTTGAATAGAACCAAAATTTTGAGAAAAAAATTAAATTTTAAAGTTAAATTCATGGATTTTTAAGCTCTTTCAAGTTTGAAAAGCTTAAATTAGTTCATATCCTTTGATCCTATAAATTTATTTTATGTTTTTATTTTACGTTTGGATGGTACCAAAATCTAAGCGATGAAAAGAACGAGAAAATTTTGATCGTAGCAAGTTTTCCACTGTCGCAGCACATTTTCGTTACAACGATTTGCTACGACAATGAATTTTATCACGGAGAGAATTTTTTACAATCCTGGTGGAAGGATTGAAGATACGATCGTTGCACTCAACTGGCAACGATTATGTTATTTCACAACTGTTGCTGTTATCCCTGTCGTCCGGGAGTTTTATGCAAATTTCTTGGATGCCGAAGAGTACGAGATCTTCTTAAGAGGAGTTGGAGTAGGATTTACTCTAAAGCGAATCAATATTTTTTACGGCCTGCCACCGAACATTGAGTGCTATTACTCTGGATTATCTCCATATGAGGGAGATCTGTAGATAATTATTGTGTACTTGACTGATGGTACTGGAGCTTGGAAGATCAGGAATGAAAAACGGGTAAATTTTTCATCTTCTAAGCTAAATGGTGTTTCTAAGACATGGTATTACTTTATTTCTGCTCGCTTCCTTTCATCCAACCATTTGAGTGAGGTTACTAAGGACAGAGCTATCTTCAACTACTGCATACATAAGAGGAAGCTGATTGATGTTGGGAGTATTGTTTATCATTTTGTAGAAGCCACTACTCGTTCTATCACTTCTGTGGGATTGGGATTTCCATCTTTGATTTATTCTTTGTGCGTGAATGCTGGAGTTGTTGCTGAGCTTTCAGAGGAGAAGCTCAAGTCTACAAAGCCCATTGGACGAGAAAGTGTGAGTATTTATGATCTACTCTGAGGTAAAAGTTCTACCGCACCCTCTAGTTCATTACCTACTTCTGGTAGATCTTCTACTTCTGGACCTTCTACTTCTACTGCTGAGCCACCGTCTAGTTTTTAGGAGAATATGCATGAGAAATTTATAGAGCAGCATAATATGTAACTTTTGACCCAGCGTAGAGTCGATACTATGGATTTGAAATTGGATCATCTTTCTGAGTACACCCGAAGGAATAGTGATTATGATGCTGAGTATTCTGAGTCTCTTGTCAGATTCCTGAAGGGTGACCATTCTGTTCATTTTCCGACCTGCCCTAGATTCTCACCATTTAATATACAGAACAAGAATATAGACTTTTCCTTTGATGACGACGAGGATGAGGGACTGCTAGTGATGATTAGATTTTTAGGATTGTGTATCTAGGTTGTTTATGTTTTGTGTTAGTTTTGTATGTGTGTAATGATTTGTTTGATTTTAAGTTTGATGCATTGTTCTGAGACACTTACTGATGTATTAATTGTTGGATTGCAAAAATTTAATTCTGTTATGAGATGTTTTATTTTTGTGTTAGTGTAGTGATCAGAAAACTGTTTAGTTTAGTTATTTTTATTAAAAATTAATATAAAAAAATATAAAAAATAATATATATATATATATATATATATATATATATATATATATATATATATATGATTTTTTTAGAAATTGATCCTCGCTTATAAAAATTTTTCTATATATGTTTATACCTTTCTTTTATATTCATAAAAAGCATGTATAGAAATTAAATTTTCTTTTCTTCATTATTTTTCATATACTTAGTAAAATTCCTAGTAGAAATATGCTATTCTTTCTCTCATACTTTAGAAATTTTCATGATTAATGTTTATACCAAAACTGAAGTTTGGGGGAAGGGAAAATTCTTTGAAATTTAAAAATTATTTGTCCTTAATGTGTTAATATTTTCTTTAAAAATATTAACATAACATAAGGAATGAAAAAATCTATTTAAGATTACTTAAATTTTTTAATTTATAAATAATTTAGTAAACTTAACTAAAATTTCAATAATTTTGATTGATTTTAAGAATAGAATTATTTCTTAAAGAATAATAAGATTTTTCTATTTTTAGTAAAGAGAATTGTATTTTTGAAATACTAAGGAATCAAGATTATTACTTGAAAAAGAAAAAATTGAAATAATTTTTGAAAAATACTTATGTCATATTTATTAAGTAAAAATGTATAAGCTTTTAAATATAAGTTAAGGATAGTGAAGTTCAAAATCATTAACAGGCTATCCAGATATAGTAATCCTTACAAATTATAAAAAAAAAGATTGAAAAATATCCTTTTAAAAAGAGAAAAAAAAAAGAAATGAAAAAGAAGAAAAGAGCAAAAAAAAAAAAAAGAAATGTGAGGAGAAGCTTGAGGAAAGCCTAATCAAAAATTGGTTTCACTTGAATTATTATATAGGAAGAAAACTAATTACATTTTTTAACTTAATTTTTAAGTACATGCATCTTTACTAGAAAAGTTTTATATGAAAGTTTTTTTTGTTGTAAATACTCTATGTGATCTTAACATGAAAAATTACAATTATTAGTGAAATAAATGAAAAATTAAAAGTCTTATAATTTAATAGTAAAATATTCTTTAAGTTCTTAAAATTAAACTTAATTAGTGAAATTTGGTTAAAGATTTGCTAAAACATTTATAAAACCAAAAATTACAAGAAATCTTAAATATTTAAACATTATTCCAAATGTTATATATTTTATGTAATTAAAAGGGTTACTTTAGGACAAGTAACTTTTAAGTTTGGGGGAATTTGATCCACTTAAACGTACATATTTTTATGCCTTATATATGATTCAATTTTTAAGGATATTATGCTTTAATGAAAGGTATTTATATGTTTTTGGATGTAGGTGATAAAAAAAAGTTCAAGGAAAAAGGAGCAAAAAGGAGCAAAAATAGAGCTTAAAAGCAAAGTTGCCGAAATTATAGGTCTGGCGCCTAGGCGCCAGAATCTGGCGCCTAAGCGCCAGTTCGATACTGAAGCAGATAAGATTTTTGACAACTTTGGGCAGTTATTTTGATAGTGTTAAGCGGTTATCAGACCTTCTAGAAGACTAGAAGTTACTCATAATACATAGAACATGTGACATAATGCATTTGGACACAGTAAAAGAGTTTGAATCCCTAAGAGGTACGATCCAAAGTGAAGAGGTGCGAAGACTTGGTCACGGACTCCGGCGCCTAGGCGCCAGATCCCGGCGCCTAGGTGCCATAGTTACTTTCTAGAAGATACATTGTATTTGGATGAATTTTGAAGAGGTGCCTTAAGCAACCCCTGGTCATTTTCGAAGCTCTATAAATAAGAGTCATTTCAACAAAGAAAAGTGCCTCCAAGCACCCTAAAGTTCTCTCACGCTTGAAAATAATTTTAAGGAGCCACCTTCTTAAGTAATTAGTGAGTTTATTTTAGTTATTTTTGTGTTACTACTCAATTCCTTGAGTAGTAAGTGTGAGTTTATAAGTGTTGTTGCTGTTGAAGTATTCCATTTTGCATTGGAGTCAGTAGGAGTCAGCAGATCACTTGAAGGAACATTCCAGATAAGTATTTGTAATTTGGTTCAAAGTTTTATAAATATTTTTTGTTGTGTGAATTCAATGTGTTATGAGTAGTTAGTTTTCTTTCTCCTTTTAACCATAAAAAGATAATAATGATAATTTAATTTTGTTGGAGAACTTAAACTTAAATTTTATAAAAATTGTGATGATATTAATACCTGATCTAATTTACTTTTTAAACTGGCCATTTGAATTGTTAAAACCTGTTGAAGAATTCTGAGATAAAACCTGTTGAAGAATTCTGAGACCTATCCGGAGATGAGTTCTTAACTAGTAGATATCAAATGAATCCCTGGGTAATCGAAGGCCTTGAGCGGGTTATTCAAGGTGAAGTGCAAACAAATAGGGAGATATTGTTTATTGGGCGTAAAATTAATTAGTTTTTAAAGTGACAGAATAAATTCTAATAATTTGGTTTATAGAAAGGGAACGGTTCACTAGTAAGGCCGACCATAGCCACCCTTGGACATCTAGAAATGTGAGCCTAGATTAACCCATTCTTCTAATAATACATCCTGAACCGATCTATAGATTAGTCAATGTTCTTTATTCTATCGAGCGAAGGTAAAGAATAGGAATGCTTCTATTTGGCGCAATACCATAATCTATGTTCTCCACGAATGATAATTATTCTGAAAAATCTTGGATTAGTTGAAAAGGAGAAAGTTATTTTATTTATACGTGCATTAACCTTTACTTTATTGCTGCTTACTTACATTTAGTAGAAATTTAATTAAACTTAAAATTTGATCTTTGAAAAGAAATAAAAATATAAATACATTTAATTTAAAAATCTATTAAATTCCTTTAATTAATCTTAATTAAATCTTCCCTGTGGGATCGATAACCTGGACTCCAATAGAGCCTTGTATTACTTGAAACGATACGTATACTTGCATTTGAAATCGAGACTTTACGAAATTATTTAAATATAAATTAATAAGTTCTTGTATATATAGAGAGTGTAAAGTGTTGCGCATCAATAAATCAGTAAGGAATTATGTAAATCCTACGACAGATGAAATTTACTCAAGTATACAAAACCTTATCGTAGTATCTGACTCGTTTGAACTAAATCCTGTGATTATCCAATTGGTGCAGAACAACCAATTTGGGGGAACTCCTTCAGAAGATCCCTATTTACACTTATCTAGTTTTCTAGAAATTTATGCTACATTTCATTATAACAACATGTCAGAAGATGTTGTTAGGTTAAGGCTTTTTCCTTTCTCACTAAGGGATAATGCTAATATGTGTAGCAACTGAATTCTATGCATTAATTGAAAAAATGGCTACAAATGAATTTCAATGACCCTCTGCAAGGGTAAATCCTAAAAATGTAGCTAGTTTTCATGATATAGATGTGATTTCAATTCTTACATATCAGGTTACTGTAATATCAAGGAAGTTGGACCAATTTGGAGTGAACCAGCCTCAATTTACTCTAGTAAGTGAGGAAAGTTTATTAGGGCATATGATTGATTCTAACTTATCATATGAGACTTTAAATACCATAAACAACCCGCATTCTAACTTTTACAACCCAGGTTGGAAGAAACATCCCAATTTTAACTGAAATCAAACTACTAGGGGTGGAAACCAAAAATGGGAAAATAATCATGCAAATATTAATGGAAGTTGGAATAATCATGGGAACACAAGCTACAGACCTTCATATCTATCAGATTCTAATAATGATCAACAATTTGAGGATAAGAACATGTCTATAGAAGAAGTGGTATTGCAAATGGGAAACCAGTTGCAAAGTTAAAATGTTGTGATTATAAACATAGAGAACAACTTGGACAAACTGCTAATTCACTTAGCAATAAACCACAAGAAATACTTCCTAGCAACCCTGAGATTAACCCTAAAGAGAATACTAATGTACAAGTAGAAACTATCAAATTAAGAAGTGGAAGAGAGATAGAGGATGTGGTTAGAAAAGAGAAAGAAGCTGTGAGAAGAACAAAGAAAACTAAAAGACCTAAAGAACATGTTTCTAAGGATCTAGAAAAATTAATATCTCTAACTAAAATCAATTTAGAATGACCACCACCTCCATTTCCTCAAAGACTTAGACAACATGAGTTGGATAAACAATTTTCAAAATTCCTGAAAGTACTTATAAAGTTGACGATATATATTCCTTACGCCGAAGCTTTGGAACAGTTACCAAGTTATGCAAAGTTTATGAATGAGATATTCAACAAGTAAAGGAAATTTGGGGATTACGAGACAGTCAAACTAAGTGAAATGTGCAGCGCTATACTTCAGAAAAAGTTTTCTCAGAAACTTAAAGATTCTTACTGATTTACAATTCCTTATGCAATTGGAGAAGTATTATGTGGAAAAGATGTATGTGATTTAGGAGCGAGCATTAATGTGATGCCTCTATCTATATTTAGAAGGTTAGGTTTAGCCGATACTTCTCCCACTACTGTAACCCGTCAGTTAGCTGATCGATATATCATTTATCCAAAGGGAGTTATAGAAGACATGCTTGTTAAAGTGGATAAATTTATCTTTCCTATGGACTTTACTGTATTAGATATGGAGGAAGATAAATAAATTTCAATTATTTTTGGGAGACCTTTCTTTATTACTGGACAAGCTATGACATATGTTAAGAAAGGAGAGCTGATTATGAATATTAATGACCTGGAAGTCACTTTTGATGTGCTAAAAATTATGAAATATCTAGCTGAGAGAAAAGATGATGATTATTTTTGGATGGATGAAATTGATTATCTAAGTAAAGACTATTTCAAAAGAAGTTTTGAAAGTAAGTTAATAGATGAGATCAAAATGGACTTTCATGATGAGTTAAAAATGTTGTCTAAAGAATGTTGTATGTATGTTCAGGAGAGGTGTGAAATGATGGACACTACCAAAAATAGTGAACTTTTAATTCCATCTGTTGAAAAATCTCATGAATTTAAGATGGATGTACCCCATGCAATTTTAAAGCCTACCTTTTCTGGGAATTGTTCTACAATGTCAATATTTATATCTTCATATTCAACTCAATCACAAGAAAAATCTGAATTGAATGATGAATAAAATAAAGTTATTGAACTAAGACCTAGAAGAGAATTTGAGGATATATTTCTAAAGAACTTAGAGTTGAGAAAAGAGGATAAGGATATTGAAAGACCAATAGAAAAAATTTCTATATAATTAGAAAACATATTTCCTCAAATAAGATAGATATAGAAAGACCACCTCCATCATTTACTTAGTACCAAGGGGAAGAATTGGAAGATAACTTGAAACAGAATAGTAACATAGAAGATTTTCATCTGGAATCTGAATTATGTAGAAAGAATCTAATACAAAATTTGGGAGATCATGAAGTATCTTATAGAGATCCATTTCTTATAAATTTTAAGGAAGATATTAATATGCACTTTGATAAAATTATTAGAAGAATATTGGATCTAGAAAGAAATATGTATAGGAATGATATGAATCAATCTGAAAAGAAAGAGCTGAAAGAAAATTTACAATTTAAGGATTATTTAGGAATCCCTGGGTCTGAAAAAGATTGGGCGATTAATTGAGGATTACTTAATTGGAATTTTGATCCAGGAGGAATCATTTGTTAGGCTGGCAATGTTAAACCAAGCATTTTATGGTAGGCAACCCATATTTATCAATGTGGTTACTTTAGTATGCTTAAGTGTTATGATTGTTAGTGTTGAATTGTGTTTGCTTTAGTATGGATTGATCAGGTTGATTAATGATCGGTGAATGCTTGGATTGTTAGTGATTTGATCTGATCTTTGTGTGTCATGAGGGAGGTGATTCCTTAACTTTTTATGTTAGTTAGACTTGTATGTTCTCTTATAGTAGTCGAATTGACAAGTCCACTATGACTCGAGTCTCACTCAGACTTGAGTTCTACAGGAGACATCTTATTTCGTTTCCATGACTTTGTTTTCATTTGATAAGAGTCATGAAGCTATTTGATGAGTAACATGTGGATGATTTACACTATCCTTAAAACTGTTAGAGGTGCTTAATTAAGAGGATTAGATGATGCCTAAGATTGGTGCACGTGAACCAATATATCAGGGATAATCTTATCTTTTGTGATTATAATCTATAAAATCATTTAAAAAGTACCTGATTTATTAATGAAGTGATTCCATTAAAATTTGGAAGTAAGTTAATAAGATGTGATAAGTTAAAGGATGAATTAACCTCGTTTATCATATGAGTTTGTTTGAGTGTTACAACTTTATATAAGACTTAAAGAAAATTTTCATATTCCAATACTGATACCTGTTATGCTAGTTAAACTTTTATTTAGTGAATTTCATTCAGGCATGATTAAATTAGATTTACTTTCTGCTGCATATTATTCTGTCCCGGTGAATAGTTGTTGATGTCTTTTTTTTATAGACATTTGTGGTAGATAGAATTTCAAAACTATTTTTCTTCCTGCTTATATTTTATGTACTGCATGCTATACATGTTAAAATTCAAGTTTTGGAGTAGGATGAAAAATAAAATTTTAAAATGAGTATACTTCCTTTTAGTTTAATATTATTGCAAGCATGTTTTAGGCTTGAATAATTTTCTCCTACAGTCATTCTATCCTGATTATACATGTATATGAATTTGATAGGATGTTGTAGTAGTAAGTAGATTCAACCTTTTTCTTTTTATTCCTCCTACATTTTATGGAATTAATTGCAAAATTAAAGAAAAAATTCAAGTTTGGGGAGAAGAAAAACTTTAATAAAAACGTAACTTTATTTGTCCTTTGTAGCCTATATTTAATTTGATATCACTTTTAAAATGACTTGTGGTATGTGGTGTTATCTTTAGGTTACTATAACTTTGATTTTAGGAATGCTAGAAAAAATAACTCAGTTGAAATCCGTTGTGAAGAAACTGTTCTAGATTAAGATACTTTATAGAAAACATTAGAAAAATGATTTTGCTATTTATGGTAGAAAGGAGTTGAATATTTGAAAAGCTAAGATTATTAGATTTATACTTATTGAGAATTGAGCCCTTATTAAAACCTTTTTCAAACTAATACTTACACTTTTAAAAAGTAAAGGAAAGTTTTGAGTTTTGGACTTTAGAAAGAGGATAGTGAAATTCAAAACTATTAAAGGTCTATCCAGATACAATAATCCTCACATAAAAAAGGGGGAAAAGAAAACAGGGATTGAAAATTATTCCGAAAGGAAAAAAAAAAGAGAGAAAAGAAAAAAAAAGTCAAAAAAAAATATGTGAGGAGAAGCTTGGAGAGAAGCCTAATCAAAAATTGGTTTCACTTGAATCTTTTTAATTGAAAAGACTAAAAAACAATCCTAAGCTTATTCTTATTTCAAAAGGTATTGGTCAAATTGGTATAAATAAGGTGATTAAATTCTATTTTTATACTTTCTAAGAATCTTTAGTTTGATAAGTTTCAATAACTTTTGAAGTAAATAAAAAATCAAGATTCTAAAGTTCAATATGAGATATTCTTACACTCTAGTCCGAGGTTGATTTGTTAGAATTTCTCCTAAGTTACACTATAACATTTCTGAGAGAAAATTATAGGTAATTCTACTGAAACCCATAACCACAAGTCAACATAATCAGTTTTTAAAGTTATAGTGTTACTTGAGGACAAGTAACGTTTAAGTTTGGGTGAATTGATCCACCTAAAAATTACCTATTTTTAATGTACATTTCATGGTCACTTTATACATATTTCTAATGATATTATACTTTAAAGAAAGATATTTTGCATGTTTTTGATTTCAAGTACAAAAAAATACATTTGGTGAAATGAAGCAAAAACAATATAATTTGGAGCTAAAATTAACAAGAAAGAAAATTCTGACCTGACACATATCGATATCTTTCTATGCTTAATATGTTTGGCATTTCTCACATGTTTTGAATAAAATAAAACTTTGAAGAAATGTTGTTTTTATGTTTATTTTATAGTTGAAGATGTTAGGAACGCAACGCAACTGAAATGGGGCAAAACGAAGTTGAAACGGAGCCAAACGGAGCAAAACAGTGAAGCTGCCCACATGGTGGTGCTAGGCGCCCAAACTGGCGCCTGGGCGCCAGTGACGATGATAAAACGGTGCCTAGGCTCCAGAAACATTTTGGGGACGGTTATGGGCGGTTTTGGGTGGTTATAAAGCATTCTAGAAGCCTATGAATAAAATCCTACCTGTCATCAAGTAATACAATGAATCTAGACACATTGGAGTTTTTAAATGAAGAGGTGCGTCCCTTCACACAGATGGACTGGCGCGTATGCGCCACAGTTACCTTCTAGAAGATTCATCGAATTTGTCTGATATTTGAAGAGGTAACTTAAACAATCCATGGTCATTTTCAAAGCTCTATAAACATATATGATTTTGGCTGCCAAAGTGTGTGGTTTTGAAGTTGTATTTTAGTCATTTTACGTTATGTCCATAAGGTGTGAGTGTGTAGAGTTTGGCATGAGTATGGACTTGTAGATTTCTCCATTTTTTAGAGAAATTGGTGAGGGATTTTGAGAGATATGAGTATGGAAGTATGAGCGGCGCAAGGATTGGCGGGAGACTTTGGTGGAGAGATTTTCTTCTTTCTTTCAAAGGGAAAAGTTAAGTATTGTGTTCTTCATTTCGTTTTATTTGTTGTAAACATTTTCTAGTGGATTTTTTTAAATTTAAATGAAGTTTTCTGTTGTGTTTTATCTATGCTTCCTAAGTATTTTCTTTTACTCTATCTTTTATAATGAAGTAGTGACATATGTAGAAAAATTATTTTTATGATAAAATTATGTATTAGATGCTTCTAGGTGACAGATATTTGCATAAATCTAATAGAATACTAATGAAATATGTTCCTTTTTGGCACTTAATTTATTACATAATTCTATCAATTCTTTTATTTCTTATGTCATAATCTTCATTTTACTTTTCTTTTGTAATGAAATAGATGCATGATTAGGAATCTATATTTTCTTAGATATTCTCTTATGTTATTAATGTGATGGTATTTTCACTGGCTCTTAATTTACTTTACAAACTGATCAATTGTATTGTTAAAATATGTAGAGAATTCTTAAGATCTGGTCGTGGGCTAAGAGTTCTTAACTTTTGAGTATCACACTCCTCTTAGAAAGGTAGATGGTAAATCCTTGAAGGGGAGAGTGCAAATAGATAGGGAGATAAGATTTGATGGGCGTAGAATTGAGAAAGGCAGGCTAAATTATATCAATTTGGTTTAGAGAAAGGGAACAGGTCACTAGTAAGGCCGAATATGTGGCACCGAGGGTAATCTAGAAGTGAGAGACTAGAACCTACTATGCACTACTAATAATACATCCTAAACCAATCTTTAAATTAACCAATATTCCTTATGCATGAACCAAAGGGTAAGGAATAGGTATGCTCCTATTTGTCACTACTACATTAAAATTCTAAGCATTTCATTCCTATGCATTGTTTAGGTAGTTTCACTAGAAGGGTGGTCTTCAATATCTCAAAATTCTCCAAACCAATTTATCCAGATAAATTTTATTTATATTTAAGATTTTGATTCAGAAATAGTTATTAGAAAAATCACTTTAATCGACATTCAAAACTAAGGCCTGATAGTAGTAGACTAGAATTAGCCTAAAAGATTTCTTACCTCGCTTCTCTGTGGGATCGATACTGGGGTTTTTAAAGAAAGCCCTATATTACTTGAAACTATACGTATACTTGCGTAGTACCCCTAATGCATAAAATGTTTTCTAATTTTTATATCATTTAATATTTTGTACACTAGCCGCTATTTATAAATTGGGTCAAGTATTTGGTTATCTTTTGGAAGTTAATTTACTGCGTAATTGCGGGTCGGGTCCAACATCCATGCTTTAACCTAATTTATGGTCATAATACTAAAAAGCATGAATACATTTTCTATGTTTAGTGTGGACTGAATAGTGTTCTAAACATTGTGCTCTCACTCAGTGGTAGGGTGATGCACCAAAAATATGTTTGATTTTTTACCTATATTTAATACTCATTTTTTGTGATACTGCACTTTAGAGGAGGATATTTTCATGTTTTGATGCAGGTATATTGATTTTTGGCATTTGGAGCAAAAAGAAGCAGAAAGGACAAAATTTGGAGTCAAATGAGGTAATTTTTGGAAATTGCACCATCGCCGACGGCGCCATTTGACAGTACTTGGGCGCCGACGACACCCAAATCAGGTTACTTGCGAATTTCTTGCAGATTCAATGTATTTGGACAATTTTTGGAAGGTTGCTTGAGACGTCTCTTAAAAAATTGGTCCCTATACTATATTAGAGTGCTTGAATGCTAGAAAAAGGGGGTTTTTCGTTGTGTGGCGTGTGTGTTGAAAAAGTGTAAGTATAGAGAGTGAAATAAAAAGAGAGTTTTCTTTAGAGTTGTAGGAGGGGAAGAAAAGTGAGAGATTTCTTCTTCCTTACTATTCTAAGATAAAATTGAGTGTTGTTGTAAAGAGAGAGATATTCAAAGGAACTTCATGGAATTTGCTTTGAGGAAGAGTTTCAGATAAGTTGTGTTTATTAATTGTTGTTTATATGAACTTTATTTTATGTATAAAATCCATGTTTTGTCTTCTCTTCCTTATGAATTCTAAGTATATTTCTTTATCTTTCTCCTTACAATGAGATATGGTGAAATGGAGAGATAGATTAGATATACAATTTAAATGTTAAATATTTGTGATGATTTTATACTTTGTACTTCATTTACTTTTTGATCTAGCAATTTGAAATGTTAAAATTTCTTGTAAAACATATAATCCGAGAGGAATATGCATTATATAGCAAAGTGAGAATCACATTCAATTCCATAAATGAGAATGTAGTTCGTGGGGTTGAGTGCAAATAAATAGAGAAATATACTTTGTTGGGCGTAGGATTAGAGATTTGTGGGTAACAGACTAAAATCCCCGATTCGATCCCAGTGTTTGGAAACTAAAGCGAGGGTTAGCCCTCAGGTGAGGGGCAAATTGGAGCTCTGGAGTGAGAGCCAGTATCCTCCCAGCCTAACCACAGATTTATGGACTAAACCTTGAATTAACCAATGTTCTTTATGCACTCAGAAAAGGGTAAAGAATAGGATTGTTCCTATTTGGTACAATACAATTTAAAATAATCTAAATCTTTCGCTAACCATAACCTCATTGCAAGGGAATGATATTTTCTCCAATTTAAACATATCGTTACAAAATAGTAAAACTTTATTTAAAATTAGTAAATTTACTTTGATGTTTAGAAAGCAGTTTGGTAAACTTAGTCCTTTAAGCAACATTAAACATTGTCAACTTGTGCTTTTCACTTGTAGATTTTATATAGTTTGAACATTGTGTTTTATTGCTACTATCATAAAATTACACATTCCTTGTGTGATCGATAGCCAGGACTCTATTAGAGCCCTGTATTATTCCTGCATTTGTATTCTAGTGACTATAAGAAAATAAATAAAAATACAAAACACCACATCAAGTTTTTTGGCGCCGTTGCCGGAGAATTAAATTGACATAAAACATGCAGAAAAATAGCACACACTAGGGGCGCATCAAGTTTTTGGCGTCATTGCCGAGGAAGCTAATGGTAAATTTAGTTGAAAGACTTATGTTTGATCTATAAAACTTATATTTGTGTTATTGCTTATTTTTTAAGTGTGTTGATTGTGTTTGTTTATGTGTAGTATTGGATCTAAAGGTTTAATACCTTACGACCCAAAACTAAAACGTACTATTAGAAAGATTCAAAAACAACAAAAAAAAACCTAAAAATTTAAACAAAATGGCAAACAAATTAGATAATCAAAGAATTGAAAACGAACATCCAAATAGACTTTTAAGAGATTATTCTAACCCTACAACATCTTTTTACTATTCAATCATGCATAGAAATGTAAAACTCGCATTTGCATCTCATGCAAGCAAACCAAATAACTTAAATAATACACATATTTTAAAATTAAAATGATAGATAACAACTAGAAAACAGCAATCAACTGGAAAATTTCTTAATAGACCAGGCTTGATGTAAGTAGCAAGGAAAAAATCCTCAAGCTGTATAGGAGAAGACGACGACTTGGTAAGCAAAAGAATGTTCTCCGTCTTCAAATCCTGATGAAGAATTCCAGATCATGGGAGTACATCACCACCTCCATCAGATCCTGAAGTAGGACTGCCACCACCCATTCCATGAACAGGTCGTGCTTCTCAAGACGGTGAAATAGTCCCCCTCCAGCACATAACTCCATAACCAAATGCACATCATCCTCTTCTTCGTACACAGCCTTGCGGTCCACCACATCAGGGTGGTTGGAGAGCCACGCCATGACATCGATCTCCATCTTAAAGCTTCGAACATCTTCGCCGGAGATGATTCGGTTGTTGGCGATGGATTTGCAAGCAAGTTCCTCATCGATAAATGATCGCTGCCCCTTTGACGGCGGTGGAGGAGCTCAACTCCATTGGGTTGTCTTCGGGATGGATTCGGTTTTGCGGGGGAAGATGAGATGTTTAAAGAGGTCAAGTGTACCCGAGTAATACTTACGCGAACGAACACAGGTCGCAGGGTCGATCCCGAGGCTCGCTTTTTCGTTAAAATGCCAAAACTGTCATAGGGACGCATTGTCGACGCCGCCTCAAACGACACAGAAATGCGTCGCGTGACGTGCTGCGCCTCCACAGCTGCCTTGAAAGAGTCCCAAGTTAATTTGCAAAAAGAAAAAAAAAAAAAAACTTCTATGAAATAAAGAATCTTGATAGTATCTTTAATTTACCAAGGTGAATTTATACATTGAAGAAGACTATTGTAGAAAGTAATCTACCAATAGAGTTATCCATCCAGCAATAGATCCCAATTTTTAGCCTTTTCTTTCACTTTTGTATCTATGCTGTGCACTTTTTCTCTTCCATCGAAGGAAATGAAAAACAAAAGCGAGGACATCCTTCCAGTTAATGGATTTAGAAGAAAAGAATTATGTTATCTTAAAAATGTAGGGGCTGGAAGAGGAGAGGGAATCGGACCACCAATGCTAAATGAGTCCCGTAGGGCACCACCGCATGTGTCCCCCATCAATCCAGTTCCTTGCCATTGCACCGGGTGTCCAACGAAGCAAGCATCAGTGTTTATTCTACTATATTTATAGAGGGTAAAACTCTGGGAAAAACCCCTTGTTTACCTAAATTTAACCTTAAGTAAAGCTAAGGATTGTTTAGGGTTGCTAAATTATACTGTCGTCGGACACCGACAACCCCCACTGCCAATTTTGAGGCTACTTCTGTAATATATTTTATCTAATTTTCAAAATTTTACAGAGGTGGGACTAACCCAATTTGCGAATGCAGATAATATGGAAATTGTTAGGAGTTGCGTTCTATGCAGCTCTTTTCGACTTTTATTTTAAGCTGATAAAAAGCTACCTCATTTTATTTTGGTAAGATAAATTTTATTTCAGTTTACATGTTTTCAGAAAATAATCTTAAATAATCTAATCAAGAGTAGAATTTTAGTTATTTAGGAAGAGAATAGATAAGAACATAAAGAGAAATATAGCATTGTTTGGGCGGCAGCTTAGTGTACTTAACGAAGTGACTAAAGTAATAGTTGAACCGTTAAGAGTAAAAATGTTTGAACTTAATGGATAGTTATTTAATAAAAATATGAATATTTTACGACTTGGAAGTATGAATAATAATTAAACCTAAGGTGAAAATGTGGATTGCAATTAGAAATATATGATTTTTTTTTCTTTTCTTTCCAGTGTAAGAATTATAGGTGAAAAAAATTAGCTGATCTTGAGTTCTTTATTGTAGCAGATTTCATATAGTATTAAATGTAATTACAGAGAATAACTTAGATTAAAATTAAATAAATATTAATAAAATAAAAAAACCCGTGCTAATGGATATACAATATGATTAATTAATGTATATTTTCTGAATAATCATTTTATACGGGTTGTATGATATGGAACAATGAGAAAATTTTTCTTCATCAACAATAAGCTTTCAACAAGAATAGAAAATTCCATTCATCATCTACAAGTTATAGACCAAAGTAGAAACAATTAAAAAATATTTTATCAACTAAAAGGCTTGGAGAAGAGACGTTTCCAATCACCAAGAAATCCTTGGTTTCTTCCTTTTTTTCAATCAATTACGGTCTAAACTATTAGCCCTCCATGGCCATGCAAAGTGAATTTTGACTAAGTTTCTTTCTCTATTAAATTTGTTGCCTCTCTCTGTTAACCCTTGAGCCTTATTAACATTAATATGTTTTGATGATAAAAGATATAATTTAATTTGAGCTTAGTAGTTTCAGAAAAAAATTTTGTGGGTTTATATACCAAAATTTTACGTATAAAATGAAAGGAAAATTCTTATATTAGAATTACTCAAAGTGGCATACATGACTCAAAAAAAAGTTTGTAATTTAAGATTTTTACACTAGCTAATTACTAAAGCATGTCAAGGAAACCTATTAAATCCGAATCTATCCTGTGAATCACTCCCCAGAAATAGAACATAAAATAGGACATTCAAAGAGAAAGAGCACATTAAAGATCTAGCTTATTGGAGAATGACTGATTAACATTTTTTATAGACATGGTCCCTTATTTATAGATAATGGGAGTATCAAGTGGAAAATTAAATGCTAGGCCCCGCTTTTATGGGAGTGTTACAAGGTATTTAAGTAAACAAATTAAATGAGGTTATGACTCGCCTACCCATTCACTTGGGCGGCTGAGATCTGTAATCTTCAGGCCGCCAAGTTCTTTTCGGCCAATTCTGTTGACTTTGGTCGTTGGGTCAGCTCTAGGTGGTTCAGTTATGTTGTTGACTGCTGACCCTAAATGAGAAACTCATTTTGTTGGATGAAACTAGGTTGTTGGACACAGGATAAATCACTGTAATCCGAAAGGTAGTCTACCTCTTTGATAGGAGATCCATCTGAGTATTCAAGGGATTCTTAGTGGTGAGAACTTTAGGGCTCTTAAAAATTCTTGAAGACTTCTACGGGGCGACCAGTGATACTTGAACGAGAATTGAACTGGTTCCTTATATCAGTTTGGTGGTTCTCAATCCTTGACTTTGGCGGCCTTCGCTTGGTCGTCTCCAAGTCTTGCGCCAAGAGAGTGTAGCTGGACAATTAAATCCTTTGATCTTCTACTGACTTAGTTTTCGATCTTCTTTCGGTGGGCAATCATTGACCGTACTCTTATCTTAGTCCGTTGAATTTCCTCGTGAATACTAATTATGTATTTCTGATATTCATATTTAATTTCTAAATTACCTTGCTTCTTGAAAGTCGTGTTCTGATAAGAATAATAGAATTTAATGCAATGAAGAAGTGTATTTTTATTGTATTAATTACTTTAATAATTGAAATGCCAATGGCCTTCTATACGTAGGGACTAGTTAGCACTTTTTTTGTCTTCATTGTTTGCGAGCGTGCCACCAGTCGGTTGATTGCAGAAGAGTATATATGTCGAGTGGCAAGAAATTCCTGGAAGGCTTCATTACCTTGGAAATCCTGACAAAAGCCTTAGAGGCCTCTACATCACGAATCAACCAAGAGAAGGAGCTTGAGAAGTAGAAGTGAACAGATGGAGGTAGCTGCCCCAAGGTTAAAAGTTTGGAATAAAAAAACTAGGAGAAGGGAGCTGGCTCGAGGGCGCAAAGAAGCCTGGGGCTATAATGAGGTGCGAGAAGGAAGTCTGCCCAAATGTGCGATGGTGAGTTAAAGAACTCTCTTATAAGAAGAATTGTGTAGAAGGCACCAAGGATGAGGTTGAGCCATACAAATCACAAACCATTCTCTAGCAAAAGGACAGAGGCCAACCTGCTGGTACACTAAACACCACACCTGCCATATTAGCCAACTATACAACCTACAATGGGGTGACTGGAGCTTTACTTCTTAAATATCAGAGACCTTCAATTTTGAAATGAGGCCACGAGAGTAAGAAGATATGAGCTTCACATGAGCAAGGGTCTACTGGATCTACTGTTCTGGAATTAGACCTTAGTTAAAAGGCTTCTGGTGCCCTGTTGATACCTAGTGAAAGTCATCCTTCGTTTTGGTGGTTTGAGTTGTATCAAGGCTTGGGTATGTGAAGATGATAAGTTACTGTTAGATATTGATGTGATTTTCTTTAGTATTGGTAGCCACCTTAAACCTCAAAAGTCTTCTATCCAAATGATCGGATTTGGCCTTCGAGGAATAATATACTATTCTAAAGAATAGAACTACTAACTTGGAATGGATCTAATCATTCAGATGAGGAGAATCATCATGATTTATAGATTTGTGAAACCAAGATCTTTCCCTTACCTTATGTGTAAGATAAGGTTTATTTTACTCTAGGGTCTAGTATCTCTACCATGAGGCTCTCTCATAGATAATTAAATCTTAGGAATTACTCTTGAGAACACTCTTGATTAAAGTTATACCTTATATTCATTAATGAATGTTTATGTAATGATGAAATTTAAAGACTTCGATAAAAAGGACGAGTGTAGGAAAATGGTTAACTTCATTTGAGTTTTAAATTTGAGTTTACCCTTTAAGATTGAGCCCAACTTTTGATGATCAAAGTGAAGATACAGAGCTTGAGTCAAAGTTTCTGGTTTGAGTAACAAATTTGGATATAAATTGGATTTGATTAGTTATGGATTGGATCTGATCTTGAGTTTAATTTAAAGTGATTTGGATTTGAAATTTGGGTTGAGTAGAGATAGGTCGAAAAGGATTGGGCTATGTTAGATTAAGTTGAGTTTGATAGGATTGGATTAAGTTTAGAAGCATCCTATTCTAAGGGTAGGAAAGGGTAATAGATTTCTTGATGGAGATGATGCCCTAGCTTAAAATCTCTAAACAAGAGATTTTAGGTGGACAAACTTAATTTCGGAATAATGCACCCGGTCAAGATGCCTATTACTTTACATCATCCAGGGTACATTAATAACCTCATACTATTAATCAGTAGAAGAATAGGAGTTCTCCTTTATCACCATAGCAATGACTTAAGGTAATCCTTCCTGCTAAAAGTGGGTTTTAGAAACTTTTTTCATAGCATGGGCTAGTTTCTTTTAGAGTGCTCTTATAACTTGGGGGTATGTCAATTTGTTTTATTTTTCATAGTCCTTAAGTCTATCTATTGGGTACCTAGTAAAATAACCTAGAGCTTCTATATTGGACTAATCTAAGGTGTATGCGGTCATAAGTTTTCGTCTATGTTATATATCATAGGATCATAGTTTGGAGCTATCTTAGTGTGTGGTTATAAAAATTTAGAGTTGGTCGCTTTAAGTTTTTTAGGGGTTAGATAACTATCAGCTCATGCTTTTCTTAGTTTGTTAGCTATGGTGACAAATCAAAAGATTTTTACGTGTTCTTTCATTGTTTTTTCATTCTAGGTATAGTTCTAGTCAAAGTGCCAATCATAACTGTCCCAGAGGTTTGTTATCTTCTCTAGGATTAGATTGTAGTTGAGATAGTATATTCTGAACAAAAAAAATTAAATCTCTTAATTTAAATTCTTCATATTTTATACTTATTTGTATTCTCATTTAAGTTAACAAAAACATACTTTTCATGAAAAAAAAAAATAATTTTTCGAAAATAGTTTTGTCATTAAAAAAAATTTGATATGCAAAAATATATTCTATATACATTTTTTAAATTAAGATGACTGCAGACTTATATACTCAAAAAGTCTAAGACTAAAAAATTATATATTTACAGAGAGAAATGTATTCATTCATGTAGTCACTCATTCTAGTAAATATAAGTCTTTCCTAGGTTAAGCAAAGGATGGAGAGCCTGGAAAGCTTATAAATACATATTTATCCCTAAAGCTCAACGATTTTAAAATATAACCTTTTGATAAAGGAGATTAATTAAAAAGAGTACCTTAATATTTATTTTAATCTCTCAAACAATAAAGAGAAGATCACTTAAGAAACTTAAAAAATAAGTTTCTAAAAAACTTCATCAAAAGGAAATCTTAAAGCTTTACGAAAATGTCGTTTATGTTTTGAAAGTAAGATTTTAAAATAGCTTTCTATAGAATTATACCTTGAAAAGGAGTAGTTCATTTTGAAAAGGCTTAGAAAAACTTTAAAATTTTTAAAAAGAGAAGATCAATTCTTAAAAAGGATTTACTCTAAACAACATGAAAATTCAAGAGATCTCTAGAGACATTGTACAATATCTCCTTGAGCTTTCCTAAATTTCAAAAAATAAAATTTTTTATTTTATTTAATTAAGTATATAACCTTTTTATACGTTAGATAAAATTTAAATGTTTACATTTTAGAGCACTTTTAAATTGTAATAGAGAAGGTTTTTACTTAATGAGGTTATTTATAATTTTGAAACTATTTTTTTCTTCGAACGTTTTAAATTTATTTATATGAAAAATTATTTTCTCTTTTAAATATTTTAATGTGATTACCAGGTGATACAACAAAAAATGTGTAATTTTATGTATATTTTATGCTTAAATTTAGTGATATTACACTTTAAAGAAAGATATTTTGATGTTTTATTGTAGGTTTATTGATTTTAGACATTTGGAGCAAAAAGGAGCAAAAAGGAAGAAATTTGAAGTCAGAAAGTGAATTTTCAGCATTCTGGCACCAAATTCCAGAGAAGAGGCACCAAAATGGAGCCAGAATCTAGAGAGGAGTGATTCATTCCAGTAAAAAGGTGCAAGAGACGCGAGAACAGGCACTAGAGACAAATTTGGACAAATTTTTTACGGTTTTTGACTTTTTTTTGAGATATTATAGAGGGCTCCAAGTAATTCAAACATCCCATAGAGTGGTTCAATGTATCTAGACACTTGGGGAAGGCTTTTGAATGAAGAGATTTGTCTTTTAGATGAAGAGATTTGTCTCTTGGTATGAATAGGTGTGTCTCTTGGGAAAAAAGAGGGATTTTTTAATTCCTTTAGAATGAGGGCTGGCGCCACTTTTGGTGTGTCGTGTGTGTGTAGTGTGAGAGTCTTGGAGTTTGGAGAGTGTTAAGTGTTTGAAGTGTGAGTTGTGTGTGGTGTGGAGTCTTTTGTATAGATAGGATTTTCTTCTAGAGTTGTAAGAGGATAGGGAAGATGAGAAGTTTCTTCTTCATTACACTTCTAAGAGAGAATTGAGTTTGATTGTAATGATAGAAAGTGCTTCAAGGGAAATCCAAGAGATTCGCTTGAGTAGGAGTGTGAGATAAGTTGTGATATTTTCATTCTTTTTTTGTAAACTTATTTTAAATATATAATTTATGTTTTGTTGTATCTTCCTCATGAATTCTGAGTAGTCTTGTTTGTCCTTCTCCCTACAACGAGATATGGTTCTGTGAAGAATTAATATTAGATGTTAATAAGTTGTGATGATTCAAACTCTGATCTTCATTTACTTTTGATCTGGCCAATTGAAATGTTAAAATTTTTTAAGAAATATAAGATCTGACAGGGTTATGTTTTCTACAACAAGGTGAGAGTCACATTCAATTTCATGGATCAGAATGTAGTCCATGGGGTTGAGTGCAAATAAATAAGGAAATATATTTTGATGGGTGTAGAATTGGAGATTTTAGGGTGACAGACTAAAATACCCAATTTGGTTCAGTTGTTTGAAAACTAAAGCGTGATGTTTGCCCTCAGGAAAGATGAAAGTGGGAGCTCTATAGTGAGAGCCAGTATCCTCCCATCCTAACCACATATTTGGGGACCAAACTCTGGATTATCCAATGTTTATTATTCACTCGACAGATTGTAAAGAATATGATTGCTCCTTTTTGGCACAATACAATTTTATATAATTATAAATTATTTTAATTACTTCAGTAACCATAAACTCATTATAAAGGGGAAGAATGCTTTCTTAAATTTGAACTCTTTGTCACAAAGCTTTGTTTAGTCTTAATAAATTTAATTTTAAAGTTTAGAAAATAGCTTAGTTAACTTAGTTCTTTTAGCTACATTTCATTATCATATGATAAATTTACTTTTGACTTGCTTATTTAAGTTTTTATAGTTTGAATATTAGGTTTTACGTTATAACCATAAGAATTTCTGCCTCCCTGTGGGATCAATACTTATGATTCAATTAGGGCCCTTTATTACTTGAGCGATACACGCACTTGCGTAAAAGAAACCCATAGTGTGTGAACTATTAGATATATTTTATAATATTTCGATTTTTTATACTAGCTGCTTCAGGGAATTTAAATTGACATAAAACACGAATAAAAATTAGCACATATTA
Source organism: Papilionanthe hookeriana x Papilionanthe teres (assembly GCA_022702705.1). Taxonomy (NCBI): domain Eukaryota; kingdom Viridiplantae; phylum Streptophyta; class Magnoliopsida; order Asparagales; family Orchidaceae; genus Papilionanthe; species Papilionanthe hookeriana x Papilionanthe teres. The sequence goes on from CM040433.1 coordinate 67,914,179, forward strand.
TGGTTGCACTATATTTTTTGTGTCGTTGTCGGGGAGTAATTACAAATTAATTTATAATTTATAAAACTTTGTTTGAACTGAAAAACTTACATTAAGAAAAATCGTAGTATAATAAATATTTTTAAATTGTAGTGTTTTTACTTATTTTAATTGCTTATTGTGTTTGTGTATGCATAGGTTAAGATATGAAGGTTTAGTACCTTACGATTCAGAGTTAGAAATTACAAGTAAAGGAGGTACTAAAAAGAAAGTACCGTAAACTTGTAAAAGTGTACCTGGCGAGTCTTCTTGTTCCTTCACCCGAAACTTTAGTATTTTTGCAATAAACATTTATATTTTTGCAGGAAAGTAAAAACCCTATGGATAGGTTCGTCATAGGCCTACCAAACTCTATGTCATAACTTGGTGGGTCCTATTCTAAGAGATTTCTTCATTTAATAAATATGACAGGTCTAGTTGTCCTACAAGGTGTCCAAAGTATTTGTGAAATGGGCCTAGGAGGTACCTAAACATTTCACAATTCTTTTGAGCTTCCTTGAGTTCATTTGAACTTATCATAATTATGAAATGATTCATATATTTTATATCCTTATGCTTAGTAAGCCAATGTTTTAATCATCCCGAAAGGCGGGGTAGTTATCATTTGATAGGCAAACTTAATTTATAGAAGAATTTAATCATTTTTTTTACAGACTGGTAGTATTTCAAAAGTGGTTTAAGATCAATTTTGCTTCATATTCAAATCCTTATTTGTCAAATTTTTAATTAAGCCTAGCTCACTACTAAGCCCTTACGATTTCAGTGGGTAAAATTATGACTTTTAGAGAAATTGATTTAAGTGGCACTGATTTTATCAAAATATTTCAATATTTTTAACACTAATTAGGGGTATTAGATCAGTGAATTATTAGCTTCCAAGGTCATACCCCTAACCTTAGGGATCACTTAATTTAATTTTCTTCCAAATTATAATGATTAATTAAATTATAAACTTATTCTTTTAATGTGACAAAAAAGAGATGGGTTCCTACCATTTATCCCTTTATATTTCAATCATCCAAAAATAATAATCAAGATCATTTATTTTCCTTTTCCCACTTTAATTAAGCCTAAATATTGATTAAGGCTAAATTCTTCAAAATTACAATTTTACCCTTAAAGGCCTTTATCACTTCATAATTCATTAAGTTTAACTCAAATGAATTTGAAATTTTTATGATACCCTACTTGTGGGTCAATTAAAACATCAGAGGAGAATGTGTGATTTTTCAAATTTTAATTTAATTTATATATCTATTTTAACACAAAAATAGGGATTTTCAGTGAAAATTCAATAACTTGTGCAATACAAAACTATTGGCTTTGAAATTTGTTTTGGATGTAGACCTAGACCAGAGGACCACTTGGACCAAATTTCATGATTTGTTGAGTTTTAATTTAATTATTAGAATTACTTTAATTTTTAGAGTATTAATTAATTATAAAATATTATTTAGTTGAAAATTAAATTTTGTATTTTTATTAAATCTCTCAGAGATTTAGGAACCCAAAGAATCAAATTTCTTATTTTTCTGATTTTTGTTTTAATTAGTAGAATTATTTTAGTTAAAAATTAGGGAAATTCCATTTTTAGCTTTTAGAAATAATTTTAATCTTTTAAAATTTAAGATCTTTATTTAGAGAGTTAGGAAAAATTATCCTAATGTTCCTGAGTGACTAGGAGGCAATCTAGAACATTTTCAACAACTTTATTAATTTTATAATTTTATTAAATATTTAATTATTTAAATATTAAAATTATACTTTAAAATGAAAATTTTAATTTTATTACAATTTTATTTTTAGAGACTCCTCTAACGACAAATAACTCTTAAAATTAATTTGGTCATTTTTTGAGGTGTATTTTAATTATTACAATTATTTAATTGCCAAAAATATGATTTAACTTGAAAAATTCATTTAGGTGTTTAAACTAATTGGCCCAATTGATTTGAAATTTCTATGGCGAGTCTTTCTGACCTTAAATTATAGTGGAGAATGATTTTTAGGTTATTTACATTTTTAGTTTGTTCAAATTAATTCCACTTTAATTTAAGTTTAAAATAACAATTAAGTGCATTCTCAAAGATGTGGCTCAATTCAAAATTTTACTAGCGTCCTCTTGTCACAAGTAACCTACCAAAATTTATCTTGAGATTTTCTGATTAATATTTTATATATTATAATTATTTTACTAAAACAGACATGATACCTTGAAAAATAGAGATCTCTGTCTAGAGGTCTTCTCTGACATTGGAAAAATCAGGGAAGATTCCCTAAGACAGAGGAAACAACATACAAAAATAACAAGCTATGGTGAAATTTCTAAACCAACAGAGAATCAAAAGACTCCAGATAGTATTTAATTAATCAAAAATAAAACAGGAATCAAATAAACTTCAAACAATTCCACATTATTCTCCTCTGTTCATTAAGCACTAGGGTATTTTTCTTTTTTTTTTTAATTTTTCTACACCAAGTTATGGATTTTTGAAGTTGGACTGATTTAAATAATTCAAAATACCCCTAATTTCCTATTTAAACCACGTAACACCACCTCATCCTTAGCAACTCCGAAAGACCACGTGGTGCGCTCCTATTTGACGTCGTCATCTGACTAGACGTCCACGCGGTCGTGCTTTATGTTATGATCCTCTATCTGGCGCAATGCAGCCCTCCATTCAATACACACGCGATCTGATGGCTCATGGTCTTCGTCTTCACCTGGTCTAACCCGTGAGCCCTCCATCTTCTAGACCTAAGAACTTGAGCTAGACTCAACCAAATCACATAGGGTTTATTTTTAGAGCTTCATTTGACCTAGACAAACCTATCCATACAATTAACCTAGCCTAAAATCAACCCAACATGCATGAAAGATCTAAAATGGCTCGAGAAGAAGGTGAAGTTCAATACCTTTGCCTGAGAGTGGATGCCTCAATCAGATGGTTGTGGCAGCTTCGATTGAGCCCAATGAACCTTCAAATGAAGTCTTTTACCCTGGTGAAATGTCTAGACCAAAGTTCGACCAGACCTGATTTAAGATGTTGATCAAAGTCTGGTGTAGAGGCTCTCTGTGATGGGACTTTGATGGGGGAACTTCTTCTCTCAGTGCTGTGAAGGTGTGGGTACAATTAATTTGGATTTGGTGCATTGCGGAGCTATGGTGGAGTTTGTCCTGGTTCCAGTTGAGATTTCAGTGGAGACATTGCTCTCAGGCAGAGGAATTTAGAGGGGGAAAATGGTTGGAATGAGCTTAGGGAGGTTTGGAGAAGCTCTGGTGAGGTTTTGGCAGAGTTTTCTTAAAGATTTTTTATTACCCCATCTTGACCGTGAAGGATGGCTTTTATAGCCATGGCCACTGGGTGGAGCTCAGTGCTTCAATTTAGGTTTTTTAGGTCGCTTAGTATGAGGGCTAAGCAGTGTCACTAATCACTGAGTGGATGCCTCACTGATAAAGTTCAATTTTTGGTTTAAAGGGGTAGGGTGGCGCTCGGGTTTGGTCTTTTCCGGCAGCTAAGGTGGCCTGCAATGATAAGGAAGGTGGTTGGTGATCCTCAAATATTTATCCTTATGTTTTAGAAATGAAATTGTACTTTAATTATTTATATTATGGGATACTACACAAGTATACGTATTATTTTTCAAGTAATATAGGACTTTTTAATTAAGCCCCGAGATATCGAGCCCACAGGAAAATGTCTAAAAATTTATAGAAATAAGAAAAATAACTTTTTGTAAAGTATGTTTTAAGATATAAAGTTTTTAAATTTTGTTTTTGGTATTTTCTGAATAAAAAATAAAGCAAACAAATAAAGTTAACACAACTATAAAATAGTATGAAAACAAATGAGAATAAAATATATTTTTCCTCTTTTAATGAATTAGTAATAATTATGAAATTTCGTTATGGAAGAATCTAAAATGTGTTGTGCCAAATAGAAGCAATTATATTCTTTACCCTTACTTGGTTCTATAAAGAACATTGGTTAATTTGATGATTTGAAATCTTGTTGATGGGTTAGGCAGGAAAGATACTAGCTCTCACTCTAGAGCTCCCTCAATTACCTCCACCTGAGGCCTAACATTTAATAACAAAATTTTTCACATCAAACCAAATTAGGGGGCTTTAGCAGTCATTGTAAATTCCTCTAATTTTACTCCCCATTATAAGCATATCTTCTTATTTATTACACCCAACCATATCAACTACAATTCTCTTCCATAAAATTGCATTTGATTTTTTCCAATTGTTAATTGAGACAATACCGCAACGAATCTTACATAATCTCCCAACAAATTTTAACATCTTAATTGGCCAAATCAATAAGTAAATGAAATGTAAGGTAGCGAATCATCGCAACTTCTTCCAACATTGAAATTTCTACTTCATGCAACTCCTTCCATAATTTAATTACTTCATCATTTAAAAGGAAAAAGATAAAGAAAACTACTCAGAATCCATGGAGAAAACACTTGAAAGTAGAAATCATAATAAAAACATGACAAGTTTTAATTAAAAACCAAATGTAAAACAAAGATAAACACTTATCTGAAAATCCTCTCCATAACACTCTTAAAGTTCCTTTGAAACTTTGCTTTCCCCTTACAAGACACAATAGAGGTTGGCGCCCAACTCTGTTGACTCCAAATCTCTATTCTACTCTTAATATAAACTAGATACAATTGATAATAAAAGTGGTGAAATGGAAAGGTGCACTCTCAATAACTCTCAAACAAAAACTTGACACTTAACACTAATCACACCCTCCAACAACAACCCTTTTTTTTATCTTCAAGTTTTCGTTTTAAATATTTCCAAAAGACGCCTTGGTATCTCTTCAAAAAATGTCCAGATTCAATGTATCCACCAAGAATGCACCCATCTGTTCAAATTTTAAATGAGTTTTGGCGCTGATGGGAAGTTAGTGAGGTTTAAACTAAAGGATGCTTAAAAAACCCCTTCAAATTCGCGCCAAAATCAAATAAATTCGTCACTTTAACTATGGCACCTATACGCGAACTAGCAGGAACTTAGGCGATAGAAGCCAATTTTGTACATCTTTCAATTTTTGCTCCAAATTTGATCCTTTATTTCTCCTTTCATCATAATCACTCATTTTAATCATACCTGTAAGAAAAACACAAAAATACATTCCATTAAAGTGCAATATCATCAAAATAGGTATAAAAATATGCTTAAAAATATTATACATTTTAGGTATATCAAAATCCTCCTAACTTAAAATGTTACTTGTCCTCAAGTGACACTTAATCACATAGAAAATCTTAACATGCAAATTATGTAAATGAGTTTCTTTATGAAGGTTTCAAAATTTTGTTCTAGAAATGAAATAGTCCAATTTAGAAAAAAATTTAGTAAATGAGACCAACTTAAAGCTTAGAAGGTTCTTAAGTAAAAGATAATGAAAAATATTAGTTCCTGTCTAATTTAGAAATACTTTTAGATATTTCAAAATATAGAATTCAAGCATTTCACCTTTCTCACTTAAAAATTTTCATTTGGAAATAATTTTACTTACTATATTTTAACCGTAAGCTTTAGATTTTATCAAAACTTATATTTTATACTTTAGGTATGGAACCAATTTTTTATTAGACCCTTAAATCCTCAAGCTTCTCCTTTCTTTTTACATATTATATATAAATATATATATATATATATTCTTTTCTTTCTTTTCTTTTCTTTTCTTTCTTGTTTTTTCTTTCTTTATTTTTATATATGGCAACGATTACTGTATCTGGATAGGTCTTTAATGATTTTAAATTCCCCCCTTTCATTTACAATAAAGGTCTGATATATATCCTTCACTTAAAAATCATAATAATAATGTTGAAAATTATTTCTTAATAAAAGAAATTTAAGCTTTGAAAAATAAAAGGTCAAATCTTCTATTTATCCAAAAATATAGCACTTCTTACTAAATATTGTTTAACTATATTTAACATGTGTTTATTAAGAAAATTTTAACTTTAAATTTTTCATCATTACTATAAATTTTAACTAAATTCTCTTACTCATTTCTATATTCAAAAGTTTGCTTCCCTAATATAACTTCATATACATAATTATTTTCAATCAAAAATCAAATTTTTTGTAAGTATTCTCAAGAACAAATAACATTTTAGCTTTTAAAAGATTATTTTTAAATTCCCGTAAACTTAGTTTTTTTATTTAGGATAAAAGATTTAAGCATAAAGATGATACATGGGTAAGAATTAAAAAACTAGAATAAAACGCTTGCAGGAATTTTAATATTCTAAATATGCAAGTATAACAGTTAAAAAACAAGGAGTAAAAAGAAATCAAATTCAATTTTTTAGTTTATCATAAAATAGAAATTTCAAAATTTCAAAGGACTTCTACAATAGTGGAGATTTTCAAAGAAAATACACACCAACACAAATCACAACATACTAAAAAATAAATTGTAGCAAATTTCAAAAGTTTAAACATGTTATATAAATAGTGGTTTCTAATACTGTTTTAAATTTTTCTATTATTTATAGAAATTAAATTAGACACTACTAAAAACTTAAACACTAAAAACACATAAAAACATTTACTACCACAAACACATCACATATTACATCATAACACATCAATCCAACACATAAACATCTGAATGTGCATAAAAGAAATAGTCCAACTATAATCTACACAACATTAGAGTCCATCACATATGAAAACATTAAAATAAAAGCATCATAACACATCAGAAAATCACATCACAACATCACAAACTCAGCATAACAATCCTAATCATCATTATCATCTTCATTCCAGTTTCTGGATGGCACATAAGGTATATAAAAAGGATGAGGGGGCATCTCAGCACTGTGATCTCCTCTAATCATCTGTCCATGTACTGATGATAACTCTCTACATATTCATCATGTTTTACAATATACCTTTCAATATTTTCAATCTTACCATCCATATCTCTAACATGCTCTCGGGTAAGACTCACCTTCTTTAAAATCTTCTGTAATAATCCAGTTTGTGAATCTCTGGAAGATGATGCATGTGCAGTAGAAGCATGAGAAGTAGAAGCAATAGAAGCAGAAACACTGGAAGCTCTAACAGATCCTCCTTCCCAGCCTCACCCAAGTCCAACTTAGCCAAAATCCCTAATTTTTCCCTTAATGTGTCACATGTTCAAAATCTATCAAATTAAATGCCCTAACCCCAAAATCTCCACCCAATTAATGTTAAATACTCTTTATGAAATCCTCTAAACCTTTTGAACAATTAACTGGACCTAAACCCCACTTTAGACCAACCTAGACTCAAGCTAACCCAACTTGCCCCAAATTGACCAAAATCTCAAATTAAGCCAAATTGAACCCCCAAAACCTATTCTAAACCACTCTAATCCCCTTTCAAACACTTTATGACAATCATATACATCATTTTGAACAATCTATTAGGTCCAACCCAAACTCAAACCCAAGATGGCCCAAACTTGAACCCAAATGCCAAAAATAAGACCCATGACCCAATGTTACCTTAATTGAACTAAATTAACCAAATTGGCTCCACCATAGCCAACCTTGGGACCCTAGGGACCAACCAAGACCAACCAAACCCAAGTACATTGAGCCATGAACCAATGGTTCCTCACATAGGACCAATGGACCTCACCCTTTTTAGCTAACCCACAACTCCCCTTAACCCTCAAGTAAGCAACCCAATTAATGGCACTGAGCTCCTCTCTTACCTCCCATCAGCCTGCCAGCCACCATCCCTGTTCTTACCGGCCACTTTAGCCGGTAAAACAGCTAAGCTTGAATGCCCTCATATCCCTTTAAACTCAAAATTGAGCTTTGTCAGTGAAGCATCCCCTCAGTAATCAATTACATTGATCAGCCCTCACCTTAAGCGTCCTAAAGCACCCAAATTAGAGCCCTTAGCTCCGCCCCTATCAAAACCTCACCAGAGCTTCCCTGAGACCTCCTGATTGCAAGCCTGCCATCCTCAGCCATTGAACCTCACTGTTTAGAGCAAATTTCTCCACTGAAATTCTAGCCGAAACCAAAACACATTTCACCACAGCTCCACAATGCACCAAGCTCAAATTAACTGCTCCCACACCTTCACAGCACTGAAAGAAGAAGATTCCCTATCAAAGCCTCATCACAGAGAGCCTCTGCACCAGACTTTGATCAACACCTAAAACTGGCCTTGGTCAAATTCAGGTCTATACATTTCACCAGAGCAAAATGCTTCATCCGGAGTTTCGTTGGGACCAATCAAGCTGCCACAACCATCTGATTGAGGCCTCCCCTCTCAGACAAAGGTATTGAACCTCACCTTCCTCTCAAGCTTATTTTGATTCTCCATACATGTTGGGTCAAATTCAGGCTAGGTTAGCCGCATAGATAGGTTCGTCTAGGCTAGATAAAGCTTTAGGAACAAACCCTATGCGATTTGCTTAAATGTAGCTTGAGTTCTTAAGGCTAGAAGGTGGACGGCTCTCGGGATGAACCAGTCAAAGACAATGAAGGAGGACCATTTGATCACGCGTGTAATGCTTGGACGGCCAGGATGAAGTCGTATGGAGATCAGATGCATAAAGCACAGAGCTGAGTCAGATGGGGGCGTCGAATTAAGGACTGTCGCGTGGTCCTTCAGAGCCACCGAGGATACAGTCAGTGTCGCGTGGTTTAAATAGAAATATAGGGGATTTTTTATTTATTTAATTCCCTGAACTTTAAAAATCCATAACTTGGTGTAGAAAAATCATAAAAATAAAAGAAAAATACTCTAGTGCTTAGTGAACAAAGGAGAATAATGTGGAAATGGTTTAAAGTTTATTTGACGCATCTTTTATTTTTAATTAATTAAATATTGTCTGGAGCATTTTAATTCTCCATTTGCTTAGACATTTCAGCATGACATGAAATTTAGGGGTTTTGATCTCTGTATTATGGGGGATCTTCTCTTATATTTACATGAGCAAGGGAGATCTCTATGAATAGATTCCTATTTTTCAAAATATTGTGTTTATTTTGGTAAAACAATTATAGTAATAAAAATATTGATCAATAAAATGCAAGATAAATTTTGTAGGTTACTTGTGACTAGAGGACCCTAGGAAAAATTTGAATTGCGTTAAATCTTTAAGAATGCACTTAATTGTCATTTTAACCTAAAACTTAAGTGGAATTAATTTGAAAAAACTCAATGTGTAAATGGCTTAAAAATCATTCACCACTGTGGTATAGGGTCAGAGGGACTCCCATAAAAATTTTGAAGTCATTTGGAATTCATTTAACCACCTAATTGAATTTTCTATGTTAAAAGGGATTCTTACCACTAAAAATGATTTTTAGTAATTAAAATACAAGAAAAAAATAAAATGGAAATTAAAATAAACATTAAATTTTTAAACCTAAAAGTGAATTTTAAAATAATTAAAAAAGATAAAAATCTCTAAAATTTTAAATTTCACTAAATTGCCATATTTGGTCTCCTAATCATTTAGGAACCGTCCAAATAATTTTCCTAATCCTCTAAGTCAAGATATTAATTTTCAAAGGCTTCAATTAATTTTTAAAGTTAAAAAAAATGAATTTCCTTAACTTCCCACCAAAAAAACTTTAATAATTAAAAGAAAATTTAAAATAATATGAAATTTATTTCTCTGAGTTCCCTAAAGAGATTCAAGAAATATATAAAACTTAATTTTTAACCTCCAAAATATTTTATGACTACTTAGTACGCCAAATATTAAACTGATTCTAATAATTAAATTAAAACACTAAAAATTGTGAAATTTGGTCCAAGTAGTCCTCTAGTATAGGTCTACCTACAATAAAAATTTCAAATCCAAAGGTCTTGTTTTTGTAAAGATAATTGAATTTTCATTAAAATTCCCTATTTTTGCATTAAAATAATTATATAAATTAAATTAAAATTTAAAAATTCACATTTTCTCCTTTAATCTTTTAATTGACCCATAAATGGGGTAACATAAAAATTTCAATGTCCTTTGAGCTAAAGTTAAGGAATTATGAAGTGATAAGGTCTTTAGGGGTAAAAGTGTAATTTTGAAGAATTTGGCCTTAATCAATATTTAGGCTTAATTAAAGTAAGAAAATGGCAATAAATTATCTTAATTATTATGTTTGAATGATTGAAACATAAAGGGATAAATGTAGAAATCCATCTCAGTTTTTGTCACATTAAAAGGATAAGTTTATGATTTAATTAATCATTATAATTTGTAAGAGAATTAAATTAAGTGATCCTTAAGGTTAGGGGTATGACCATGGAAGCTAATAATTCACTGATCTAATACTTCTAATTAGTGCTTAAATAATATTGAAATATCTTGATAAAATCACTACCACTTAAATCAATTTTTCTAAAATTCATAAATTTACCCACTGAGATGATTAAGGGCTTAGTAGTGAGATTAGGCTTGATTAAATTGTACTAATGAGATTTAGAAAATAAAACACTACTAATCTTAAACCACTTTTGAACACTACAAGCCCATAAAAATTAAATAAATTCTTTCATAAATTAATTTTGCCTCTAAAGGCCCCACAAACATAATTCGTAAGTAAAATATCAAGTGATAACTTCCCCACCTTTTGGGATGATTAAAACATTGGCTCACTGAGCATAAGGATAAAAAACAGATGAGTCACTAATAATTATGATAAGTCCAAAATGACCTCAAGGAAGCTCAATAGATATATGAAATGTCTAGGTACCTCTTAGACAATGTGACTATCATATTTATTAAATGAAGAGATTTCTTAAATAAACGAATAGGACCCACCAATTAATGACATAGAGTTTGGTAGGCCTGCGTTGAACCTGTCTATAGGCTTTTACTTTTCTATAACTTACAAACATTTATTGTAAATGATACAAAACTTTCAAGTGGAGGAACGAGAAGACTCGCCAGGTACACTTTTATAGTTCACATCACTTTCTTTTCCTGCACTGTCTTTACTTTTCTTGCTTACATGCTTGCATGTTAAGCAACAATGTCACCCTACATGAAAACCAAGAATTCTAGGATAGCCAAAAACCACAACCAAAAATAAAAATTAAAAATCAAAATAATATAAAATTCACAGCCACAACAGTCAAAATATAAAACAACTCAAAATTTAATCACAAACAAAACAAGAACCACAAATGAAATTAAATTAAAACGACTCTTTGGATGATCTGGAATACCTCAGAGGATACATTCTACAGTTGTTAATGAGATTTCCCACGATCTAAATGAAAGTATGGAACTCATATAGTTGAGTTTAGTAAGTTCATCTGGACTAAGTGAATCCGAAGAAAATAATGGTGCAGGGATGATGGAACTGTGGAATCATAACTGGCTCCGCTTAATCAACTTAAATATTGTCCCATAATAAAACATTAAGACACCTTAAATTGAAAACTTCCAAAACATGACACTTCTTTTCTCTCTTCAATTGACACTTCTTCAAACTAAACCTGCTATGACGAGGAGCTCGGAGCATATGCAATGGGCAGCATGGCCATCTTCAACAGTAAAACATCTTAGAAAATAAAACAATAGGCCATAGGACTTCGAGGTAGCTTGCCTAGCGCAGTATAAAACCTCACTTTATCCCTTTAGGCTTTTGTACTTCGTGCAATATAAGCCCTAACACGTCTTAGGATTCCGAGGTGGTCATCCAGGTATGACATAAATCCTCCTATCTTTCAGGCTACTCAAATGATTAGTATCATGTGAATATAAGTCCTAAATTATAAAATCGACAGGACGAAACATCAAATAAATGTCTCAAACAGAAGCCAAACAATTGGATAGTTTGGGAAGACACTGAGATTTTTTCAGATCATTACTCTTCCCCTAGCTTTCCTCTCCCTTGGACTCCTCTACTGAATGTTCTTAAATTTGAGCCATTCACCTATTTAATTTCTTACTACCACATTTTCTTAAAGAAACCTACTCTTTGGAAGTAATGAGTATAATATTTCCTGATCTATATCAAGAGTTTTTTTAGGTGACTACGGTTATCTAAGATGTAATTAATTGTAATGGCTTTCCCTTATAGGAAACTTAAAGACCCTAAATTAATATAAACCCTATCTGATTTCTTCATATTAGATAGGGGAAATTGTCGGTCAACATAAATGGTTCGCAGACCAAATGGATGTCATGAATTCTTTAGTTTATTTGATCGAGCCTCACCACCAAGCCATGTATCTATTCTTCGGGATAGATACATCGCTTGTAATGAAGTGCTCGATTATATAAACTACCATTTATATGAGATTGGTTTGAGTTTGTGTTTTTCAAATTTAAAAGAATATTTTTAAAAATCCATATATATTAAATTATATCAAAACCTTATTTCATAAAACTACAATTCACACCTTTTTAAAAAGTAAAGTTACAAATTCGCCCAAACAATTTAACGACCGATAGCTTCGAAAACCTCTTCAAAATGGCACCTAAATTAAAAAAACTCTTTTTTTAACTACGGCGCGTAAGCGCTTGGTACCAACGCTTATCCGCGAGCCTGCGCTTAAGCACCAATTCTGGATGCATAGCCGCGGGGCCTTGGCGCATAAGTGCGGGTTCTGGCACTTAGCTGCCACACATTACTTTTTCGATTTTCTTCATTTTTGCTCGAAATTTGATCATTTTTCACTATTTTCATCACAATCATCCATTTAATCATACTTGTAAGAAAAACACACAAAATACCTTCCATTGAAGTGCAATATCATCCAAAATAGGTATAAAAATGTGTATAAAAACACTATATATTTTAGGTGTATCAAAATCCCCCAAACTTGAAATGTTAATTGTTCTCAAGCGACACTTTAATCATATAAAAATCATACAACTAAATTATGTGATGAGTTTCTTTAGGATTTTTTAAAATTTTGTTCTAAAAATGTGGTAGTCCAATTTAGAAAAAATTTTGGTAAATGTGACCAATTTAAAGTTTAGAAATCTCATAAGTAAAGGTTAATAAAAAATATTAGTTCATATCTTATTCATAAATATTTATAGATTTTTCTAAATATAGGGCATATGCATTTTTCTTTCTTTACTTAAAAATCTATAATGAAAATAATTATATTCACTATATTATATTTATAAGCTTCAAGATTTTCATCAAATCTTATACTCTAAAAAGATCGGGTGTGGAACCAATTTTTTATTAGACCCTTAAATCCTCATGTTTCTCCTTCCTTTTCACAAACACTTCTTTTTTTTTACTTTTATTTTCTTTTTCTTTTATTTTTCTTTTATTATTCTTTTTTTTCCAAGACAATGATTATTGTATCTTGATAGGTCTTTAATGATTTTGAATTCCACCGTTTCTTTCCTAAAGCATAAGGTAGATTATTATATATCTTTGACTTAGAAATATAATAAAAGTTTTGAAAATTATTTTTAATAAAAGAACCTTAAGTATTAAAAATAAAAGTCTAATCCTTCTATTTTTCCAAAAATATAACTTTTCCTACTAAAGATAGTTATAAAAAATTCATCATTTCTTTACTAAGAAACTTTTAACTTTAAATTTTTCACACTTACTATAGATTTTAACTAAATTCTTTTACTCATTTCTACATTCAAAATTTTATTTCCCTAATATAACTTCATACACATAATTATTTTTCATTCAAAATTAAATTTTTAGTACAATTGAGAATAAATAAAATTTTAAGTTTTTTGAAAATTGTTTCTCACCCCCAAACTTTAAATTTTCATTATCATGAAACATTAAAGTATAGTACCAAAACACATGGGTAGGCACAGAAAACTATAAATATTAAACTTGCGGGAATTTTTAATATCCTAAATATGCATGTATAAAAAACATTAATGAAAATGACTAGATTCAAAATTAAAAAAAAAATCAATTGATATGAAAAATTTAAAACACTTCTAAAGTAGTGGAGGACATAAAAGTAAATTCACACACTTAAATAGAAATTCATAACTAAGACATATATATGGTAGTAAATCGAAAAGTTAAATATGAAATTTTAATTAGTGGATTTTAATAGCAGTTTAAAACCTTCCTAAATAGTTTCTGGAAAAATTTCTAAACTAACAAACAAAATAAACTAACAAATCATTAACACATTTACTACCAAAACGCTCATATCACATATCACAAACACACAACATCCATAGTTAAAATAAACACAAACTAAGGTGTTTCAACAACTATTATAACAAAATGAAAGACATTGAGTAGTCTTCTTTAACATCCATAAATGATTATAAACCACACAAAAACAATAAAAATAGAAATAGTCCACCACATATCACATCACAAAACATAACTTAAAATAAAATATCAATGCTAATCATCTTCTTCCTCTTCCTCATCATCCACTTCGTTCCAGGTACGGGTAGCACATAAGGGCTATAATGTGGATGAGTAGATAGCACAACACTAAAATCACCTCTAATCAATCTATCTATATAACTGTGATATTTCCCTCATAATCACTATGTTTTTGAAGATATTCCCCATATGGTTTACTTTCCCATCTAAATCATGCACTCGATCTGTAGTATATTTAAAATTATCTCTTATCTGGTTCAAAAGCTCAGTCTACGAATCAGAAAACTAACCTAAAGATGTCTGGGATGTGGAAGCACGAGATCTAGATGCAGTAGAAGAAAATGCACTGGAACCCCTAGAAAATCCTCCTCTCCAGCCGAAAATTGAATGCTCGTCACAAGTCTTCAAATTTGAACTGTTAATAGGCATAAGAGGCTGAAGAACCTCTTTCCAATTCTAAGATCTAATACCAGCCTGCTCACACAATGAATGTATAAGAGAAGCAAATCTTATACCTACAGTGGTGGTAAATCTGGCAGTACTCCAGATACAATCATAAATAATCTTTACCATTTCTGTCAACTTCCTCTACTGAATACAGTAGTTCAAAGTGATTCTTTCTCTAGTCACTTCACTTAGATGATTTGTAGTAAGTAGCTTAGATGATATGAAACAGTGTCATGCTTTGGAGTTGGCATTCAACTTTGCTGTAGGGAAGTTAACCCTTCTCTCATTTGTAATTTTCCATAACCCCCTCATCAGTTAAAGTAAAGATAATATTATCCAATTCCTCCTTAGTAGGATTGTAATTTGAATAAAAACAAAGCATACTAGGTTATATTAGGTAAATCCGTTAATTACCTCAGGAGTAAAATGTACTAGCTGTCCTCGCACAAAAATAAAGTTATCCTCTGACTCCGGAAGAATTGCATAGAACTCCCGAACAACAGAAGTAACAGCTACAACAGTAAAACAACATAATTTATCCCAGAGGCGATTCACAATCATGTCTTCAATTTCTCCGTCTGGTTTATCGAATCCTCACTCCTGAATTAATTTACGTGATTGTAATGCTTGCACGTAACGATCTTGAGCTTTCGAACTGATAAACTTGTCAGAATCGAACGTGGCTATCACTTTGCTCCTCTTTGGTGCCATTTTTAAAATTTGCATAAAAATCAATCTAAATTTCACATTCAACATAAAATGACTAAACTTAACTCCTAAAGGCTTAAACTACTAAATCAAAGTAATTTCTCAAGCTTTTTCTCAAATTTTCACCATAAATAGTGATTTTCGGATTTCTCCAAAATACAATAAAAAAACATGGTGTAAATAAAAAAATTTTACTTAGGAGTAGTGATCGTACCTCAAGAAGATCGAATCTAAAAATTTTCCCTTGAAACGACACAATATTTGCAAATGTGGTGATGCCCTAGCCTCCAAAATCACGAAAATCCGAAAGAAGAAGATGCTTTTAAGGTGAAAATATGGCAATTTTTGGGTTTTTAAACCTGAAACCGGTTTTCGTGAAATGGCGCCTAAGCGCTAAAGTATGACGCTTAGCCACGGATCTTTGGTGCGTAAGCGCGGAGTCTCGGCGCATAGCCGCCAACTCACAGTGTTTTATTTTTTCATTAAATAAATATTTTCGCTCCTTTAATCAACCATAAATTTATTTAATAGGTATCTCATCGCCGTATAATCTTCTTATCTCAAAAATTACACTTCTTTTAGATTAAAAATGATTCAAAATAGGTTTTACACAAATACAAACTTTTACTTAATTAAACTCATACAAATTACAAGTATAAACCACAAGTCCTTAATCCAAGATACTTGGATAAGATCTCATCTTTCTACTTACAACAAAACACTCAAACAAAACACTAAACACTAACATAAATCATAAAACAAATAACACACAAAATACATAAACATCAAACACTTAATACAATTAATTAAACTCAATACAAAAATAACTAACACTTAACACACTATAGAACTTAATTCTAGTCTCCATTAGGTGGAACATATCCAGTACCTTCATTAGTTCCATCCAAACCGTTTGGTATATAGATTTGATAGAACGGACGATGATGAAAACATCTGATAGAATCTTCTTCAATCCTCTTGTTTTCCTGATACATCGCCTTGTCTGCTTCTTCAACATAACTTATATGACTAAATTGTATTTTTAATTGACATCCAATATATGCTAAATGTGCATTAGTTTCATTTACCTTTGCTTCAACTGATGCAACATTAGCCTCGATCTTTGCAATCTTCTCAATTATTCCTTGAATACTAACGACCAGAAATTTGTTACATAACTCTTGCGCACTCTCACTAACAAACTTCTTCTTATTGGCATCCTCCTTCTTCTTAACTTCATTCTCCCTAGAAGACATTTTCAACTCTTAAACTCTTATGTGAGGCTCTTAGAATAGAAATTTGGAATGAGATGAATGTACTTTAATCTGGTTTGTATTTATAGACTTTAGATGGCTTAAAACTATCCTCCCACATTCACAACCCACCAAATTATGTGTCATGCAACTTCCCCATGATAATGTCTTCTAGAAACTCATTTTTCAGGTCTTTCATAACTTTGACACACCAAGCGCCAACTACTGGCGCTTAGCCGCCAGTGCTCTATTTGGCTCAGGTCTGCTAAACATCCGAAAACTCGTTTTAACTCTTCCAAATATGTCAAATAATTTCTTATTAATCTCCACTAACATAGTGTAAGCAAAATACTACCATATCACTTTTATATCAAACCAAATAAAACACACAAAATAAACTTAAAGAAAAGCACACCGATAACTATAGGTTACCTTCTATAAAGCGTTTGGTTTAACTTCGTCAGCCGGACATACCCAAAACTTAATTTGGGTAACCCTTCATCAAATTCTCATCAAGTTTAAGTTGATCTATTGAAAAATAAGGTTTCAGTCTGTGACCATTTACTTTAAATATTTTCTCAGTTTTAGGATCTTTAATGTCCACAACTCCATAGGGATAAACTTTTGTTACAATAAATGGGCCCATCCATTTAGACTTAAGTTTTCCAAAAAATAATCTTAAACTAGCATTATATAGCAAAATTTGTTGTCCTGGTTCAATATTTTTATTCAGAATCTTATGATCACGCCACATCTTCATCTTATCTTTATATACCTTAGCACTTTCATATGATTCATTACTTTTCTCTTTAAGCTCATTTAATTGCAATAATCTTTTCTTACCAACATTCTTCAAATTATAATTGAACTCTTTAATAGCCCATATGCTTTATGCTTAAGTTCAATTGGTAAATGACAAGCTTTCAAAAAAATTAGTCTATATGGGGATATTTCTATAGGAGTCTTATAAGCATTCATATAAGCCCACAAAGTGAAATCCAGTTTGATTGACCAATCCTTTTTGTTTGGATTAACAGATTTTTCCAAAATTCTTTTAATTTCATGATTGGATAATTCAACTAAACCACTTATCTGAGGATGATAAGCAGTAGCAATTTTATGGATGATATGATATTTCCTTACTAAATTCTCCATAATTTCATTTTTAAAATGACTTCCCCCATCAGTTATGATTATGCTTGGCATTCCAAATCTACAAATATATTCTTTCCTAAAAACTTTACAACACTTTGAGCATCACATCGAGGGAAAGCAACATCTTCCATCCATTTAGATACATAGTCTACCGCTAACAAAAATGTATAAATTTTCGAAAAATGGTATAAATGGTCTCATGAAATCTAATCCCCAAACGTCAAATATTTCAACTTCTGATGTAATTAAGGTGCCTACACGCTGACATCGATCACAATTTTCAATATAAGCATTAACATCCTTAAAAATTGTATGCCAATAGAATCCAGATTGTAGAATTTTATATGCAGTTTTATCAACACCAAATGTCCCCCATAATCAAAATCATGACATTTTTTAATAATTTCATAAGTTTCTTCTAAAGGCACACATCTTCGAATAATAAGATATTTTCCTTATCTATATAAAAACGGGTCATCTCAAAAATAAGTCTTAGCTTTAGATAAAAATTTCTTCCTCTGTTTGTATGTCAATCCATAGGGTAATATGTCACTAATAATAAAGTTCACAATGTCTGCATACCATGGAACACACCACTCATTAATAGTGAATAGTTTTTCATCAGGAAAATGTTCATTAATTTCTTCATCAGAAAAGAGAGATTTTTCATTATCAAGCCTGGACAGATGATCATCAATTTGATTATCAGCACCCTTCCAATTTACTATCTCAAAATTAAATTCTTGTAAAAGAAGAATTCATCTTATAAGTCTTGGTTTTGCATCCATCTTTTTCATAAAATATTTAATATCATAATAGTCAGTATGCACCACACATTTAGTCACAATTAAATATGATCTAAGTTTATCAAAGGCATATACTATAGCTGTAACTCTTTTGCAGTTGTGGTATAATTGATTTGAGCTTCATTCAGAGTTCTACTAGCACAGTAGATTACTTTGAAAATTTTATCATGTTTTTTTCCTAAAATATTTCCAATTGCATAATCACTTACATTAATTCAAAAGTTATTTTCCAATCTATTGAAACAATAACTGGTGCAGTGATTAATTTTTCTTTCAATAATTCAAAAGCTTTTAGGCAGTATTCATTAAAATTAAAAATGACATTTTTTTTCTAATAACTGGCATAGAGGCTTAGAAATTTTTTAAAAATACTTATAATAACGTCTGTAGAATGCAGCATGTCCCAAAAAACTCTTAATTTTCCTTACATTTCTTGGGCAAGGAAAATTAGCGATCACTTGAATTTTTGCAGGGTCAACTTCCATACCTTTTTCTGAATTTTGTTATCCTAAAACAATTCCTTCTGCTACCATAAATTTGCATTTCTCCTAATTAACGACTAGATTTTTTTCTTCATAGTGTTTTAGAGCCTTTGATAAATTTTCTAAACATGATTCAAATGAAATTCAAAACACTGAAAAATCATCCAGAAATACTTCAATTCCTTTTTCAATTAAATCACAGAAAATTGTCATCATACATCTTTGAAATGTAGCAAGGGCATTACATAAACCAAAGGGCATTCTTCTAAAATCAAATGTACCATAAGGACTGGTAAACGTTTTCTTCTCTTGATTCTCTGGAGCAATTTGTATATGGTGATAACCAGTATATCCATCCAGAAAACAGAAGTGTTTATGCCTAGCTAGTTTATCCAACATTTGATAAAGAAAGGGAAGTGGAAAATGATCTTTCCTGGTGGCAAGATTTAATTTTCTATAATCAATGCATATTCTCCATCTTGTAACTTTCCTTATTGGTATTAATTCATTCTTCTCATTAATAGTTATAGTTACTCCTCCTTTCTTAGGAATACAGCGAATAGAACTAACCCATGCACTATCTGAAATAGGGTAAATAATTCCATCATCTAAACACTTTAAAATTTCTTTCTTAATAACTTCTTTCATAATAGGATTTAATCTCATATGAGGATCAGCCCTAGGATTACAGTATGTCTAAAACTTTAAAAATTTCTTAAATGTAATTTAAGTCTTCCTCAATGAGATCATCCAAATAATGTGCTTCCTCTTCCTGCTCATGTTCCATTTTTTGACTTTCAAATTTCTCTTCATATGCTGTTTTGAAATGACATTTACTCAAATATCTTATAACATCCATCCTGAAACATTCATTAGCTTTACCTCTAGCAGGAGATTTCATTTATTTTGAAATATTAAATGTAACAGTTTGATCTTTGATGTGCATAGTTAATTCCCCTTTCTACACATCTATCATTGCTCTTCCTTTATCTAGGAAAGGTCTGCCCAAAATAATAGGTATTTCTTTATCTTCCTCCATATCAAGCACAATGAAATCAACATGAAAGATAAATTGATCCACTTTTACTAAAACATCTTCTATAACTCCTCAAGGATATGTGATCAAACAATCTTCTAACTGCAGAGTTACAGTAGTAGGGATTATTTCTCCTAATTTCAGTCTTTTAAATATATATAATGGCATAAGGTTAATGCTTGCACCTAAATCACATAAAGCTTTTCTATAAAATCTATCTTTGATTGCCCATGGAATTGTGAAGCTACCAAGATCTTTTAGCTTTTCAGGAAGATTCTTCTGAATTATTGCACTCATTCTTCACTAAGTGAAACAGACTAGTTATCTTCAAACTTCTTTTTTATGTTTAGAATATCCTTCATAAACTTCACATAGCTTGCCATTTATTATAAGGCTTCAAAAAATGAAATATTAATTGTAAGTTTCTTAAAAATCTCCAAGAAATTTGAAAATTTCTTATTCAACTTTTGTTATCGAAGTCTTTGAAGGACATGGTGGTGGTGAATTTTTTAAATCAATTTTAGATGGAGAAATAGGTCTTTCCAAACCCTTCTGAGTGCCCTCTTTTGGTTCTTCAATCTCTTTTTGCACTCTCCCTTCCAACTCTCTTCCACTTCTCAATTGAATAGCTTTTACTTGCTCTTTATTTTTATCTCTTAGATTTATCTCAGTATTACTAGGAATCATTCCTTGGGATATATTATTTAATGAATTGGCTATTTGTCCTAATTGATTCTCAATATTTCTAATTGTAGCTCATTGACTTTGCAATTGAATTCCCATTTGTAACACCACTTCTTCTATAGACAACTTCTTCTCCTTAAATTGATAAGCACTATTAAAATGTGGAAGGATAAGTTGCTCTATAATTACTATTCCCTTGGTTGTTCCAATTCCTCAATGGGTTTACTTGATTGTTCCCCTATTGTTGAGTACTACCACCTAGTTATTGGTATTCCAGTTAAAGTTTGGATAGTTCTTCCAACTTGCGTTATAATAATTGGAATATGGGTTATTAGGCTTGATTATAACATTCAAAGTTTCTACACATGTTTAAGAATATACCATTTCGCCTAATGAATTTTCTTCAATCATTGAACTTGGTTAAAAAAAATTCATTCCAAATTGTTCTATCTTCCTTGATATTGCAGCCACTTGATTTGCTAGCATCACAAAAGCATTAGATTCATGAATACTGGCTACCTTTTTCGGATTTACCCTCTCAAAAGGCCATTGAAAATTTTTTGTAGCCATTTCTTCAATTAAAGCATAAGCATCATTAAACTGTTTAGATATCAATGAACCAACAAGAGCTGCATCAATAATAGATCTAAGAGATACAACTAATCCATTATAAAAATTTTGAATTATTAACTAATCTGGTATCAAATGATGTGGACACTTTATTAGGAGATCTTTTAAAATGTTCCCATGCTTCATAAATAGGTTTCACTTCAAACTAGCAAAAATATATATTGTCATTTCTAAGCTTAACAGTCTTTGATGGTGGAAAATATTTATCATGAAATTTTTACGCTAAATCACCCCATGTTCTGATAGATTCAGGTGCTAAGAAATTTAACCACATCTTAGCATTATCTTTTCATGAAAAGGAAAAAAGTTAAAGTCTAATAGCATCATCTAAAACACTAAACCCTAAACCCTAAACCCTTGCGAACAATTCTAGAAAATTAGCAAGGTGCAAATTTGGATCTTCAGTTGGTGCTCCCTCAAACTTATTATTAGAAACCATTTGGATAATAGTAGGTTTAAGTTCAAATGAATTAGCCAGTACAGCAGGAATTTGAATATAACCATGAAATTCATATGATGTAAGGTTAGCATAATTTCTTAAAGGTCTAAATTATTGATGAATTTCAGGATTTTGATTATTTTGATTTACCATTTCTTGAATATTTTTGTCTTTTTCTGTATATTTAATTTTTTTTATTTTCTTATAGTTCTTTCTAGTTCAAAATCGTAAGGCACAAGTCTTTCAGAACCTGAACTACGCATACACAATTATAAAACACAATAAAATAAAAGTACACAACAAAACAATAACTTCCTAAAATAAATCTAATAAGTTTAAATAAGACTTTAAAAAGTAAAAATTAATTTTTCTTAAAATTTTTTATATTAATTTTTCTTCCCGGAAACGGTGCCAAAATCTTAAACCACCGATAATTATGCTTACATATATATATATATATATATATATATATATATATATATATATATATATATATATATATATATATATATATATATATTAATACTCCTTTTTAATGATTTTATAATGTGGATACTACATAAGTATACATATCATTTATCAAGTAATATAAGACTTTCTGATTAAGCATCGAGATATTAAATCCACAAGGAAAGTGATTAATAAAAAAAGCTTCTGATTTAGAAATAGAAAATTAATTTTTTTACTTTTATAAAAGATAATATTTTAGGAAATATAATTCGATTCTTTTTGTTAATTTTATAATTTGAAATGAAAATAAGCAACTACTTTAATTATACTTTTGTAAGATGAAACTTATGCAAATGAATTAACTTTTTCCTTTTTATGAATCAGTAACAAGTTATGGAGAATATTTGTTGTGGAAGAATCTAAAATGTGTTGTGCCAAATATAAACAATTATATTTTTTTCCCTTACTAGAAATGCTATAAAGAACATAGGTTAATTCACTATTTTAAAAATCTTGAAGATGGGTTAGGCTGGAAAGATACTAGCTCCCACTCTAGAGTTTCCTCAATTCTCTCCACCTTGGGGCTAACATCTCGTATTAAAACATAAAACAATAAATCAAATTAGGGGTCTTAGCCTGTCACTCTAAAGTCCTCTAATTCTACACCCATCAAAGTATATCTCCCTATTTATTAGCACTCAACCAGATTTATTACGTTCTCACTCATACAATCTCAAGTGATTCTTTCCAATTGTTGACTGAGACAATACTGCACTGGATCTTACATGTTCTCACAATAAATTTTAACATCTTACTTGGCCAAATTAAGAAGAAAATAAAGTGCAAGGTTTTGAATCATCACAACTTCTTCTAACATTTAAATCCTATACTTCACACAACATACTTCCATAAATGAATTACTTCATCACTTAAGGAAAAAAGATAAAGAAAACAAGTCAGAAATCATGGAGAAAATGCAATCACAAGTTGGTTTAAAAGTAGAAATCATGGTGAAAACACAAGAAGTTTTAATTAAAAACCAAATGTGATACAAACATAAAGACTTATATGTAAATCCTCTCCACAAAACTCTTGAAGTTCCTTTGAAAACTTTGCTTTCCCTTATAATACTCTTTAGAGGTTGGTGCCTAATCTATAAAAAAACACCTATTTTTTATGTCTTAATTCTTATCAATTTCTAAGGATATTATACTTTAATGAAAGGTATTTTTTGTGTTTTTGGATGTAGGTGATGTAAAAATATCTAAAAAGGAAAAAGGAGCAAAAAGGAGCAAAAAGGAGCAAAAATGGAGTAAAATACAAAAAGTATAAAAAAAATATGGCCTGGCGCCTAGGCGCCAGAAGTTAGAGCCTAAGCGCCAGACTCGATACAAAAACTGTCAAGTTTTTGACAACGTTTGAACAGTTATTTTGATGGAGTGAGCAGTTATTGGACATTCTAGAACACTGGCAATTGTTCCTTGATAATAGGACATGTGATACATTGCATTTGGACGCTCCAAAACGGTTTTAATCGCGAAGAGGTGCGAGCCAAAGTGAAGAGGTGCGAAGAACTAGACGCGGTGTCCGGCGCCTTGGTGCCGGAATCCGGCGCCTAGGCGCTAGACAGACCTTCTAGAAGATTCATTGAATGTGGAAATGTTTTGAAGAGGTGCCTCAAGGCAACCCTTGAAGCCTATAAATAGGAGTCCATTTCTTCAGGAAAACGTGCCCCATTGTAACCCCTTTCTCTTATCCACTTTAGGATCTCTCATCCTTAGAGAGAAATAGAGAGAGAAATTTAGGGCCACTTTTGTTTAGTTTAGTGAGTTTATTTTCAAGTTGTTGCATCTGGAGTTCATTACATTGTGGAGTCAGTAGGAATCAGAAGATCTGTAGAAGGAATATTTGAGATAAGTATTTTATATTTGATTCAAAGTTTATTTATTAAGTTTTGCTGTTTATATTCAATGTGTTCTGAGTAGTTAGTTTACTTTCTTCCTTCAATTATGAAGAGATAAATAAGATAATAAAAGATTCGATGGAGAATTGAAATTTAAAATATTTTCAAAACATTGTGATGACATTAATACCTGATCTTACTTTACTTTTTAAATTGGCCATTTAAATTGTTAAAACCTGTTGAAGAGTTTTGAGACCTAGAAGGAGAAAAACTCTTAACTTGTAAGTGTCACATGAATCCTTGGGTAGTCGAAGGCCATCTGCGGGCTATTCAAGGTGAAGTGCAAATAAATAGGAAGATAAGATTTAAAGGGCGTAGAATTGATAAGTTTTTAGAGTGACAGACTAAAATTTTATAATTTGATTTATAGATTAGGAAAGGGTCACTAGTAGGGCCGACCATAGCCACCCTTGGACATCTAGTAGTGTGAGTCTAGATTAACCCATTCTACTAACAGTACATTCGGACCTGATATGTAAATTAACCAATGTTCTTTGTGCCGGGATCAAAGGGTAAAGAATAGGAATGCTTCTATTTGGCACAATACCATAAATCAAATTCTCCAACGAATATTAAATTATCTTAAAAATCTTAGATTAATTGAAGGGAAGAAAGTTGTTTATTTTATATAGTTTTCATAAAATCATTGTCTTATTATTGTTTTCTTTATTTGCATCTAGTAAATTAATAGTAATTTATAGTTAGATTAAAATATAAAAAGATTTTTGAAATACAATATTTAGAAATTTATTACTATAATTTTTCCCCGTGGGATCGATACTGGGGTCTTTGTTTCAAAGTTCTATATTACTTGAAACGATACGAATACTTGCATAGTACCCAAAAAGTATATAAAATATTTTCTTTTTAAAATTATATTTCGCTATATAAACATATATTTAAAAAGTTTTATTTGGTACACATCTATATAGCAAGTTATTCCAGGTCAAGTGTTTCGCGCCTTCGCCAGAAATTAAATTTTCTAGCAGTGGTAACAAATTCCTGTATTTGGAAGTGCAAAAATAGGGTCAAGTTTTTTGTGCCGTTATGGGGGAAGAAATAGAATAGTTATAAATTTTTTTTAAATATTATATTTCCAAAAAATACAAAAAAATATAAAAAAATATTAAAAAAAGATATATATATATATATATTATTCCTTGTTTTATGCGAAGATTTGGTTCTGAAGGATTAATACCTTTAGATTCTGAATTAGAAAGAACAATTAGAAAAATTAAAAAGGGAAAACAATTTCAAAAACTTCAAGAAATGGCTACTTTACAAAATCCAATTGAACTTAATGATCAAAATGTTTATAAACCATTAAGGGATTATGCTAATCCTACAGTTCATGAACTTCATAGTAGTATTCAAATACTCACTGTAGATGCTAATTCTTTTGAACTTAAACCATCTATTATTCAAATGGTGCAAAACAATCAATTTTGTGGAACACCAAATGAGGATCCAAATTTACACCTTGTTAGTTTTTTAGAACTTTGTGCTACCTTTAAATATAACAATATTTTTGATGATGCTATTAGACTTAGACTCTTTCCTTTTTCTTTAAAAGATAAAGCAAAGATGTGGTTAAACTCATTAGCGACTGGTTCTATTAAAACATGGGCTGAAATGGCACAAAAATTCCTTGCTAAATATTTTCCTCCTTCTAAAACTGCTAAATTAAGAAATAATATTACTTTGTTTAGTCAATTTGACGGGGAGACAATATATGAAACTTGGGAAAGATTTAAAGAACTATTAAGAAAATGTCCTCATCATGCTTTACCTGATTGGTTAATTATTCAAACATTTTATATTGGATTAATTGTATCTTTAAAATCAATTATTGATGCTGCTGCTGGAGGTTCTTTAATGTCTAAATCATTTGAAGAAGCTTACACTTTAATTGAAGAAATGGCTAATAACAATTTTCAATGGGCTTCCGAAAGGATTAATCCTAAAAGATGGCAAGTATTCACGATAATGAAGCCTTTTCTATCTTAGCTTCACAAGTAGCAACGAATGTCTAAGAAATTAGATAATTTTGCAATTAATATTTCACATAATAACTCGCTAATATTGAAGATTCTCAAACTATTGAAACTTTACAAGCTATTGCAAGTAAAAATAATCCTTATTCAAATTATTATAATCTCAGGTGGAAAAATCATCCTTGTTTTAACCTGGAATAATTCACAACAACAATGGGGTAATAATCAATCTCATCCCACTGGAAATTGGAATAATCAAGTTAATCCAAATTATAAACCTCCTGGATTTAGTAATCAACAGAAAAAGTTATCAATAGAAGAATTAATTTTACAAATGAATAATCAATTATAAAATCAAAATACTGTTATTCGTAATATTAAAAATCAAATGGGGGCAAATTGCTACTTTAATTAATAACGGACTCTGTAGGAACACTTCCTAGTAATGTTGAAATTAATCCAAAGGAAACTGGAAAAGAACATGAACAAGTTAAAGCTGTGCAACTTAGAAGTGGAAAGGAATTAAAAGAAAGAATGCAGAATGAAATTGAAAAAGAGATTGAGGTTGAAGAGATTGAAAAACCTAAAGAAACTCTTTCTCCTGATTAAGATCGATCGTTATACCGTTAATGTGGAAGTTGAAAAACCACCACCACCTTTTCCTCAAAGACTTAAACGACAGAAACTAGATCATCAATTTTCTAAGTTCTTTGAAATCTTTAAGAAACTTACTATTAACATACCTTTTGCTGAAGCTTTGGAACAAATGCCAACTTACGAAAAATTTATGAAGGATATTTTAAGCAAAAAATGAAAATTTGAAGCTTTTGAAACTGTTGCATTAAGTGAACAATGCAGTGCAATAATTCAAAAGAAATTACCTGAAAAAGCTTAGGGATCCTAGAAGTTTCACTATACCCTGTGCTATTGGAGAAAAATTTTGTGGAAAAGCTTTATGTGATTTAGGAGCAAGTATTAATCTAATGCCATTTTCTATCTTTCGAAGATTGGATTTAGGAGATATTACTCGACCATCGTAACCCTTCGATTAGTCGATAGATCTGTCACTTATTCTAAAGGAGTTATAGAGGATGTCCTTGTTAAAGTGGATAAATGTATCTTCCCTGTATATTTCATAGTACTTGATATGGAAGAAGATAAAGAGATACCTATTATTTTAGAGAGACCTTTTCTAGCTACCGGACGAGCTATGATTGATGTGCAAAAGGGAGAACTAACCATGAGAGTTAATGATCAAGAAATTAAATTCAATGTTATTAAATCAATGAAGTACTCTGATAAAGAGAAATGTTATCGAATGGATATAATTGATTATTTAATTGAAAAACGTTATCAAGAAAAATGTAAAGTCATATCTGAAGAAAAATTTGAATTTTTAACTAATGAAAATGAAGTAGTAGAAGAAGAAGAGACTCATTTTATTAAAGATAATTGGGAAACTTTAGACAAAACTCAAAATGATATACTTTTACCATCAATTAAAAGAGCCCCTGAACTGGAATTAAAAATGTTACCTTCACATTTAAAATATGCGTTTCTTGAAATTCGTTAACTTTACCTGTTATTATTTCTTTTGAACTGAGTAGAGATCAAGAAGAAAAACTACTAGGTGTTAAAGAATTATAAGAAAGCTTTTGGTTGGACTATTGCTGATATAAGAGGAAAAAGCCCTTCCATTTGCATGCATAGAATCTTAATGGAAGAAAATTTTAAACCTACTATAGAATCGTAAAGAAGATTAAATCCTATCATGAAAGAGGTTGTTAAAAAAGAAATTATTAAGTGGTTAGATGCTTGGTATTATTTATCCTATTTCGGATAGTCGATGGGTAAGTCCTATTCATTGTGTTACGAAGAAAGGAGGTGTAACTCGTCATTGTTAAAGATAAAAATGAACTAATTCCTACAAGACAAGTTACTGGATGGCGAATTTGTATTGACTATAGGAAATTAAATAAAGCCACTAGAAAGGATCATTTTCCTTTACCTTTCTTGGATCAAATGCTCGATAAATTAGCTGGACACCCTTAGTTCTGTTTTATGGATGGATATTCTGGTTATCATCAATTACTTACTGCTCCTGAGGACCAAGAAAAGACAACATTTACAAGTCAATATGAAACATTTGCTTTTAGAAGAATGTCTTTTGGTTTATGTAATGCACCTGCAACTTTTTAAAGATGTATGATGTCAATATTTAGTGATTTGATTGACAAAGGAATTGAAATATTCATGGACAATTTTTCAGTTTTTGGAACTTCTTTTGAATATTGTTTGGAAAATATAACCAAAGTTCTGAAAAGATGTGAAGAAACAAATTTAGTTCTTAACTGGGAAAAATGTCAATTCATGGTCACAGAAGGCATTATACTTGGTCACAAAGTGTCACAAAAAAGGATGGAAGTAGATCAAGCAAAAGTGAAAATTATTGATGAATTACAACCACCTACTACTGTTACTGATGTGGGAAGTTTTCTAGGTCATGCTGGATTTTATAGAAGATACGTAAAGGATTTTTCTAAAATTGCTAAACCTCTTTGTCATTTATTGGAACAAAATGCAAAATTTGAATTTAATAAAGAATGTATTAATGCTTTTAATATTCTAAAAGAAAAATTAATAATCGCACTTTATCATTGTTGCACCTAATTGGAATAAATCTTTTGAATTAATGTGTGATGCAAGTGATTTTGCAATTGGAGCTGTATTAGGACAAAAATATGAGAAAATTTTCAAAGTTGTATTAGCATGAAATTGCACTACCACTGAGAAATAGCTTCTAGCTATAGTATATGCCATTGATAAATTTAGACCTTATCTTCTTGGTACTAAATGCATAGTTCACATTGATCATTCTGCTATTAAATATCTATTATCTAAGAAGGATTCTAAACCTAGACTTATAAGATGGGTTTTACTTCTATAAGAATTTGATTTTCAAATAGTAGATAGAAAAGGAACTGAAAACCAAATTGCTGATCATTTGTCTAGAATTAAAAATGATATTATTTCGGAAGAAAATATAAATGAGAAATTTCCTGATGAATCTTTATATGTTATTCAAAGATGCAAAACACCTTGATATTGTTAACTATTTAGTTAGCAATATTTTGCCTTATAACTTGGATAACAAATTTATTAAGAAATTTAAATATGATGCTAAATCTTATATTTGGGAAGAATCTCATTTATTTAAAATTGGTAAAGATTCTATGATTCGAAGATGTGTACCTTATGAGGAAACTTTTGCTATTATTCAAAAATGTCATGATTCGATTTTGGAGGACACTTTGGCATAGATAAAACTGCATTTAAAATTTTAAATTCTGGATTTTATTGGCCTACCTTATTTAAAGATGTGAGACATTATGTGAAAACATGTGATCGATGTCAAAGGATGGGAAATATATCTAGGAAGAATGAAATGCCTTTAAATTATATATTGGAAGTTGAAAATTTTGATATATGGGGTTTAGACTTTATGGGACCATTTGTTCCATCATTTGGAAAAATTTATATTTTATTAGCAGTTGATTATGTTCAAGTGGATTGAAGCTGTTGCTTTACCAATCTGTGATTCCAAAAGTGTTTCTAAATTTTTATAGAAAATGATATTTTCAAGATTTGGAATGCCTAAGGTAATTATCACTGATGGTGGAAGTCATTTCAGGAATATAAGAATTCAATCATTACTACAATATTTGGAATCAAACATAGAATTGCAACTGCTTATCACCCACAAACAAGTGGAATGGCTGAAGTATCAAACAGAGAAATTAAAAGAATTTTAGAGAAGACTGTTAATCCTAAAAGACCTGATTGGGTTGATAGACTTGATTCTACATTATGGGCTTATAAAACAACTTATAAGACACCAATCGGAATGTCACCTTACACGGTTAATTTATGGTAAACATTGTCACTTACACCGTAGAACTTGAACATAAAGCTTATTGGGCGATAAAAGAGTTTAATTTTAATTTGAATAAAGCAGGAGAAAAGCGATTATTGCAATTAAATGAGATGCAAGAAATAAGAAATGAATCATATGAAAATGCGAGGATTTATAAAGAGAAAATGAAGATGTTGCATGATAAGAAAATTTCATGAAAAATTTTTGAACCTGGACAAGAAGCATTACTGTTTAACTCTAGTTTAAAAATTTTTCTTGGAAAATTAAGATCTAAATGGATTGGACCCTATATAGTTGAGAAAGTATACCATTATGGAGCTGTAGATATTAAAGATCCCAAAACAGGAAAAATTATTAAAGTAAATGGATTAAGATTGAAGTTATTTGGGAGATATTAAAAAGATTTATAAAGAGGCTTATGAATTGAGTCAACCTGATTAAAGATTTACTTAAGTCGGGCTGACGAAGTTAAACCAAGCGCTTTGTGGGAGGCAACCCATAATTATCTTTTTTTATGAGTGTTTTTGTGTTTTAATGTAAGGTTATGCCTCGATCTTGATTAATTTTATATTACTTTAGAAAAACTTGATGCTCATAAGTCTTTTTTGACTTAGGCTGAAAATTATTTTTAAGTATGTAAGATTTAGAAATTGGATCACTCTATTCTGAAGATGAGTAAAAAGGAGATCAAGTTAACCTTCATTATGAATGTTTACAATGTGAGTTATTGAGTCTAAATTACTCTTACCAGTATAATTTACCTATCTTGGAGAACGAAATTTTGAAATTTGACGATTAGGCGGAACGGAGTTGAACATAGTTCCGGTGCCTAGGCGGCAGAATTCGGCGCCTAAGTGCCATAATTAAACTATGTATCAATAGGTCCGACGCCTAGGCGCCAGATTCGGCGCCTAAGCGCCACGGTTACTGGGTCGTGTAAAAACCGAAAGTTTTCAGTTTTCACATGATTTTCACCTTTAAATCAACCTATCTTCTTCCCTAACCATCAAACAATCAAAATTACGTCCCTTGCACTTCATTCTTGAGAGATTTGAGAAATTTTTGAAGAATATGGAAAGAAGAAATCATGGAGAAGAAGCTAGGGACAAGGTTTCAAAGGATCCTCAACCCTACTTCAATGGTTTCATCGCTGTAAGTTTAGAGAAAATTTTTAGTCGTTTGGATAAGTTTGAAGCGGAGTTTAAAAGCATTGGAGATCGCCTTCATGAGATGTTTCATCAAATTGAACATCTAGAATGACAAATGAAACTTCAATTTGATCATTTTGCGGCTTATCAAGATGCTCAAGTTGAAATGTATGCGAAGACCAAGTGGATTGACGAAAAGACGACTACAGATTTCCTGAGAGCGTTAGTGTTCTTTCCAAGTGGAATGCACAATTTCCCTTGTGAAGATTAAAATATTTTGGTAATGAGATAATTATTATATGGTTTGTTGAGTCGTTGTATCGATTTAGAGAATCGATTGTGTTTGTTTGTGTATTTTCTTTCATGTTCAATGTGTGTTGTTTTTGCCTAGAAATTATTGTGTTTGAGTGTGTATTAGGAACTTGAATCAAGTATAATACTTATCTTGAATGTATTGAGTCAATATTGAAGATTATAAATGGAATTTAGTGAGTTTGATTAAAACCTTATGTTTGATTGGTGGATTAAATATTTAATTTTTATAAATTTTTGAAAAATGTTGTGGAAGTTAGAAACTGAAGCCCTACTCTGATATGAGTAATTGGAAGTTGAATTTATGAATTTTGGTGGAAAATTAAATTTAAAAATAATTTTTTAAGAAAGGTGAGTCTGGCGCCTAGGCGCCAGAATTCGACGCCTAAGCGCGAGTTTGGCCTGTACCCGAAAATTTACTTAAATAACCCCCAAAAGCCATTTTTGATGCCAAAGCTTCATCTTCTTCCCCATTTTCATGAAAATACACCTTTTAGATCCATTTTGAGGTCAAAACATCAAGGATTTGAGCGCGAAACCACTCGATTTCTTCGTCTCAAGGTCAGATCTACACTTTAAACCATTTATTTTTGATTTTCACCATAGATTTCCCTAGTTTTGCTAAAAACCGAAATTTTGAATTTTTTTTTATTTTTAGTGATTTCTTTGGATTTTTAAAATTATTTTAAGTTTTATAAACTTAAAAAGAGTTTAAGGGTCTGTTTGGTGCAGCTGCAGATTATCCAGCTTCTGCTGATAAGCAGATTATCCTGATAATCTGCTGATGATCAGCTGATCTGGATAAGCTGTCTGACTGTTTGGTTGCAGCGTTTGGAAAACAGCCGATTCGAAAAATCGACCATTCTGCCCTCGTTCGAATAAATCGTTTAGCTGTTTGGTTAGTGCGTTTTGTAAACAACTTATTTATAAATTTTTTTAATTAAATAAATAATCTGTGCATCAGAATTTATTAATTGTCTAAATGAAATTAAATAAAAAATTGTATGATATTTTTAAAATAATATTATATGTAGTTATACATTTACATAAAGGGTTTAAAAAATAATTTTTAACATAAAATTATTTTGAAATACAAATCTTGTTTTAAAATATAAATTATAATTTTTCAGTATGAAAATCTTATTTTCAAACTTATGAGAAATTGTTCCATAATTTAAATTTTCAATCGGGAAAAAACCAAATTCATAACAGAACCAAATTTTGCTGCTCACTTGACTTACATTAGAGTTCAAGATACTTAATTAAGATAAAAAATACATAAAGAAACTATAATTAGTAATACGATTATAACATTCAATTTAAAATGCAAAAGTAACATCTCCTGAGAACCGTTGTTTGGTTGGTGCACGATCGAACTCCCAGCATCATTATGTGGCTCTGAAACACTAGAAGCAGAAGTGATATTCTCTGATTTTGATACCGTGGAACACCGTGCAACGTTATCCGATTGAGATAAAGCCGAACCTGGAGGTCCGTCTGCCCACCTGAAAACCTGCAATCGTCCACTCCGTGTTGCCACCTTGGGCAACCATAGAACTGTCGCCCGTAGCTACGCTGCTTACGTGATGTAAGTAGTAAGGCCGGCAGTCCACAACGGCACATGACTTGCTTGGGCTTCACTGATAATCTGGAACTCATCGTCTGTAGTCATTTAAAAAAAGAGTAGATTAGTTAGAACTCTCACTTTCTAAAACAATGTTATCTCTAATTTTGTTGGATTGAACATTCTGTTGTGCAACATGTATCAATTTTTTATTAATCTACTGCTCCATCATCAAAGCAGACCCGTTGATCTGCACTTAACTGTTATCGTGAAGATGCAGTGAGGAAACAATATTAAAATACATGACATCCTCAATAATAAATGGCATCAGCCGCCGCAACATGAAAGTGTAAAGAATTACATATATAGCACTACAAACAACCTCTCCACCAAGATGTTGTAAGAGTTTGTAATGTTAATAGTGTGATTCCTTTAAACTAATAATAATTGAGTACAACTCGGGGGCAAATTACATATATAGCACTACAAACAAAGACATTTACAAAGTAAGCACCCTTTTTCATTGAAGTGTTATGTAATTATCCCTATATAGGGATATTTTAAATATAGGGTGATTACATAGCACTGTGAGACATTCATATTTACAAAACTAGCACCTTTCTTCAATCATTTCTCATAATCATTATTACAGATTTTCAGCTTCTCCAAGGAGGCAACTAGGATGTGTCATCCCTAACGACTTCACGGAGAATAAGCTGGAATTTCTCAATGCCACTCTATTTCTTGCAATCCACCAAGATAAAGAACCGAAAAAGAGTTCAGTTAAGCAAAGAAAGAAACGAGTCATATGCTGCAGCTCCTGCTCCATCGAACCAATCCTCCAATACTTGTAATCCCTTAATATTTAGCACCTCCAACGACCAAACACAGAAACATTGTCATTCCCATTGAATTTATAATAAAGCTGTTTTTAGAATAATCTGTGAGTGCGAGCCTTCACATATATAGCACTACAAATAAAGACATTTACAAAGTAAGCACCCTTTTTCATTGAAGTGTTATGTAATTATCCCTATATAGGGATATTTTAAATATAGGGTGATTACATAGCACTGTGAGAAAGTCATATTTACAAAACTAGCACCTTTCTTCAATCATTTCTCACAATCATTATTACAGATTTTCAGCTTCTCCAAGGAGGCAACTAGGATGTGTCATCCCTAACAGCTTCACAGAGAATAAGCTGGAATTTCTCAATGCCACTTTATTTCTTGCAATTCACCAAGATAAAGAATCGAAAAAGAGTTCAGTTAAGCAAAGAAAGAAACAGTCATATGCTGCAGCTCCTGCTCCATCAAACCAATCCTCCAATACTTGTAATCCCTTAATATTTAGCACCTCCAACGACCAAACACAGAAACATTGTCATTCCCATTGAATTTATAATAAAGCCATTTTTAGAATAATCTGTGAGTGCGAGCCTTCACAAATAATAAGAGCATTCACATTAACGCAACTCACTCATATGTTCCAACTCCCCCTTTCTATAATCATTCTCATTCTTAACATTATAAGTCACTTAGTTCTTTAAGTGACCTAAATTCCCAATTCCAGGTACACTAGAAAATACATTTTTTGACAATTCCAAGTGACGCAGATTATAAAGATTACTCACATCGCCAGGCAAGAAATCAAATCACTGGAATTCGGAAATTTGACCCCAAAAAAAAAATGAATTTCAGTAGTTTGGTGAGAATTTAATGAGTGGAGAGAAGAGTAAAATTTTGTAGTATGCATGAATTTCTTCAGCATCCAATTCTATTTATCAAGATTACACATGCTTATCCAAGCTCAATACTTACTTACTAAACTGATCAACTCATCAAACAGACCCTTAAACTTATTATTCATGTAATTGAAACTATTTTGGTGAAATTCCCTAGTTTATCATTCTAAATTTTCTTTTTTATTTGAATATTGTCTTGAATTTCTTACAAACCATTATATCTTTCCCTTCAGAAATATATGTTTGTTTTTGTAAACTTTTCCTTTTATAACAAGCAAGATCCTTTTGGATTACAAGACAGCTTTAAGAATCTTTAACAGCAGCAAGTGACTCCATACAAAGCCTCTCTTTGTTAAGTCATTCCAACATATCAGCAATGACCTTTTTTGCATCAAAGTCATTGGAAGCACAAACCCACATCCCAATGTTACATAAAGCATGCAAAATAAAAACAATGTGGGAATTCATTTATGTATACCGATAACAAATATTTCTGTTCCACCATTAAATAGTATAATTGCAAGTACTAGCAAAAATACTAGCATCAAATACGAGCATCAAATACTAGCAAAAATAAGATAACATCCAAAATACAAGTATCAAATGCAATTACGAGCATCAAATACTAGCAAAAATAAGATAACATCCAAAATAAAGAAAGATATTTGCCTCAAATATGTTTAAAGTCATATTTATCATGAGGACAATAACATAACAAACGAGAGTGAAAATAACATTAGCACTGACATCATACGTATGATCAGGACCGAGCAATCTCGTCGGCAATCTGGTCGCGCAATGCAGCCATCTCCGTTGCCCCTTCGCCGTCACGAACGTTGTTTCGATGTGAATCATCCTGCGGTATTGGCCGTCCAACATGGAATTCATATGCTTCCGGTGGAATCTGGTAGTGGTCATCTTCTGCATAAGTGAAGTCCGCATCTGATCTGGAGTGGTGCCGTCGGATGTAGTTGTGCAATGCCATAGTGGCCACAACTATCTTCACTTGCTTACGAAATGGGTAATTGGGCATATCGCGTAATATCACCCACTTCTTCTTCCATACTCCAAATGATCTTTCTATCACACCGCGTAATGAGGAGTGTCGTTTGTTGAACATTTCTT
Source organism: Papilionanthe hookeriana x Papilionanthe teres (assembly GCA_022702705.1). Classification (NCBI taxonomy): domain Eukaryota; kingdom Viridiplantae; phylum Streptophyta; class Magnoliopsida; order Asparagales; family Orchidaceae; genus Papilionanthe; species Papilionanthe hookeriana x Papilionanthe teres. The sequence goes on from CM040433.1 coordinate 67,950,438, forward strand.
TTTTCCCCCATGCAATCCCGCTTGATCTCTCAAAGTCGGGAATGTGGTACTTTGTGTCAGGATAAGGCTTAAGATATCCCCTTTGTAAGGGATATCCAGCGTCAACAAGGTAATATTTACCTACATGAAAAATTTAATTCAGAATAATTCAGAAATTTCAACAATGTTTGTTGTATATACGTACCACGAGGGGGGTGTGGAAACTGATGTTCGTGACGTCTAGTTGAAAATTTAAAAACACGGGTATCGTGTGCGCTCCCCTCCCATCCGGCCATGACGAATGTAAAGCACATATTGAAGTCGCAAACGGCCATGACATTTTGTGTAGGGTAACCACAACATCCAATGTAGGGTACTTGGTCGGAAATAGGTACTCGTGCATCGACGTGTGTTCCGTCAATAGCTCCAACACAATCCTGGAGATGATCATATTTCCAACTTTAATAATTGAGAAGTAAAAGATTTCAATATGAAGTGATATGTTTGAAATATACCTTAAAGAACGGCATGTAGTGTGGGTCATTTGCAATTTGAGGGGGAATTGACTGGAATGAAGGATCTGCAGGCTTTATTATTTTCAAACCCAAACTTACCAGAGCATTCAACCCCATCGAGAAACACCTACTGATCGTCTCTGATGAATGTTGGAAGCGCTCCATTGCTCCTCTGATGGACTGATTATGCGCCAAGATGTACAGTGTAATTGCTAACACCTCTCGGCATGTCATTCTGGACGAGCCATTCAACCCATGTTCGCGATGTAGTTCATACATCAGGTCATTGAAAATCTCTTTCGTCATTCAAAACATATTTGCAAAACGTGTCGGGTGTCCCTGTAGTAACTCCCCGACCCATTTATCACCGATAAAACTCGATGTCATACATGGAGTTCGGTCGAGGTACGTTACATAGTAGTGGTATAGCAAAGTAAGAATCAGAATAACTTTTCTAACTGTATTCAATTCCTCTGGATCCATCCTATTGGAGCTATTAAAAATGAAATTGTAAAAACCTGCAGTTATTGAAATATAAACATAAAGAACATAATCTAAGAACATATAGAAACAACCAAATTTATCATCATAAATACTTATGGAAAAGTGCATACTAGAATAGGTAGAGAATAATCCATACATAAATAAAACAAATAGTCCCAAAAAAAACATAAAGCAAACATCATAGAACATCTATTTTTCCATTAAGGAGCGCACGAAATTGAGTCGATCTTTTGCAGGCATATTGCGGAAGAAGTCTCTACGCATTGGATCCAACAGTAACTTAACACAATCAAGGTATAGTTTCATGTCCATCTTAATTTCATCATGTGTCTCTAGTAGATCAAGACTCTCCTGAATGGCAAATTCTTCAGAAACAGCAGACTTTGTTTGCATTGAATCGACCAACTTTTCTATAGTGCCCCTGATGAATGCAGTACCCATATTTTTTTTTTTGCACCTTCTGTCGTTTTGATGCACCTGTTGATTCCAAATCTATGTGGGTGTGGGAGGGCCTTCCGCCAGAATCACTTAGGTGCTCGGTTTCACGGTCATCAGGTGTATCGAATAACTCATGCTGAGAAGGGGTAAAAGCATGTGATCCCGTCGCAACAACCCATTAAACATGATATCCAACTTCTCTTCCAAGTCTGGATCAATGCCATTTATTTTGAATTTCTTGGCTGCCGGCACAACCTACAATGCAATAGCAACCACAGTTAGGTAAACATGATTAATTTAACGATACATATATAGAGAATTAATCATAGGTAAAGCAATATCTGTAGTTTTTCAGCCCACCACGCATCGGGAGCAGCTATTGTACGCGAGTGAAGGATCCCAGCCCAAACTCCGTACATCCTCTTTTAAGGTCTTTCCATGCTCTCCGAGCTCCTCTTTAATTGATCCCACTTATTCTTAAATTTCATTCTGTCGTAGTTCTTTCCCGTCAATTCGTTGAATTTGGTCATTATATTTTGCCAACCTTCTCTACTGAAACAGTGTGATGGCCTATTTCCTAACTCAATCTCTTTAAGACAGAGATCACAGAATATAATCGTAGCATTTCTGTCCCATACAGTGGACGATCCACCCACGTTCGTCGTGCTCATTTTAGTACTCACTAGTAATGTAGGAAAAGAGAAAACTAGGTATGAATGTAAACATGCATGGAACTCAAATCTTTAACAAACTTTATAAAAATGAGTGCTATTTCTTTAAGGATATTAACAATTTGAGTGATATACATGTAAAAATGAAAGTTTAGGTGCTCCACATATAAATAAATAAGAATTGTGTGGAATGTATGAAAATGGCCTCTATAAACATATATATATATATATATAAAGAGAGAGAGAGAAGACATTTGACTTTATATGCCACATACTAGTCAAACATAAATGAATGACAATCTTCGGTGCCAACACAAAAATCAAAGTTTGCGTCTTAGAAATGTAAATACATAAGAATTGCAAGATATACATGCAAATCAAAATTCAATCAACAGTTTTCCTCAGGAAGCACATTCTAAAATTCTCAAAAGCTCAATTCCACCGCTCAATTTTTTTAGAAAGCAGCAAAAAATATTATATCCAAACAGAGTTGGGGCAAATTTCTAGGCCAAGTGGAACTAAACCAACCCATAAGAGCTGAATGGTATGTATAGCAATGGAATGGCATGTGTAAGTGACCCTAAGATGCAACCCGGAATCTACCAAAACATGCCAAAATTGTAGCCCGGGAATCACCAAAACCATACAAAAACTGTAAACCAAAAAGCTACAGCTCAACAATCCACAATAGGACCAAACCGCAGACCAAAATGTAGGCTAAAAAAGTCCCAAACATTTCCCAAAATCGCAGCACAACAACTACGGAAAAAATGCATGCAAACAGGCCTCCCAACAGATTCTGAATCAACAACAAACTATGAACAAATATGAAACATGCTCTTATGCAAGCAGGTAGAAAGAAACAGCAAACAAAACACTCATATTGTTGATGCCTTACCAAAACTCAAAAAATGCAGGTAGCTTGTAATTGGAGTCAAAACCTTAGTGACAACCAATCATAATAGGAATTCGAAAAGCAATCAGAAGTCAACAATGCATGAAAGAAGATATATATATGTAACACTCAATTCGTAAGGATCTACAAGTCTAACATTCAAACTTCAATCTCTAGAACTATGCCACCTTAACAGTGTGTTAAGGGGTATGTATATATATTTATCATAATATTATTATCTTTATTATTATTATTATTGTTCTGAACTTGGAAAAATTCACAGGCTTTTGTGGCCTCAAATACTGCAAAGAACGGAACAATAAGTTTAAAACTCCTCTCTAAAAATCATCAAGAATAAAAAGCAGCAAACAGCTCTTAAAACCTTTCAAATCGGCATAAATACAGAGGAGAAAACAGCCATTTGAAATTTCAGTGGCATATTTGTAGATGTTGAAGTTTGGTTGTTGTATATGTAAATATATAAGAGTTGAGTGGCATGTATGTGAATGTAAAAATTTAGACATGAGAACATAGCTAATTACTCCAACAAGTCAATAATATGCGCATCTTAGCTCAATCATACCATTCAATCTTTCGCATTGCAAGAAGAAATAGATCCAACTCGGTAAGACAAGGTAGCACAAAAAAAAAGGAAAATAATGCAAAAAAAAGGAAGAATCGCGTGTGGGAAAGTGAGGAAAATAGGAGCTTACAGTAACCTTCTCCTTCCCTCGAATCCCTCACCAACAGTAAGGATCTAACGGAGAGACGCGTGAAGAAGAAAGGCTGGAAGGGGCCTTCGGCGCCGACGGATTGTAGGAAGAATCGGTCACCGGCGAGCGAACCAGAGGAGGAGGCGGTGTTCGCGATTTGGGGAGAGGCCGCGCGAGGAGGGAAGTCGTTTTGCATGAGGGCTCGCGAAGGGCAAGTGAGGAAATTAGGAGCGGAACGCTGGGGACCGTGGGGGTCACCCTGCGATCGGATTCTTTCGCAGAAATTAAAATCATGCCCGCCCACGTCCGCCCGATCGCATTATTCAAACAGTAAGGCGGCGTTTTTAAAAACGCCGCCGCTGTAAAACGCTCTCCCAAACACACCCTAAATCTTTGATTCCTAAATTTGTTCTTGTTTTCTTTCACTTTTAGATGGCTCCGAAATCTAAACGCAGGAAGGCACGAAATAACTTTGATAGCAGCAAATTTTCTACTGCGGCTGCGCATTTTCGCTTCCACGAATTTGCGACGTCCAAGAAGTTCATTTCAGAATGAAGTTCCTATCATCCGGGAGAAATGATTGAAAACACTATCATTGCACAAAATTGGCAACGATTCTGTTATTTCACTGATGTTGCTGTTATCCCTATTGTTCGAGAGTTTTATGCAAATTTTCTAGATGCCGAAGTCTTTGTCAGAGGTATCGGAGTAGGATTTAGTCCTGAAAGAGTCAATATATTTTATGGCCTGCCACCAACTATTGAATGCCATTATTCTAGATTATCACCATCTGAGGGAGATTTGGATATGATCATTGCTTATTTGACTGACGGTACTGGATCTTGGAAGATCAAGAACGGAAAAAGGGTGAACTTCAAATCCTCCAAATTAAATGGTATTTCTAAAGCATGGCACAATTTAATTTCTGCAAGATTGTTACCTTCCAACCACCTGAGTGAAGTGACTAGAGATCGAGCGATCTTAAACTACTGCATTCAGGAAAGGAAACCTATTGATGTCGGCAGTATTATTTATGATTTTGTGGATTCTACCGCGAGATCCAGTACTTCGTTGGACCGGGATTCCCATCTCTCGATTTATTCATTATGTGTTAGTAATGGAGTCACTGCTGATATTTCTGAGGAGAAGTTAAAGTCTACCAAGCCAATTGGGCAGGAGAGTGTTAGTATCTATGATCGTCTTTGAAGGAAGAGATCGACCGCTCCTTCTACTTCTGCACATACTCCAAGTAGACCTTCTACTTCTCGACCCTCTACTTCTGCTGAGCCACCATCGAGTTTCTGGGAATCAATGCATGATCAGTTTTTAGAGCAGCAGCAGGAGTTATTTCAAAATCACTGCAGGATTGATACTATTGATAGGAAACTTGATCATTTATCTGATTATACCCAGAGGAAGAGTAGTTATGATGCTGAGTGTGATGAAGCCCTAGTCAGATTTCTGAAGGGTGAACATGATATTAGTTTCCCTACTTTTCCTAGTTTCACACCATTTGTTGATCCTAAGGACGTAGAATTTTCCTTTAGTGACAATGATGATGATGAGGCTACAGCTAGTGACTAGTAGTTATAGACCTTTATGATGAGCTACTCTGTTAGTTTGTTTTATTTGGATTGTTTTTTTTTAGTTTTGTCTTTGATGCATGTTGATTTGTTTAAATATTTGTGTGGATTGATTAGTGTTAAGATTCTGTTGTTAAAACATTCTTAGTATATTGTGTTGAGACTGAAGTTAGAGTTAATTTATGATATGTTTGTTTTAGTCTACTGTTTAGTAATTAGTAATTTTGCTCTGCTTTAATTTTGTTTCAAATTTAATATAATCATAAAAATTAGCCTGCTTAATTTTTATGCATGCTTCAATTTTATCTTAATTATTCATAAAAGCATGAGTAGAAGTTAATTTTTCTTTTTAAGATTGTTTTTACATACTTATAAAAATTCTTATGATTTTCTTTCTCTCATACTTTCAAATTATCATAGTATACCAAAACTTAAGTTTGGGGGAAGGGAAAATACATTCAAATTTAAATTTTATTTGTCCTTAAAGAGCTAATATTTTTATAAAAATAAAAACTTTTTAACATAACGTAAGGAATGAAGAATTTATTTGAGATCAATTTTATTTTTGAGATTATAAACAATTTAGTGAAAATAACCAACATTTTAATAACTTTGATTGATTTTAAGAATAGAATTATTTAACTTACAGAAGAATAAGATTAATAAATTTTTCTAATAATGATAGAAATAATAGAATTTAAGAAATATTAAGTAATAAAAAATTATCACTTGAAAAAGAAAAGATTGGAAATCTTTTTGAATTCTTATTCATGTTATAATAATTAAGTGGAAATGTATAAGTTTTGAAAATATGAGTTAAGGATAGTGAAGTTAAAAACCATTAACAAACTATCCAGGATATAGTAATCCTCTATATATATATATATATATATATATATATATATATATATATATATTATATATATATATATAAAGAAGAATAAAAAAAGAGAGGAGAAGCTTGAGGAAATGCCTAATCAAAAATTGTTTTCACTTGAATTATCTTATAAGAAGAAAACTAGTTACATATTTTACTTAATTTTTATACATGAATATTTATTTAGGAAAGATTTTTCAAGAAGATCTTTTTCTTATAAATAATCTATGAGATCTTAATATAATAGACTTCAAATATTTTCAAAATGGATGAAAAGTTTGAAATCTTATGATTTGGTAGTTAAATATTCTTTAAATTCTTAAAATTAAACCTAGTTAGTGAAATTGGGTTAATAATTTACTAAAAACATTATAAAATCAAAAATTATAAGGAATCATAAAAATTTATCTTTTATTTTAAAGGTTATACATTTTATATAATAGAAAGAGTTACTTGAGGACAAGTAACATTTAAGTTTGGGGGATTTTGATCTATAAAAAAATACCTATTTCTTTATGTCTTAATTCTTATCAATTTCTAAGGATATTATGCTTTAATGAAAGGTATTTTTTGTATTTTTGGATGTAGGTGATGTAAAAAGATCCAAAAAGGAAAAAGGAGCAAAAAGGAGCAAAAATGAGCAAAAATGAGCAAAAAGGAGCAAAAATGGAGCAAAATACAAAAAGTATAAAAAAATATGGCCTGGCGCCTAGGCGCCAGAAGTTGGTGCCTAAGCGCCAGACTCGATACAGAAACTGTCAAGTTTTTGACAACGTTTGAACGGTTATTTTAACGGAGTGAGCGGTTATTGGACATTCTAAGACTGCGCGTTGTTCCTTGATAATAGGACATGTGATACATTGCATTTGGACGCTCCAAAATGGTTTTAATCGCGAAGAGGTGCGAGCTAAAGTGAAGAGGTGCGAAGAACTGGATGCGGTGTCCGACGCCTAAGCACCAGATTCCGGCGCCTAGGCGCTAGACAGACCTTTTAGAAGATTCATTGAATGTGGTCATGTTTTGAAGAGGTGCCTCAAGGCAACCCTTGAAGCCTATAAATAGGAGTCCATTTCTTCATAAAAACATGCCCCCCATTATAACCCTTTTCTCTTATCCACTTTAGGATCTCTCATCCTTAGAGAGAGAAATATAGAGAGAAATTTAGGGCCACTTTTGTTTAGTTTAGTGAGCTTATTTTCAAGTTGTTGCATCTGGAGTTCATTACACTCGTGGAGTCGATAGGAATCGGAAGATCTCGTAGAAGGAATATTTGAGAGAAGTATTTTATATTTGATTCAAAGTTTATTTATTATGTTTTGTTGTTTATATTCAATGTGTTCGAGTAGTTAGTTTACTTTCTTCCTTCAATTATGAAGAGATAAATAAGATAATAAAAGATTCGATGGAGAATCGAAATTAAAAATATTTTCAAAACATTGTGATGACATTAATACTCGATCTTACTTTACTTTTTAAATTGACCATTTAAATTGTTAAAACCTGTTGAAGAGTTTTGAGACCTAGAAGGAGAAAAAATCTTAACTTGTAAGTGTCACATGAATCCTTGGGTAGTCGAAGGCCATGTGCGGCTATTCAAGGTGAAGTGCAAATAAATAGGAAGATAAGATTTAAAGGGCATAGAATTGATAAGTTTTTAGAGTGACAGACTAAATTCTTATAATTTGATTTATAGATTAGGAAAGAGTCACTAGTAGGGCCGACCATAGCCACCCTTGGACATCTAGTCGTGTGAGTCTAGATTAACCCATTCTACTAACAATAAATCCGGACTTGATCTGTAAATTAGCCAATGTTATTTGCGCCTGGATCAAAGGGTAAAGAATATGAATGCTTCTATTTGGCACAATACCATAAATCAAATTCTTCAATGAATATTAAATTATCTTAAAAATCTTAGATTAATTGAAGGGAAGAAAGTTGTTTATTTTGTATAGTTTTCATAAAATCATTGTCTTATTATTGTTTTCTTTATTTGCATCTAGTAAATTAATAGTAATTTATAGTTAGATTAAAATATAAAAATATTTTTGAAATACAATATTTAGAAATTTGTTACTATAATTTTTCCCCGTGGGATCGATACTGGGGTCTTTGTTTCAAAGCCCTATATTACTTGAAACAATACATATACTTGCATAGTACCAAAAAAGTATATAAAATATTTTCTTTTTAAAATTATATTTTGCTATATAAACATATATTTAAAAAGTTTTGTTTGGTACACATCTATATAGCAAGTTATTCTAGGTCAAGTGTTTCGCGCCTTCGCCATAAATTAAATTTTCTAGCAGTGGTAACAAATTCTTGTATTTGGAAGTACAAAAATCGGGTCAGTGCCCAACTCCATGAACTCCAAATCTCAATTCTACTCCTAATACAAACTATATAAAATGAAGTAAATATGGTGAAGTGGAGAGATGTTTTTTAAAATAACTCTCTAACATAAACCTCACTCTTAAATACAAACAACACCTCCAACAACAACCATTTTTCTGATCTTCAAGTCCTCTTTTTATACTTCACCAAAAGGTGTTTTCGTATATCTTCAAATTACGTCTAGATTCAACGTATCTTCCAAGAGTTGCATCCATTCAAGAGTATTTTTAATTGAATTTGGCGCAAATAGGAAGTTACCTACGTTCTCACCAAGAAGTGCTTTGAAAACCTCTTCATAGTGGCACTTAAATTAAAATAACTCCTCTTTTTTAACAGCCGTGTGTAAGTGCGGGTTAACGGCGCTTAGCCGCGTGCCTGCTAGCGCGTAAGCTCCAGATCTAAGTGCATGCCGTGGGGCCTTGGCGCGTAAGCGCGGGTTCTGGCGCTTAGCTGTCACACATCACTTCTTTAATTTTCTTCATTTTTACTCCAAATTTGATCATTTTTCACTCTTACATCACAATCATCCATTTTTAATCATACCTGTAAGAAAAACACACAAAATATATTCCATTAAAGTACAATATCATTAAAAATAGGTATAAAAAATATGTATAAAAACACTATATATTTTAGGTGTATCAGCATGTCACACCACCATCATCGAGCTACCGCTGTGCTGAACCAGTGTCACTCAACCCCTGCCATTAATATAGAACAGTATCATTATTATTGAGTTAATACTGGTATGTTAGACTAACTTTACCAAGCCATCACCCGACTGACGCCACTATTATAATTGGATCACCTCTACTTGGTCACTGTTACCGTCATAATACACCATCATAATCAACATCCATCATCCTACCAACGACACAGCTGCCACTACAGTCACCTGGCCAATGGTGTTGCTACCACTACTGCATCTTCATTGAACCATCATCTTCGATTATGGCTGCCTTGAACCCATTGTAGCATGGTCAATGTTGATAGATCACATCCATAGTTATTGGACCTCAATGTCTTGCTCACACAGTAGTTATTGCTATCATAACTACAATTACTACCATATCAGGCAACTTTTGTAGAGCCACCATCATCATCAAGTTGCTGTCATGCCGCATCGTTGTCATCGGGACACCATTATCACAAGGAAATTGTTCTTGGGTCATGGAAGTGTCAGATTATTATTTTCATGTCACCAAAGTACTAGACCATTATTTTCGAACCGCCACTACTACCATCATGTTAACGTCGCAAAATCATTGATGTCGGGCCACCACTACATTGTTTGGGCACCATCTTCAGGTTTCTGCTGCTATGGCTGATCATTGGCCTCTACTATTGTGGTACCTCGTCCCCATCACAAGTCAACTATCACAAGGCTATCTCGGCTGCTAGAACACTATCACCCAACTGCAATCATTATTAGATCATCATCACCACAGCCGAATCACCACTATTATTATCGTCATCAGACCCACCACTGCTCGATCAGTATCATTGTAGGACTATGGGTCATGATCACCTCTAACTCGGTCTATCTGATGAGGCCGGTTAGCACCTTTTGAAGGGAAGAAAATTGCCTTGATTACATTTCTTTATCACCTTCAACCTGGTATGCTCGATGTGGTCAGTCAACTCAATTTTTAAGAAAGATAACCATAGGAAAAGCAAACTTGATCGTCTCCAACCTAGACTATCTGATGAGGTTAATCAACACCTTTTTCAAGGAAGACAAGCTATTGGTTTTGATCGCGAGACAACACATTTTTCAAGGAAAGGTAATTACCATGTTGTAGGACTATGAGCCTTGATCGCCTCAAACCTATTATGTCTAATGAAGTTAGTCATCAGCTTTTTCATATGAGACGGATGCCTCACCATAGGACCTATATGTATATGTATATATATAATTTAATAAATCATTTAAATTGAGCAATTCGAGTGGAATAAAATCGAACACAATTTTGATGGTGTTCAACTCATTTTGTAATTTGAACAAGAACAGTTTGTTCATATTCAGCTCATTAACTTAACAATAAATCAAACAAAAGCAAGATTACGAACAAGAAGTGTTTGTGAAGGATGAGCTTTTTTGACATGCTACCTACTATAGTCAATAAGATATGATTATTCAATAAGTTTAATTTAATTCCAAAAGTAAATCAGTTGTATTTCATATTTCTAAAACCGAATTAAGTTTATTTTCATAAGTTCTGATTTATTCTAACTTTTTATTTTCTTCTCATCAATTTTTTTTTTCGAAGTGTTCGGACTCATATTCACAACAAATGTTTTTACTATGATATGATATTTATTTTTTATTTATGTATGTTATCATGCTTATGATATATTATTATCACAGTAATTTAGTATTACATCCATAATCTTAATTTTTCTAGAAAAAAATTAATTTTGTCAAATAATTTATTGAATATGTGCCATCTAAATTATACTGTTCATGTTTAGTCTATATTTAAAATATATTAAATTTCTCAAAATTATATTTTAAAATAACATTCAATTTTATTAAAAAATATTTGTATTATACTTTTACAATATTACTTGGTTACTTATTATTTTACCAACACATTTAATTTTTTATTTATTTCAGAATTAAATTATAAATATATTTTTTGAATTTTTATTTACTATGAAAATGTCTAAATTTCATTAAAATAACTCCAATGAGAACATTTTTTTGAGAAACTATAATCTATATTTTTATTTAAATGTCATTTTGATACATCTCCAGTAAGTCTCTATCATCCAACACAAATCTTGAGGTATGATATAAATCTCAATGTGACTTTTTGAGCAATAAATATTCAACCATTGATAAAAAATGATCCAAAACTCCGATTTCAGCAAACTTGTAGTCAAACTGACCGGCTCGACAAGAAGAACCCTATGTTACTAAAATTAATCCAATCTGAGTCAAATCAAGTCATTAAACCACCATTGGAAGTTTTAGCGGACTTGTTTAGAAGGTTAAACGAATGACGAATCGAGCAAGCCTACATTCGAATCAAGAGTCTCAATACGACAAATTCAACAAGCTCAAGATTGCTCGATTCCGACATCATTCAGGCATCAAATGTTCATCAAATGGCAATCGAAGGAAGCCCTCTGGACCATCCAATCAAAGTGGTTCATATTCATGCATTAATTGCATCCAGAAAACTATAAACAGTGTTTCGCCTCTCTCATAAGGGGAGGGGGAGGCTTGAGAGAGATCTTAAAGCTTTGAGAAGGAGATGAAGTCCAGAACTACCCTTTGTCACTGTGATCACCATCGGCCGCCGTCGACCACCGCTGACTGCCGTCGAGCACCGCCGACACTGGTCAACCACTATCAACACCCGTTGACCACCGTTAACACCCGCTCACCACCGTCGATCACTGTCAGCCACCGCCGACCACTGTCGACCACTACTGATTGCCTTCAACACCCGCCAATCCCATCGCTCACCGCCACCTGCCACCAATCACCTCCAATCACTGTTGATTTCCACCGACAATCTCCAACCGTTGTCGAGAACTACTAACGCCATCAACCACCACTGACTGACATCGACCGCTGACCACCGTCGATCACCACCCATCACTGTCAACCACCATCGACTGGAAGCCTAAAGTCGACGTTATAACATGGAATACTGAGTAAGCCTTTATCGTTTGTAGAACGATATGACGATAATCTATTACTCTACAGTTGCAAATTTCCTAGCATGCATCAATTTGGCGCCGTCTGTGGGAAATAGAGTATTTCCATCACTAAAATACTTGAAGAACTGTTACATGGCCACCAAGCACAACATTTGCAACAATAGAGCATCCCACTCCAACACTCATCATTCCAGAAAATAGTCACGAAGCCATGGTCATCAAGCCTACAATCATCCTACTCCATAAGGCATTACCCTACTGATGATGGTGCCTTCGGTCATTCTTTAGAAGATAGAGTACATAGAATGAAGCAGTCTCAACATAGAATCCTTCATCTTCTATGTGGGAAGCGACAACCGCATTCCAATGAAACTCACTTACCACCAATTCAACTTTCAATAAGAAATACCCCACTCATCGGGTTCTCTCATAATGTTGAAATCATTCCTCTACTGAGATTAGACACCGATCTTCTAGACATTACAAGTTTTACTCAACTGTCTCATGCAGCTCACCCGACACCACTCCACCTTACTGTCACTTATGCTGATATCATACTAGATGAACTATGATGCCTAGTTTGAGATAAGTTCCTTTTAAATAAAAGGGATCACTTCCTGGTCAGCATAACTTCCAATATCTTCTCCTATGACTGATGCAGTTCTACGGCATCCTATCCCGCCAGGTTTCAAACTCCCAAACATTGGTGCCTATGAAGGTGTAGTTGATCCATACGAGCACGTCAACCACTATCGAACCATCATGCACATTAATTGTGCCTATAATGTGCTTCTTTGTCAAGTGTTCTTGGTGACTCTGAATGGTCAAGCTTGCACATGGTTCTACTCTCTCCCGGGGGCACCATCAATACCTTCAATGAGTTTATCAGATTATTTGTAGAGCAGTTCATAAAAATAGAAGGGTCAGCAAAGAACCATCTTACTTATTGGTAGTTTGCTAGAATAAGGGGGATTCCCTCGAGGAATACTGTCATAGGTCCTCCATTGAAGCACGCTAGGTTCCTGGAGTGGATCTAGAGATACTAAGAGGAATCCTTCTTGGAGGGTGCTATCAAGGTCCTTTCTATTCATCACTGATGTGAGAGACAGTGCGCTCTTACGCTGATCTCATCTATCATGTTGAAGATCAAATCTCTATAGACAAGGTCATCATTGCACACAAGGAACGATTTGAGCGTTTGGGGCACAAGCATAAGAATAAAATTAGGGATAATCAAATCTCACATTGAAATAAGTTTTGACCACAGAGAATCATGAGCTACGATTAGAAAAAGAATACAACCACTCAACACGCCACGTGTCAACATCCTAATGGCCATCAAGGATGAAGAGACTGTCAAGGGTCATGAACATTAAGAAATCTAGAGGGTTGAGACTTTTCACAATTTTGTCATTTCCACCGTACAAAAAGATACTAGATATAAAGATGTTTTCAATTAAAGGAAGAAATTGAACGTCTGATATGTCGGGGTATCTAGGTCACTAATTACATGAACAAGGTGTGGGGAACCAGAAGAGAATCATCAGAGTTGTTGAATGAGAAATACAACTCTAAATTTTCTTATTTGAGTAAAAGACTAGCATATAAGCTCCTAATTTATTTTAGTAAAATTTGCATGTTGCTTTAAGCTATCATTTCAATGAAATTTTATTATTTTCTTATGAAATATTTTGGTTTAGAAAGTCCCCTTGAGGGCACTTGTTAGACAATATCCTCATCCCCGCCCCTTGAAGTCGAGCCCAAGAGGCAACACTTGATGAGAAGCTACCATGCCCCCGGAATTCATGCCTAAGAGGCATACTGGATGGGAATATACGATACTCTTGGAAGTTGAGCCCAAGAGGCAAGACTTGATGAGAAGCTACCATGTCCCTGGAAGTTTGAGCTCAAGAGGCGAGAATCAATGAGAAGACATGGTACTCCTAGAAGTCATGCCCAAGAGGCAAGACTTAATGAGAAACTTACATTCCCCTAGAAGTCGAGCACTAGATGAAAAACTTGATGGGAAGTAAGGTACTCCTAGAAGTTGAGCCCAAGATGCAAGATTACATGAGAAGCTACCATGACCCTAGAAGTTGAGCCCAACATGCAAGTCTTGATGGGAAGCTAGTAGCAGACAAGGTCCTTACTAGAAAGACTCTACGGGAGAAAGTGATTGACAGGGTGATCCCCTAATATTTATGCTTACATTTTATATATGAAATTACACTTTATATTTCTTCTCAACAATAATATCACTTTCTTTACAACAGTGTTAAAAACTTGATTCTGAAACAAATAAGAGATCAATTTTAACTATTTATAATATGGGATTCTATGCAAGTATACGTATCGTTTATCATGTAATATAGGACATTTTGATTAAGCTCTGAGATATCGAACCCACAGGGAAATGTTATAAAAATTTAAAGAAAGCAGAAAAAATAACTTTTTACTTTTCAAAATGATATTGTAAGTTATGTTTTATAAATAGAAAGTTAAAATTCTTTTTGATAATTTTTTAAGAAAAAGTAAAGTAAGCAACTAAAATTATTAAGACTATTAAATGATATGAAAGAAAACGAAAATAAAATATATTTTTCCTCTTCATGAATCAGTAATAATTATGGAATTTCATTGTGGAAGTATCTAAATGTATTGTGCCAAATAGGAGCAGTTATATTATTTACCCTTACTTGGTTCTATAAAGAACATAGGTTAATCTAATGTTTTGAAATCTTGAAGATGGGTTAGGTAGAGAAGATACTAGTTCTTACTCAAGAGTTCCCTCTTCTCCCACCACCTGAGAACTAACATCTCATAACAAAACTTAAAACATCAAACTAAATTGGGGGATTTAGCATGTCACTCTAAAGTCCTCTAATTTTACAACAAATCAAAAGCATATCTCCCTATTTATTTGCACTCAACTATATGGACTACAATTCTCACCCATATAAATTCATGTGATTCTCTCCAATTTTTCATTGAGATAATACCTCATTGGTTCTTCCATGTTCTCACAGCAAATTTTAACATCTCAATTGGCCAAATCAAGAGGTAAATGAAGTGTAAGGTACTTGAATCATCATAACTTCTTCCAACATTAAACATCTATACTTCACACAACTTCCATCCATAATTTAATTACTTCATCATTTAAAAATAAAAATATAAAGAAAATTACTCAGAACTCATGGAGAAAAAACAAACACAATTTGATTTCAAAGTAGAGATCATAGTAAAAACACAATAAGTCTTACTTTAAAACCAAATGTAAAAAATAAAGATAAAGACTTATCAGAAAATCCTCTCCACGAGACTCTTAAAGTTCCTTTAAAACTTTGCTTTCTCTTACAAACTCCTTAGAGAGTGGCGCTCAACTCTAAGGATTCACTCTTCTAAATTCTAATACAAACTATGATAAAGTAAAATGGAAAAGGAAATTATAGCAAGAAGAAGACTCTCTTTCTTCCTCTCTCCCTTCAACCATTCAAGCTTTTCTCCAGCTTCTCCCGCCAACAGTTCATTTCAAAACTCTTCTCTTTCTTATGATCTTCTAGTCTTCTTTTAATAATTTTCCAGAGGGTGTCTTGGTGTCTCTTCAAATCATGTCTATATTCAACAAATCTACCAAGAGATGCATCCATCCATTTGAATTTTCAATGAATTTTTGCACCAAGGAGAAGGTAAGGAAGTTTAGACCAAAGTGTGCTTCAAAACCTATTCAAATTTGCGCCAAAATTAATTCAAATTACATAGGTTAATGATCCACTGAAAATTTGATAGCATTTTACTGTTCATTTCATACATATTTTTGATGATATTTCACTTTAATGAAATATATTTTTCATGATATCATGCAGGTACAATGATTTTAGGCCTTTGGATCAAAAGGAAGCGAAAAGGAGCAAATTTGGAGCAAAAGGGACAAAAGTACATTTTATTGAATAAGCGCCGAACAGTGTTGTAATCAGTGCATGACAGTACTATTTTACAAAGAGTTGTGACCAATTGGCAGAATAATGCACCAAACAACGACCTATCCAGTAGTGGACCTTGACCTATCCCGATTTCAAACTAAATTCAATGTATTTGACCGGATTTTTTAGGGTTGCTTGGGGAAACACTTAGGAAATCAGTTTTGGCCGAATTTAAACTTCTTTAGAGCCAAGTTTAGAGAAGAGAGGAGAGTTTAAAGTGTGGGAAGAGGAGTGCTTAGAGTGTGGAGAGAGTTTAGAGTGAGTGTCTTTTCATTTTGTTTAGGAAATCTTGGTTTTGTATTTTTTTTTCTAAGGAGTGTAAGAGGAGAGGGAAAGTGAGAGATTTCTTCTTCCTTACTTATCTAAAGAGAGAATTGTGTGTTGTTGTGAAGAAAGAAGAGGAGTCAAAGGAATTCCTTGAGATTCGCTTGAGGAATATTTTAAGATAAGTTGTCTTTTCTTTACTCTTTTTGTATGACGTTATTTATATATATATAATCCATGTTTTGTCATCTTTTCCTCATGAGTCTTGAGTAGATTTCTTTGTCTTTCTCTTTTTCATGTGATGTGTTGATGTTGTGATATGAAAATGATGTGCCAATTTATTATGGAGAATTTGTGATGCCTTTTTCACTTCGAACTTCATTTACTTTTTTATCTGACCAATTGAATTGTTAAAACTTTTTTGAAAACATATGTTCTGAAAGGATTATGAGTTCCACAACAGAAGAGAAGGTCAAATTTAATGTCCATGAATAAGAGACATAGTTCATGGGCATTGAGTGCAAATAAGTAGGGAAATATACTTTGATGGGCGTAGAATTGGAGATTTCAGAGTGACGGGTTGAAATCCTCAATTTGGTCCTATTTTTTGGAAACTATACTGAGAGTTAGCCTTCATGGGATGGGAAGTGTGAGCTCTGGAGTGAGAGATAGTATCCTCCTAGCCTAACCACAGATTTGGGGACTAAACTTAGGATTAGCCAATGTTATTTATATGCTGAAAAATGGGTAAAGAATAGGAATTCTCCTATTTGTCACAATACATTTGCATCACTGATCTATGTCACAATAATCATCACATTATAATTGGAGAGGAGGAAGACTCTTTCTTACAACTGAACTTTGTTATAAATTTAGTCTTGTGTTAGTTTAACTTACTAGAGTTTCGAACATACTTTGGTATAAATAGTAGCTACAACTGTTTGTCTTTATTTTAAGAACTGAACTTACATGTAATTGTGTTGTAATTCGATAAGTGATTTCTGTGCTACGCCATAAAATAAAAGCCTCCCTGTGGGATCGATATCCAGGACTACACTAGAGCCCTGTATTACTTGAGTCATACGTATACTTACGTTTAATTGTGTGACTCATTATAAAACTAAATCAATATACATCTATAAATTTAAGTTCATAAATTTTGGCAAATTAAAAAAGTCACACCAAGATTTTAGCGATGTTGCCAGGTGTTGACCTCATTTTTGGTGAGGTCTTTTGCTTCTCTCTTTAGTACTTAGGATCTAGCCTTAGGCTTTTCCCTTGACTAATCTTTGAGGACTAGAAATGGAATCCACCACTTAGAAATTCAAACTACTTCTTAACTTCCTGCAAACCCCACAAGCTTGATTGTAGACCCCTAATCACCTAGAGGGTTGAAATCAAATGTGGAGGTTTAAAGGATGAGTCCCCTATAGGACTTTTTGGCCTTAGGAATACCCTGGGTGGTCTGGTCTGGTCTGGTGAGGGTTGACTTGCACATACACTACACTCTCACACACATTCCAAGTCCTAAAACCACACTCTTACCCAACTTAACTTCCTGACTCATGTAGGTAATTCATTAGGATGGTCCTTAACCCCTAAGCCCCTGGCTAAGAGGGTTAGGAACAACATAGTGAATGCCTCAAATGAGTCCTCTCATGGCTCATATGGGCTTAATATGGCTTCATGGCTCAACCAAAATGATTCCATTTCACTCACATTTGATCAATCTTCTTTTTTTTCAAAATTTCAAATTTTGACCCTCGGGGCCCCGGACCCACCAAACCTACCAAATGTCCTTGAAATGACCCAAAATTTGCAAAATTGCCTAAATTACCCAAGGTCCCTCAAAATCAATCCTAAACACTTCCCATCATTCAAATTGACCATCTTTGGCCTAAAAATACCAAAATTTCCAAAAATACCCCTAAACCTCCCAAAATTACCAAAATAACCTTTTACCCCAAAAATCCAAAAATTCAGAAAATTTCCAAAAAATTTCAGAACATCCCAAATGTTCCCAATTTCATTTTGTTCAACTACACCATTGTCCAATTTTGCCAATTTACCCCACTTTTAACAAAACCCCCAATTTGACTCATTTTTAACTCAAGTGAACCTAATGTCAAACCAAACCACCCCAATTGACCTCAATTCTGGTCCAATTCAATACTAAACTTCAATTCAATATCCCCAACATCAACGTAGATCAAATCCAAGTCCAATTTGATTGACATTTGAGTCCAATTTCAATTTGAAGCCTAAGGCCCAATTTTGGCCCATGACCTAAACCTAGCTTAAACCAACCCAATTCAAATCCAATTGGCCCCAAATCTTTTCTAAGGCCTTCCTAACATCCCCATAAACAAAAAACAAACTTGATTTGCCCAAAATTTGAACCTAAACTCTACCCAAAACCAAAATCCCTTAAATTGACCTAAGCCCAAACCTAACCCAAATGGGCCCAAATCCCAAAATCAAAGCCCAACCAAAGTTGAAAACTCTTTGTCACACTCCCATAACATTTCTCAACATTAATTTTACACCAAATCCAATTTTAGCCCAACCTTAAACCAAGTTAGCCCAATTTGAACCACTTTGGCCCCTTTACTAAAAGACCCACATTAAACCCAATTCATTTCAAAATCACTTCAAATTTGTTCCAAATCACTCATGACACATCCCTAAACTAAACCCAACATTTATTTGGCATGGTCTTTGACAAAATTCTTCATCCAAAAGTCCATTTTGAAATAAAAAGGCCCGCCCATTTAAGCCTTTTAAAAAGCCCACTTCCACCAAACCCAAAAGCCCAAAAATTCATCCAAAGCCCACATGACAATTCCTTCTTATGATCCACTTGATAAAATCATTCCCTAAAGTTTGAAACCTATGATTAAATCGTTCCAAATTAGGCTTTATCCAAATTCCCATCAAAATGCCAAAATTCCTAAAATTCATTCCAATGAAATTGACTAAGTCATCCCCAAGCCCAAATGAAGCCATGAAGCCATCCTTAACCCCCATGTAAAGCCATGAGAAGTTTAACATGTGACCATCCCATAAATGGAAAATGGAGGAGCCCCTTTTTAAGCCTTCCTTAAGCCTTTTTAACCTCATCCATGATACACACTAAATCAAGTTAGCCACCTATTCCTTGATGGAGACTATACCATTTCCTCTTGGCTGACCCAAATGAACCTTTTAGCCTAAATCCATGCCTCGGGTGGTGCACCAAGCCCAAAACCATGGGTTGACCCATTTGAACCCAAAATAACCTTCTCCCCTTCCACTTTGATCTAAATCCTTTACACATGGCCAATACCCATCGCTTGCACCAACTTTCACCCCGACCCCACCGAGTCGATGGTGACCCATGTCCGGCCGGCCGACCACCACAGCACCGCCGGAAAACACCGAGCCGAGAGGCTTAATTTGAATCAAAAATTCAATTTGAACTTGCTGAGCTGTCCCATGCCCAATGGCCATTGCAGTTGTTCTTCCCTTGCTCTGAGCAGTGGATCCAAGCCATTAAACCCCCCTGGGAGGCCCTCCATCCACCTCTATTTAAACACCACCACATCTCGGCCAAATGAGGTGTTGAACCAAACCTTACCAAATCTCTGCCAAAATCACTCCAGATCCCTCTCCAGACATAGAGAACTTGATTCCCACTGAAATTCAGCCCTAAAACCCTCTCTGTGAGCTCAATTTCTGAGTTGAAAATCCACCCAAAAAACAGGACACTTCACCACAGTGAGTCCATCTCCAAATTGATTGATCCTACACCTTCACCAGACCAAGAGGAGAAGTTCCCCAGTAAAAGCCCCCTCACCGGGCCAGCCATTACTTCCAGCCTCCAAGCTTTGTGATCGGCCTTGGTCACTTTCATACTTAGACAATTCCCTAGAGCCAGAGACTTCATCTGGAGCTTGTCTGAACTCAATCGAAGGTGACACAACTCTCAGATCGAAGATTCACTTCTCTGAGCAAAGGTATGAACTCATTCTTTCTCCCGAGCTTCCAGCAATTCTCCATTTTGTTTGGGTTGATTTCATAGCCTATAAACCATATAGATGTGTTCGTCTCTTCACGACAAATCGATAGAGTATAAGAACTCGAAAATCCATTGACAATCGAGAGAGATATTAGGGTTTGAGTGTGGACGGTCATGGGTGCACACCAGTCGTAGACGATGACCAGGAGCCATTGGATCACGCGTGTATCGAGCAGACGGTCAAGATCAAGCCGGACGGCGCAATGGTACATGATCCGCGGGCCCCTAGAGAGCTGAGTCAGATGGTGGCGCGGAATCACAGCGCGACTCGTGGGCTTTCGGAGCTGCCGAGGTTAACGCGGCGCCGCGTGGATAAGTAGGAAATTAGGGTATTTTTGAATTATTTAAATGCCCTGAACTTCAAAAATTCATATTTTTGCATAGAAAAATTACAAAAATAAAAGAAAAATACCCTTTTGCTCAGTGAACAGAGGAGAATAATGTGGAAAAGAAATCAAATTAATTGGATGAGTATTTTATTTTTAATAATTTTTTTACTGTTTCCAATGTTTTGATTCTCCATTTGCATAGACAATTCACCATGTCATGAGACCATAGGACTTTTGAAGCCTCTGATCTTGGGAACATTCCCTGAATTTTTCAAGGTCAGAGACCATCTCTGTGAAAAGTTGTTGATTTTTCAAGTTCATGTCACTGTTTTAGGTATTTTAATTCCAATAATTAGCTTGTTATAAAATAAATTCTAGGAAAATTTGGTGATGTTTCTTAGGACCAGGGGACCCTATGAAAAATATAATTGGAGTTAATTCATTCATAATAACCTTAATTGGCCTAAACCGCGAAATTGTATTTGAATTAATTAGGGTTAACCACACATCAAATTGACTTGAAAACAATTCTCCATTACTCTTTAGGGTCAGGGAAACCTTACATAAAATTTTGAAATCAATAGGACTTGATTAACCCCACCAAATGGATTGATTAAGCCTCATAAGTAAAATGGAACTTTAAAAATTCATAACTCCAAAAATAATTTTCAAAAATTCACAAAAATGGTTTTGGAGCTTCTCTGATATCAGGGGAGTTCAGGAAAATTAAAATTAAAATTTTCTAAAAAGTTGATTTTTCACAATATTTTAATATTTTAATAATTAAAAAAAATAAACATCATAAAAATATTAAAAATCTTAAAATTTTCACATTTTGACTCCTAATCATTTAGGAACAAACCAAATATTTTTCCTAAGTCCCTAGGGTAAGATATTGAATTTTAAAGGCTTAATGTAATTTTTAATATTAAAAAATAAATTTTCAACCTTTTTTCACTAAAATGATTCAAATAAATAAAAAAATTATAAAATTATAAAATTTGTTTCTCTTGACTCCTTGAGGTTAGAGAAATTTAAGAAAAATATAAAATCTATTTTTCAACTTTTATTTTATTTTAAAATTAATTAATACTCTAAAACTCAAAATAATTATAATAAATAAAATATAATTCAAAAAAATCTCAAAATTTGGTCCAAGTGGTCCTCTGGTCATTAGGAACATCCCATAATTTTCTTAAGGACAGAAACCTTCCCTTGGTCATGTTGTTGAATTTTCTTTGAAAACCCTTATTTTCTACTAAAAATAAATATATAAATAAAGTAAATTCAGAAAAAAAAAATCACATTTTCTCCTCTAATGTCTTAATTGACATGTGAGTGAGGTGACATAAAAATTTCAAATTCATTTGAGCTCAATTTAGTGAGTTATGAAATTAATAAGCTTAAAAGGGCATAAAGGTAATTAAGAAATTTTAACCCTTAATTAAAACTTTAGGTTTAATCAAAATGGGGGTAAAATATTTGATTTTAACTTTCTTGGATGATTGAAATTTAGGGAAATTAAGGGGTAGAAACCCATTAAACACTTTGAAAATATCAAAATGAAACTTTAATTAATTAAATAATTTAAATTTTGGAAAGAATATATTTAAATTTGGATTATTAAAATTGGGATATTATTAAGAGGATATTTATTCATTAATTTAAAAATCCCTAAATAAGTCACTTTAATAATATTTAATTCTTAATTAAGAAATTAAAATAATAATCCAAATTAACAATTAAAACTAAACTTAAAACTAAAATTAAATTAAAAAAATTAAAATTAAAGTAAATTAAAATTAAATTAAATTAAAATTAAATTAAAATTAAATTAAAATAAAATAAATTTAAATTTAAATTAAATTAAAATTAAATTGAATTAAATTAAATTAAAATCATTTAACAACAAACCTAAATGAAATCATTAAGAGTAAAATCAAAATATAACAATAATTTCAATACCTCTTCCTATCTAAATAAACTTAAAACATGAACATCAATTTGAAATACCAAGATAATTAAAAATGTAAAGATTTAAATTAAATCTAAAAATAACTTGAACACTATTCCAAACTTAAAATTATTAATTAAAACCTCATAATTAAATTAAATCACTTTAAATCATTAACTCAAATTTTTAATTAAGGATGATTAAAGTTCTCAATAAACCAACTTGCCCTTAAAGGCTTTAATTAATATAACTCTTAAATAGATTGTTAAGTGAAATTTCACTTCATTCATCAGGTAATCAAATACCCAAGTTCACTCAGCAAGAGATAAAGTTTAACTAAAGTCCTTGATGATTAATTCATATGTGCAACTAAATTTACTTGGACTCAAAATAATTCCAGAAGTATTGAAAAGATGTTTAGGACTCGTCCTAAGCACTTCCTCAATATGACGGGATGTTTTAGAAGAACAACTAAATTTAATTGTTCTCTGATGAAGAAAATCATCCTTAAACCAAACCAAGAACCTAGACGTCATAGGAGATGACAAGTTATTAGATTAGGAATTTGGTAGACAACCAAAACCCTTTCCCTTAGCTTTACCTAGGTATCTGTTGAAATATTTAAATGCCTTAACATGTGTTTTAAGTGCATCTTGGGATGACAGGAAGACCCTCAAGGCAGGCTTTTATTTCATTGTAATTTACTTACATGCATTATACTTTACTTTTCTTGCATGTTAAATAAGACTGTTGCATGAAAACCAAAACCTTTAGGATAGTCCCTGAACTGAAACCAAAACTAAATTAAAAGTCATTGCAATATAAAATTCACTGCCATAACATTCCAAAATATAAAACAACTCAAAATTTAAACACAAACAGAACAACAAAACTACAATTACAACTAAATTAAAATGTCTTGTTGAATGATCGGGAATACCTCGGATGATGTAACCCACGTGTTGCTAACGGGATTTCCCACGGTCTAAATGAAAATGTGGAACTCATTCAGTTGAGTTTAGCAAATTCATCTAAACTAAGTGAATTCCATGAAAATAACGGTGTCGGGATGACGGAACCGTGGGATCTTAATCGGTTCTGTTTAAAATACTTTAAGATTTGTTTTAATTAAATATTAAAAACACTTGGATTTTAAGATTTCTCTAAACCAAGATACTTTCCTCATCTCCTGATTTTCACTTTCTAAAACTAATCTTCTGCAACAACAAGGAGCTCGGAGCATAGTGGGCAGTACGGCCATCGTCATCAGCAAAACTCGGATCTACTTCAGCAAAACTTTCTTAGATCTAAATAACAAAGCCATAGGATTTCGAGGTAGTTTGCCTAGTGCAACATAAATCCTCAACTCTTCATTAGGCATTTGCATGATCATGACTTGTAAATTAAGCCCTAACTGGTCTTAGGATTCCGAGGTAGTTGTTTGGTACGACATAATCCCTCATATCTTCGGGCTCTTTGTATGATTGTGTCATACAAATATAAGTCCTAATTAATTAAAATTGGCAGGATTACAATATTAAATAAACTCCCAAATTGAAGCAAAACAATAGGATAGTTTCGGAAGTTGCCAAGATTCTTCTTGGATCCTCAGCTTCTCCTACTTTTCTTCCTTTGAACTCTTGAAAATTAATTGTTCCAAGTTTGATCCATTCCTTATTGAATATCCAAAATTCAATCCTTTGAAAACTTTAAACTTTGAAATTCTTGAGAGCAAAACCACTAATCATTATCGAGAGTTTTCTTAAATGATTCCCGTCATTTAAGATGTAATTAACTATAGGGGCTTGCCTCTATGGGGAACTTTAAGAACCCAGGTAATATAAACCCTGCTTAATTCATTTATATTAAGCAGGGGAACTTGTCGGCTTATAAATTTGGTTCACAGACCAAATGGATGTCACAAATCATCTAGTTTATTTAATCGAGCCCCATCATCAAGCAGTGTGTCTATTCTTCGGGATAGATATATGGTTTGTGGTGTGGTGCTCGTTTATATAAACTATTTAGGATGTGAGATTGGTTTGATTTCATATCTTAAAATTTTCAAACATAAAATTATTTTTAAAATCCAATGCTATTTTTCAAACTGTATATATATATATATTTATATTAAATTTAAAATTAAAATTCGTCGACAACTTCTGTGGCGACCCCTTTTTTTAAAATACAACACACAATCTAAAAACTATGCCGACAACTTCAGGCGACTCCGCTGGGGACTCCGCTGAGCTGCCCGACAATTGGATCATCCGTTTCGGACAAGGATTCGGCAACACAGATATCAAGTTTGCTGATGTAACTCTCTTCACACTAATGGACAAAGTGTCGAAACCGAAGAGCCCATGATCGAGTTCAACCCGAAATCGACTCGAGAATTCCCTCCCCTGCAAAGGGTTCCAGCTGAAATAAGTACTACTGTTCGTAGAAGTACTGTTGTCTCTACCCCCACCGGTCTAGTCATCTCGGCCCCTACCCCGACTTCTGCCAAGCTAAAGGAGAAAGAAATCCAAGTCTGTGATGATCCTGTCACCATGGAGGGTACAGATTTTGCTACAATACCATCTGTTTTTTAGATTGGGTCCAGTTCAAGAGTTGCACCCTTAACTCAAACTCAAAGAAGAAATAGAAGTAGAAAGATCACCAAGATAGAGAAAGCCAGAGCTGCTGAAGTTGCTTTTCTAAAAGAAATCCCTGAGGAAAGAGAAGAACTGCCTGAGTATATACCTCTATTGGAAGGGAGCAGGTTTCACCCTCTCTCTGCCGCATCAGATGAAGAGGATATTCGTAGGATTGCCGCTGCATTACCCCGACCTGTGTACTACAACAATTACAAGAGGAAAAGGGAGATAAGACTACGCTAATAGCTCGACTGCAAGTTGTTATAGAAAGATTGGCAAAGAAAGAAAGATGCCTTGTGTCATAAATCTTAAGAAAGATAGGACGGGTGCCAGCTAAATCCCGCCTCGGACCGCAAATAGAGACTGTTGCTATCACAGAGAAACCAAAGAAGAAGATAAAAGCCAGTTCACCCGTTGTTGTATCGGGTCTACAAATTAGGGAGGATACCACCTTCTAGCATATAGCCGATAGATCATCTGGTCCTAGGCTTCCGGCTGCAAGAAGGATGGTATGGCAACCTACTACTGGCAAGCTAAGATCAAAACAATGTCCTGAGAAGAAAAGTCTCGTCAGGAGACTTGAATTAGAAGAAAGTGCTACTACAATAAAGGGGACTCCCGGAAAGGAAGTTCAACAACCGTCACGAGACAACTGCGAGACCGTGCGGAAAAGGCCACTAGAGGATTAGCAAAAGAAAGAGAAGAAAAACTAGAAGATGAAGTTGACTCATCAGAGTTCATGGATGAGGAGTATGTCGAGATCAACATGGTTGAAACGCGAGCATCATCCGCTTCACAAGGTGCTCCGAAGAACTGCGCAGAAGAGATGAACCGGAAGTAATGAGGGCACAGCTTTGGGAAAGAGATGACACAATTTCCTAGATGGCAAAGAGAATGGAAGAGATGGCTGCCGCTTTAGCCACTCTCCAGAGTCAGGTTCAACCTCAGAAAGAAACACCCCCAGAGATCATCCATATTGCAGATGGAGGAAAAGAGATCACATTAGTAAACGAAGATGAACAACCAAAGAAAGATCCTGCACAAAGCATGATTCCAGAAAAGAACATTAAGAGCATGGTAGAACAACAGGTGCGAGAGGCCCTAGCACAATCCAAGAGTGGAGCATCTATTTAGACGGGTAGACCTTACCCCGAAGAGTTCGATGCAGTCCAATACCCGAAAGGCTTCGTACCACCTCTATTTAAGACTTTTGATGGGACGGGAAACCCTCGGCAGCATGTCACACATTTTCGTGCTAGTTGCTGCAATGCCGGTGGAAGAGACGCTCTACTCTTCCTCCAGTTCATCAGCAGTTTATCAGGGATTGCCTTCGACTGGTACGCAGAATTATCGAATAGTTCAGTAAAGACCTTTTCAGAACTGGAGAATCTCTTCGTTAAACGATTTGCTGTGGCTCGACACCACATCACTATCCGTAATCTATTGGTGGAGCAACGAAGCCGAACGAGACTTTAGTGGATTACATACTTCGATGGAGAAACTTAAGCATGAAGTGTGAACCACAGCCTTCAAAAACAACATGCAGCAAGATCCTACTTAAAAGTATCCATGGCCCGATAACGACTTCTCCTTAAAGGATTTACAATCAAGACTTTCGAAAAGTTGCTTAGCAACGCCGGGAGCTTGCAAGAAGAGGCAAAACAGTTAAGTTTCGTGGACAAGAACGATAAGCAGAAGCCCGTGAAAACATTCGAAAAGAAATCTGGATCGTCACAGCAGTAGATAAGGGCAAGCAGCCGGTTCAGATACTGTCAGAGCGGCCATAGTCTAGTTATCAACCACCGCAACGGACTTATCAGCAACCTCAGCAGGGCTATCAGCAGCCTCATTCGAGCTATCAGTCGCCGTAGCATTATGAACAACAGCCTCATTCATCGCGTTCCTTAATATCCATTCAAAGCTGAAGCAGTAGCGAAGATGTTCCGCAGCTTAATAAAGACACCGGATTTTCAGCTGCCAAAGCCCAAGAAGCCGGAAGAAGTCAATAAGAAAGATCATCAGAACTATTGCCCTTACCACAAGATGCTCAGACACAAGATAGAGGATTGCATCACTTTCAAGAGTTGGCTTGATGACAATCTCCGGAGAGGGAACATAACGATCCCAAAGGAAAACATGAAGGAACCCCAGAAAGGAGGTTTCGTCAATGTTATTTCAACGGATCCCATTGTTTCGATAAACCCGTACACGACTGATGATGGATGGAGTACTGTCTGGAAAAAATCATCGAAGAAAATTTTGGATCACATCCACACCGCTTCGGTACGTGCTTCAACTCAGAGTTTGAAACCTGTCGAGCCGGCACTATCACTTGCGATTGAGGAACTGCCCTAGAAGGAGGAGAAGATCGTGGAAGAAAAGAAGACCGAGGCTCCGAAAGGTAGACTAGGGGCTGCTTATCCTAGGATGGTTGTTTCCGATTCGGGGGAGAAATCCCTCGAACTCCTGACTCTGTATGATTATCTTCTCGCTCCGGCGGGATATTATAATGATAAGGGTTATGGCGTTGGCTACGTTTTGACTATTTCTAACGATTACGTAACTAACGACAACCGACTTAATCCAGATCTCGATTCCCATACAAATAACAATTCTCAAATCATACACAACCTCGACGACCACGACGAAGAAGATGTTTACAAAGGAGGCTACGAAAGCTCGACAAGCAACGAGTCCATTTATGAATTTCGAGGAGCTCCAATTGCGATAGAATTGGAGTTATCAGATTCCGAAGCAACGCTAGAAGAACCAGACATTCCAATTCAATAGGATACACCGTCAGATTCAATACCAAATTCAGAAGAAATAATTGAAGTAAATTTAAGAAGTGGAAAAGTTCTACCCCGAGAATGGATCCAAAGGATAAAGGAAAGCAGGTGGTTGCTCAGGAAGAGCCAACCCCAGCAGAAGAATTGCCCATTCGGGAAGAAACCGAGGAACATGGTAATAAAGTAGACTACAACGTGCTTATTTTCGCCATTCTTTTCTCTTTTTTTATTTTAAAAGGAGTCGCCAGTTTGTCAATCGTCGTATACTTCCCTTATTCGAATAAATCTCCCTCCCAAATCAAATAAGTGATTCGAAGAGGAGAGGAACCGATTAAGAAGGGACATACGACAAAGTGACAAACAAGAGAAAAGAAAAACATGGAGAGTCTACGTGCGATAAACCTCGCAAGGATAAGTCAAGCATGTCCGCCCAAACAAGATCGGCAGAGGCACCTTGAACCAATATCCGCGAAAGAAGTATCTACGTAGACTACCCATAACCGCAGAGTCAAGTGTATGTACCGTTCCGGGGTCAAGAGCACTCCCGCAGGAACGTATTCCTATCGAGTTAATTACATCTTGGGGATACCCAAGAATACTCTCGATAAAAGGAGTTTCGCTTTATATTATCATAGACCTGGGGTATAGGCAATCAAAGGGAGATTATTCCATGTGGGAAAGTCTCGACGCTTCAAAGCTCTCGCCAAGCCATCAGGCAAAGAGTGAGTCTCTCACATCCCAAATGGGGTAGCGGCTCATCAGCATACGAAACCCACAGAATAACCTAAATCATCTTGACGGGGGTATCCCAACACGTCAAAGCACGTCCGGGCCATAAGGGCAGAGGACAAATCGTCGTATCCCAAACGGGCGGCGATCATCGCATCGGGCCGTCAAAATGATATCAACGAAGTCAAGGAGCGAAAGGGCTCAACAAGGGTAGTCAAAGGAAGGAAGGAGTAATCCTAAAGGGGCAGAGGTAGCCAAGTCGGGGTATCACAAACCCGTCATCCGAGCGCAGGACCCTAAGTCTACCCGAACGCGAAGGTAGTCGACCCAACACATCCCGAGATCCCCTGGCCGCAATCCAAGAATTGCATTATCCACGGGGACCTCGGTAGCCCTAAGGTCAAAGGAAGGAAACTCTATCCTATGACTATAAGCTACAGCTCCAAGAGGTGGGTCTCACACCTGCCAAAGTGGCAAGGATGCCTCAAGAAAGAAGAGAAAGGGAGGTTCAGCTACAAAGCTGCAAACGCTCCAAACAAAAGGACTTACACCCCGTCTAGGTCGGGGAGCCTTCTAACACCCTAGGCGCACTAGACAGCCACCTATAAAGGTATGCTGGGCTAGTCAGGTTAGAGAAGCACGGGGACTCCTCCTCGGACATGCAAATATGAATGCAGCTAATCTAGAGCGGTCCTTAAGTAATGTGGAGGCCCTATTAGTATGACTTGGGTGATAGCCATGCAATGCAACCCATTTAAAATCAGGCCCGAAGGCCATGCAAGAAAGTAAAAGTGCATATTTTAAAATCTTGAATATTTTAATCCTAAAATTTATTTATCTTGAATATTTTATTAGGATTTTTAACGTATAAAGTTTACAATTTTAGGGTCCTTAAAGAGCCTAAATGATATCGCGAAATCCCAGATCACAGAAAGAAACAAGGAAAACACATGCAGGCATGCAAACATGCAATAAGAGCAGAAAAAGAAAGCACTCAATAACAAAATAAAAGAGGCCAAAATGCCGCTGGACCGGCAACATATCCCAGAAAAAAGAAAATTGCGGTCGGACTCCGCATATACATGCCCGGTCCTAATTCTATACATCAATATAAAAATGCAGAATTAAGATACGAGGCACGAGCATCAGCTCCTGGTCCCCTCCACGTGGTTCCCGTGCAAAACGCCTCGGAACCCGTGCCCATATCTTATTTCTGCTACAGGACTCTCCTAGACTCTAAAAGTACAAAGGAAAAAGAAAAAGACTCAATCCTGCATGAAAACAAGTGTCAGCGGGAAAGCTCACATGCAAATAACGTATAATGAGCCATGCTTTATAAACGGGGGAGCTAATAGCACCTACAAATAAAATTGTCAGAAATCATCACATGCTCTCCCCATAGCGGTACATGTGTGTGTGTATAAATAAGCATGGCTCCCTGCAGAAAAGCGCCCTAACACACTACCATACATATGCAGCAAGCAATCACATCCAAGCAAAGTGCAAAAGAAAGATACCTGGCTAGGGCAACCAATCCATCAAAGAACAATAGTCAGTCATCAAAAAGACTACCTAGCAACCTAAGTCCTAGCTTAGCACACCATCTAACTAAAGTGCATAAACCTAGTGCCTAAGTGCAGGGTAAGTCTGGGTATAGTATGACTTTGACGGGGTCGCCATACCGGCCCCATCCTAAAGATCCGAAGGATCTAAAGGGCGTCACGAAAAGGGGTGACACAAGTTAGATCCAATGGATCCTTAGCACAATCATACTTCGTGCCGATCCCGATGACTTAATTCGCATTGCTCATCGGGATCAACCCAAAGAAGCAATGCTCATTAAGGTATCGCGACCGACACGAGGTCACTCTCCTAATGAGTAGGACAAGCCATCGAGGAATGGGTAAGCAAACAAATCATGCAAGAAGCTCACATTGTGATTGCTCGACCGAAGTACGAAACAATCACAACGGCGCCCAAAAGGGCAAGCACACACATCATGCAACATGCAAGGATGCTACATGCAAAGAGAATGCACCAAAATGGTGATGGTGAGTATACCATAAAGGCAGTGACTCGAAAAGAGCGGGCATGTCGTAGTGGCAGCGGCCCAAAAGGATGGGTATGCCGGGGAGGCAGTGACCCGAAGGTGGAATAAATCTCACCAGGGAGAATCATAGAAGTGCGGTGCAAATGGAAATGCAAACACAGAATATGGTGCAACATGCAACTGCACTCAACATGCACATGCCGAAAACATGCAATAAAATGCAAAAGCATACAAACTCGAGTGATCGGTCGACCGGACCGTGGTGGCCGGTAGACCAAAGAAATGGGTGGATTATTTCGGGGTAACCAATCCGACCCTAAAGGATAGGTGATCGACTTGGGACAGTTGATCGAACCCAACTGAGGATCGGGGATCGGCCCAGGACAGCCGATCAACCCAAAGTGCTCATGCGAACATGCATACAATGCAACAAATGACCACATGCAAAAATGCAACAAGATGATCCATGCACATGCGATGAAACCCAAACGGTCGACGACACGTCGAACTCGTCCTAACGACCTCACATAGGTACCTAGGGTTGACGCACTTGGATCTGCGTCATCGCCGCCTCCAGTTTTGGCCTGGCTATGTAGAGGGTTTCCCGCTCCGATTTGTCGTAAGGGAAACTCTCCACCGTTCGTAGGGCGGACTAGCTACAAAACTTTTTCCGCTCTACGAACACTCTGATCTTATAGGACGGACTAGCTACAAAGCTTTTTCTTCCTCTAAGATCGAACTCAACTAATCCCTCCAAGGGAGATTAGAAGCGCCAAAACCGTGGGAAATTGGGATTCCAACCCAGTAGGATTAAAATCTAAAGCTCAGAACAGGGAATCGCTAGGCTACGAATAGGGATTGGCCAACGCATAGGATTCCTAACCTATGGCTCACTCTAGGTAAATCGACGATCCATCACATAGGCGGCTCGACCAGTCGACACATGTCGTCCGGCACCTCCACCCCACATGGGCGATCGAACCCACGTGCCTAGACCGAACTAAACCTAGGGCCGGCTAAGGGATAGGGAAATCTCACCGCCGCGAAGGTTGAAGACGCGTTCTCTTTATGCTGAAGGAGAGCCCACGTTTCCCGGCGAACCGCCGGTGTTCGATCCATGTACCGACACGCGTACCTCGCAATAAATCATGCAACGAGGAAAATATGACGCAATGAGGTATGCAAAGTATCAAAATAAATAAATTTGAGCATAATAAAAATGCATCGAAACATATACCTTAGCGGGAGGGGTCTCCCGACGACGGCGACAGAGGGGAAACCACGAGGTGAAAGATGCTCGCACCTCCTCGAATAGCGATATCCTCGCTGTCCATTGACCGTGAAATGCTCCGGCGAAGTCTCCGGTCGCCGGGAGGATAGGACGGCCAGGTTGAGAGGTTAGCTCGCCGACGGTGCACACCGGGAGCAAAGAAAATGCGGAGGAGAGCCCAAAAATTCGACGCTCTCCTCGCTGATTTTCTCCGGCATAAATACGATGCCGGCGAGACCAAAAAGTCCGGCGAGGAAGAGTTCGGTGAGAAAGTGGCAGCGAGAACTTTGGCAAAGAAGAAAAATAGGAGAAGGAGGTGGCTAGGTCAGTTGTAAGGGTGGTCGACGGCCGAGGTTCGCCGGTGGCGTGTGACTTGCGGCGAAGAGAGAGGAGCTCACGTTCGGCTGGTGGCGGCCGACGGAGCGAAGAGGGAGGCTACGGCGCCGTGGCAGCCTTGTCGAGGGCCGGAGCTTCGGCGGTGAGGGGGGGGTCCAGCCCGCGGAGAGGCTCACAGGTCTTCGCCGGCGACGAGGGAGCTCTGGCGAGGGTACCAGCGACGAGAGAGGGGAGCCTCGTGATTCGTTTCGGAGCTTGGGGGCTAGGGTTCGCGAAATAGGGGCTGGCGACTGGGAGGAATTGCGATGGAATAGGGGAGAGAGGGAGAAAACGATATTATATAGGATTATATATAATAATATATAATATAATAATATTATTATTATTATTATAATTATCCTTCTCGTATTTTAACATATATACGTCCTTGCAGCAAAGTAGATGTTCCTCCTAGCTAAAATTGACGTTCCGGACGTACTGGCGCAGTCCGTTTCATCACCCGGGGTCGTTCGGGGCCGCTCGAGCCACTTTTTGAGCAAATGCGCCAAAAAAGAATAATTCGCATATTTTAAGCCTAGCCGCGGCGTCGTAGCAAAATGAATATCCTCCGTAGGTAAAATCGAAGTCCCGGACACAATCGTGTGATCTGTTTCGTCATTCGGAGTCGTTCGAGTGACTTTCAGATGATCGCGCTAAAAACGATAATTTACACAACTTTTTACCCCGCCCGCAAAGCCGTAGCAAAATAAATGTCCTCCCTAGGTAATATCGATGTCCCGGACACACTCGTGTGGTCCGTTTCATTGTTCGAGGTCATCTGAACAAGCTCGCAGGTGGATTAGCCAATTTGAGCTAATTTCCCGCGCGATGCTTCGAGTAACACCTGTCAGCCTTGATATGCTCGAATGGATATGCCATGCATGTAATATATAAAAAAAAATGATGCCAACAGTGCTAGCCCAACTTAGGAAGCTACCAGCCAAACTAAGCATATACGACGCTCTGATCCTGTCAAAGGAGATGAGGGAGGCTCTAATCAAGGCTTTACTTGATCCAGAGATTTATTTAACTCAAATGGCTGGTGATTCCTTCGACGAGGATTGCTCGTTAAGAGAAAAGCGAGGTGTTACCTTTATGGACAATGATCTATTACTGGGAACAGCTGATCACAACCGACCATTATACATTTCAGTCACTATTGGAAAGTTTACGCTCTCCAGAGTGTTGGTTGATCCGGGAGCATCAATCAACATAATGAATCTTTGAACGCTAGCATATTTGAAAATTGATGCTCGCGAGCTTGAAGCAGACAAGATGTTATTAAGAGGCTTCAATCAAAAAGAAGAAAGAGCTCTTGGATCGATAACACTACTAATGAAGACCAATGATTTAGCAAAGACAACCGCAAAATTCCACATAATTGATTTTGAGACATCGTTCAACGCTTTACTGGGTCGACCGTGGATCCATGAATATCGGATGGTACCGTCATCTCTGCACCAGTGCATAAAGTATTACGAAGGAGGGGAACAGTGCATCGGTGATTTGCAACCGTTCTCAGTACACGAAATTGGAATTCATGAAGATACGGCCTACTACGCGTCCCCGAAGAAAACAATCTTTTCCAGAAATACCATACCAAAGGAAGCAAAAGAAATTTGAGACGATGAAGAACATGAAGTTCTAGTCCAACAGTTACTCACCACTCCCTTACGGCGAGATGGTGAAGATTTCTCCAGAACTCGCACCCGAGGTCGAGGCCTGGGACGAGGACATGGAAGAAATGTTGGAACAGTTGGACAGAAGAAACCGGTCATCGATGTTGATTGGGAGAATAGCTCCAAAGAAGAAGAAGAAATTGAGAAAGAAGCTGCGACAATAAGTCAAAAGAAACCCCAGTTCAAGATTTCTCTCGAAGATGAAAAGAATAAAGAATATAAATCAATGTACGAGAAGATTAACCATTATGTACATACTATGACTCTGACCCCAATCCATTCTAATAAGATCGAGGGTATGGTGGTCAAGGAAGTGCATGGTGGTGGTATTAAACCAATCAAGTTCTACCGTGGTGCTTCTTCTTCCAATACTGAAAAAGATGTACAATTTGAAGATGTTACTTCATCTGAACTAATGGAATTACCTTTTGAGTGGTACTCTCCCTGTGTTCAAAATTTAATTCAACGTGGTGTCTTACCTCGACAATGGACAAAAGGTCAATCACAACACTTTGAAAAATTATGGAATAATGTCAGTCGGCCTCCCAATTCAAAACATGGTCTCGGATTCAGCACAGTAGGATCAGTTGATGATACAGGATTTTGCTTGGTTGTCACTTGCGAACCTAATAAAGAGTGCTTGGAAGCTTCAGAAGATCTTGAGGATCTACCAATTGGCGACGCTCCACCAGAATTTGAGGAAGAAATCAAATCTACAATAGACGAGTTAACGGAAGTTAACTTAGGTACTAGCGAAGAGCCTAGGCCTACCTTTTTTAGCTCCTTACTCAATAAAGAAGACTCCGAAGACATAATCAAGCTACTAATGGAATTCAAGGACTGTTTTGCTTGGAGTTACAATGAAATGCCAGGATTAGCTCCAGAAGTCGCAGTTCATAGGCTAGGAGTAGAACCCACTGCTGTTCCAGTCAGACAAGCCCCTAGAAGAATGCGTCTAGAAATTGAGCAACAAGTAATAGCCGAAGTTAAGAAGCTAATAGAGGCTAAATTTGTCCGTGAAGAACAATACCCAACTTGGTTAGCCAATGTGGTACCTGTCAGAAAGAAGAATGGTCAGATCAGAATCTGCGTAGACTTTAGAGATTTAAACAAAGCATGCCCAAAGGATGAATTCCCGCTACCAATTCCAGAATTGATGATCAAAATCGCTTCAACACATGAAGTCTTCTCGTTTATGGATGGATCGTCGAGATACAACCAGATAAAGATGGCACCAAAAGACGAAAAGCTCACGGCATTCAGAACGTCGATCGTAGTGTATTGCTACACAGTAATGCCATTCGGACTAAAGAACACTGGAGCAACATACCAAAGAGCGATGACAAAGATTTTTGATGATCTCATTCACAACCAAGTTGAGTGCTACGTGGATGATGTAGTCATCAAAAGCAAACTGAAGGAAGATCACCTGTATGATTTGAGAATTGTTTTCGAGTGACTAAGACAATACAACCTTAAGTTGAATCCCTTGAAATGCGCCTTCGGCGACACCTCCGGAAAATTCTTAGGATTTGTTGTCCGACATCGCGGGATTGAAATCGATCCGGAAAAGATTAAAGCTATTTTAGAAATGCCTCCTCCCAAAACTTTGAAACAACTACGATCCTTTCAAGGGAAGTTGGCATATCTTCGACGCTTTATCTCGAACTTGTCAGGTAGGTGTCAGCCCTTCTCGACATTAGTTAAAAAGGATGCCAAATTCGTTTGGGATGAGAAATGCCAGCGGGCTTTCAAGGACGTTAAGCAATATTTAATGACACCTCCTGTCTTAGCAGCCCCAGTCTCAGGTAGACCGTTGATACTTTATACCCCTTGGAGCCCTGCTAGCCCAGGTCAATGATGAGGGAAAAGAAAACACTCTCTACTACCTAAGCCGTCGTCTAATCCCGACGAAAGTAAAGTATCCTCTTATTGAGAAGCACTGCTTGGCGCTGATCTTCACTGCACTGAAGTTCAGGCATTACATGCCTTCTCATAAGGTCAACCTTATTTCGAGATTTAATCTGTTGCAATACTTGATGACCCGACCGACGCTTTCTGGCGTACTTGCTGAGTGGTCGATGATACTATCGCAATTTGACATAACTTTCATTCATATTCGCGCCGTAAAGGGACAAGTCCTAGCAGACTTCCTCGCAGCACACCCTTTGCCGGCGGATTCACCTCTCGACGACGATTTGCCTGACGAGCAGATAATGAGCCTAGAAGACCCTGATGATCGACGTTGGGAACTATACTTCGACGCATGCGTCCTCAAGCACGGAAGAACAAAGAATTGCAAACGATAGTGCCTGATAAGGCAGGAATCGGACTAATCTTTATAACACCGGAGCGGGGGATGTTAAGTTACTCCTACCACTTAACAGAACCGTGTACAAACAACGACGCAGAATACGAAGCCCTTATAACCGGATTGGAATTAACCATTCAGATGCGAATAAAGATGCGAATAACGGACATCAACATCTACGGAGATTCTCAGTTGATCATTCAACAGGTCGCCGGACAGTACAGAATTTTAAAGCCAAGACTCGAGCAGTACTTTCAGTACACCATGAAATTGTTGGAACAAATCCCAAACGTAACAATCTACAAGATTCCCAGAAGAGAAAATGCTCTCGCCGATGTGTTAGCCCTCCTTGCAAAGGAATTTGCCTGCTTGTAGGATGAGTCAGTTGAAGTGTCAGTTCAATGACGACAGGTCCTCTCACAGCTCGACATGGATACAATACATAAATCAGAAAGAAAAACAGAAGAAACAATTGCAAGCAGTGATGTAAAAATACGAAGATCGAGCGACAGCCACTAATAGACTACTTGCAGACAGGAAACCTACCGGATGATAAGTCGATAGCCCATCAAATTAAGAAAAGAACTCTGTCTTACGCATTAATAAACAATACATTATACAGAAGGTCTTTCGATCATATGTCGCTAAGATGCCTGAGCGGGTCCGAGGCTCGTGAAATCGTTAAAGAAATACATTCAGGACTTTGTGGCGCTCATCAGTCGGGTCCGAAAATGAAAATGAAGAATAAAAGACTACGGTACTACTGGCCCTCAATGATGACCGATTGTATGAAAGTTGCCAAAAGTTGTCACCAGTGCCAAGTGCATGGAGTGGTTCTACACCAACCCCCAAATGTGCTACATCCGACAATCGCGTCATGGCCATTTGAGTGTTGGGGCACAGATATAGTGGGTCCGATAGAACCACCTTCTTCAAGAAGACATCGCTTCATTCTTGCAGCTACAGACTACTTTTCTAAGTGGGCAGAAGCTATACCACTCAGAGAAGTGAAGGCACATCATGTGCTATAGTTCTTCAAGAATCAAGTCGTCTACCGTTTTGGGGTACCAAGCAGGATCATTTAAGATAAAGGGTCTGCATTCAAAAGTACAAAGATCAACAATTTTGTTAGAAGACACGGGATCGATTGGCGATACTCAACGATCTACTACCCAAGAGCAAACGGCTTGGCCGAGGCTTTTAATAAAACTCTCGTTCAAATTTTAAAGAAAACTTTGGATGAAAATAAGAGAAATTGGCACGAGAAGTTGTTAGAAGCCTTATGGGCCTACAAGACAACTTTTAGGACTCCTTTCAGTCTACGCCTTACGCTTTAGTGTACGGTTCCAAGGCCATCTTGCCCCTAGAAGTTCAGCTTCCATCACTCTGAATTGCAGTTGTAGAAAAGATCAATACAAAAGAAAATGCCAGACTACGACTAGAAGAATTGGAAAGCTTGGAAGGGAAAAGACTTTCAATACAACAGAATTTGGAATTGTATCAGGCTAAGATGATCCAGGCCCATGATAAATTGGTCCGCCCAAGAACTTTCAAAGTCGGTGACTTAGTTTTGGTTCTCAGAAGATCTATTCTTGCACACCTCAAGATAGGAGGTAAATTTGAACCAACATGGGAAGGGTCGTTCGTGGTCGAGACAGTCTACTCAGGAGGTTCCTACCAGCTTGTGAATTGTCGTGGAGAACGACCCATGCTTCCAATCAATGGACGGTATTTAAAGAATTATTACGCAACCTGATGTTTCGAAGGGTGGCTTCTAAAATAGAATCTTATCCCTAGAAACACGGGTGAAGTAATCACTTTGTGACTGGGTCCGAACCCAAAACAGAATAAAATGGATGATAAAAAAAATCTCATCAACGAAAATGTTAAAAATAAAACATGGGAAATCATAATAATAAAATGTCAATCTTTCCTTTTAAATCCATTCATTCCTGATATTTTCTCATCTCTTCTTACTTCCTTTAAATCTAAAAGAAGTGAATAAGAATTTTTAAGTGTTTTTCTTATTGTTCTTGTTCTTAGTACAGCCCCTGATCCTTTCCTTGTTTTTTCGCAGGGAAATGTCAAATGGTCGGTTGGTTCTAAACTTTAGAAGTGGCGTGAGTCTAGCACTTGATGAAAAGAGGGTGAGGGATGGAGTAGTGATAGAGATTGACTCAGACTTCACACCAACTGTCTTACAATACGAAGAAAATGATTGGATCCCAGTAGATCAAGAAGAACTTCACAGCCAGACAGTGATGAAAATGGGTGGCCCGAGCCACCAATCCAGCAGCAAGAAAAGAAAAGCAAACACCGCGCATGCAACCGGAGAAGATAAGAAAGTTAAGTCCGTAGTTGCCACAACAGAGGGTAGGCTTGTCAGCGCCGCGCCCACATAAATTCAAGGGGTAAGGAGAGCTACTCTCGCTGCTACCCAGCGAAGAAATAAGAATCGTCGCATTCTCAAAATGTTGACCAAGTTAGTAGAAGATCAATATAGAGAGACAGTGGATAACGTTAGTGCAAATGCTCCAAGGAGACCGGTTCGTCAGGAACCAGAAAGAAGAAAGTCAACTCCAAGAAGGTCGGAACAGATAAAAGAAATACCAAGAAAAGCAAAAGTAGAGTCGGTACCTCAACGCCGAGCATATGTACCGGATCCGAAGAGTTTTGTTGCGAAAGCAACCCCAGAGGATGTCCCTACGGAGACTATCCCCAAGGAGCCGAGACATGCAGAAAAACGTGCTGAGGTTAAGCCATACATCCCGCAGTATGTTACTAGACACCGAGGACTTCAGATAATCCTGGAATACGAGCTGGAGAAAATGCAACTAGCTGAGAAGAAAACCTTTGAATACTTTGAAAGAATTGGAAACAAGAGGGTCAACATCTTGGAAGGCCTCGAGCTGCATACAGATGTTTTCTCAGATTATGAGCAACAACAAATTGTAGATTGCATCCTTGAATTGTGGAAAATGGTTCGAGCTGGCCGCCTAAGAGAAAAGACATACTCAGAACCCCGAAGATGGATGCCAGGAAAGGGAAGAGTTACAATCCAATGCGGATGTTGCTACAATTTTGCCACAGACAGAAAAGGAAATCCACCAGGGATACTCCGTCGTAGTGAGGTGGATCTGATGCCAAGAATCATCAAGAGAATGGTGAAAAGGATGATAACATGGAGGATATTGCCTACAGATTGCATACCCAACAGCTGCATTATTAACATCTACAAGGAAGGCGACTGCATACCTTCGCATATAGACCATCATGACTTTGTTAGACCCTTCTGCACAGTGTCATTCGTCAATCAGTGCAACATCATGTTCGGATCTAACCTCTGGATTGCAGGCCCGGTGAGTTCCGAGGGCCGATGGAGATACCACTAATGGTAGGTTCCGTCCTGGTGTTAAAAGGAAACGGAGTAGATGTTGCGAAGCTTTGCATTCCAGGAGTGTCTGTGGAGCGGATCTCAGTTACTTTTAGAAGAATGGACGACAGAAAAATGCCTTACCACTTTCAGCCAGATCCAGAATTGGAGAGTCTCCGGTCTTAAGAGCTGTGAGTTACATGGGAAATAGCACACTTCCAATGCACATCCATGCGGCATTCATGCCAAGGATGGCTTGGAAGGTGATGTTATTGCCCATGTTTCTTACTATCCAGACATGGATTTTTGACAGACGCTTTTAGATGGATCGACAAGAATCTTACACAATCCATTTTGGATTTACATGGATTGCATGAGACTATAAATTTCTGAGGAAAATGTCATCATGACTAGATCAAGTTGTATAATGTACTTTCAGCAAGTTGGAATGAAAACGACTACGTCATATTTTACCTTCACCTCTTTTTGTGCAAATTGACTGGGAAACAGCATTAGAGTTAAACAAACTTTGAACGAAGAACAGAAAAGAAAAGAAAATAAATGAGAATTTTCCCTAAAAATCCGAATATTAAAATGAACTTCAAAATTCACATGAACACTAAATAAAAAAAATAAAAAATAAAATAAAATAAAATAAAATGGGATCGTTAAAGGACAAACAAAATGAATCTAAATCTCGAATTGAAATTCCGATCTGAATCCTCTGATTCGAACTTTTCAGTTCTTCTCTCAATCGAAATCTGTTTGAAACTCTTTTGAAATTTGAATATTTTCCTCGACTTATTACTAAGTCAACTCTTTTCAGCTTGGTACACTTACCAGCTCCTTTCAATTCTCTTTCTTCTGTGTCTTAGAGGATCGACTATTTCTATTGACACGGAGCCACGAACTTTGTTTGATTTGGTTCTGATGGCATGGGATTGGGTCCCTCTTCATACAGATAAATCTTCGAGATTGGGACCAGTTTCCATTTCTCATTAAAATTTACGAGACTGGTACTTAAATTTCAGTTCTCTTCCTTCGAGGTCGGTACCTAAATTTCGGTTCTCATTCGAGATCGATACTTAAATTTCGATTCTCTTTCGAATTGATACCTAAATTTCAATTCTAAATTCCGAGACTGGTACCTAAATTCCAGTTCTCTTCCTTCAAGGTTGTACCTAAATTTCGACTCTCATTCGAGATCGATACCTAAATTTCGATTCTCTTTCGAATTGATACCTAAATTTCAATTCTAAATTCCGATATTGGTACCTAAATTCCAGTTCTCTTCATTCGAGGTCGGTACCTAAATTCCAACTCTCATTCGAGATCGATACATAAATTTTGTTTCTCTTTCGAATTGATACCTAAATTTCAATTCTAAATTTCCGAAACTGGTACCTAAATTTCAGTTCACTTCCTTCGAGGTCGGTGCCTAAATTCCGACTCTCATTCGAGATCGATACTTAAATTTTTATTCTCTTTCGAATTGATACCTAAATTTCAGTTCTAAATTCCAAGACTGGTACCTAAATTCTAGTTCTCTTCCTTCGATGTCGGTACCTAAATTTTGACTCTCATTCGCGATCAATACTTAAATTTCGATTCTCTTTCGAATTGATACTTAAATTTCAATTCTAAAATCCGAGACTGGTACCTAAATTCCAATTCTCTTCCTTCGAGGTCGGTACCTAAATTCCGACTCTCATTCGAGATCGATACCTAAATTTCGATTCTCTTTCGAATTGATACCTAAATTTCAGTTCTAAATTTCCGAGACTGGTACCTAAATTCCAGTTCTCTTCCTTCGAGGTCGGTACCTAAATTCCGACTCTCATTCGAGATCGATACTAAAATTTTGATTCTCTTTCGAATTGATACCTAAATTTCAATTCTAAATTTCGAGGCTGATACCTAAATTCCAGTTCTGTTCCTTCGAGGTCGGTACCTAAATTCTGAATCTCATTCAAGATCGATACCAAAATTTTGATTCTCTTTCAGGTTTGATACTTAAATTTTAAATCTCACTCTCTCGAGATCAGTACCTAAATTCTGATTCTCACCCTTTTTCCATTGAAACTTAAACTCTGATTCTCACTCCGAGGCTGGTACCTAAATTTCAGTTTTCTTCACAATCCCGAGGTTGGAACTTAGGTTTCAATCCTCATTTCAAATCCAAATTTCAAATTCAAAATTTCCTTAAATCAATTTTAAGTTAAACTTCAATCGAAATTGAGACTCAGAACAAATCGAAATCCAAACTCACACATTGAAACATGAAATTTAAAAGTAAACTGAAATCTAAATTGAATTTCCCCAGATCTTGTGATTTGGAGTTCACCTCCTTTTCCATTCCCCAGTGAGAGTTCAGGAATCTCCAGTCTTGGAAATAAATCTGATACTCCCCAGCGGAAATTCTTCTACTTCGTCCTAAGTTTGTCACTTGGACGTCTGTGTTGGTTTTGTTGATCTCTTCGGTCAATGCCAATACGCGCGGTGTGCTTGGTTAGCACACCACACCTATTGGGGGTCCATTTGTTGACCTCATTTTTGGTGAGGTCTTTTGCTTCTCTCTTTAGTACTTAGGATCTAGCCTTAGGCTTTTCCCTTGACTAATCTTAGAGGACTAGAAATGGAACCCACCACTTAGAAAATCAAACTACTTCTTAACTCTATGCAAACCCCACAAGCTTGATTGTAGACCCCTAATCACCTAGAGGGTTGAAATCAAATGTGGAGGTTTAAAGGATGAGTCCCTTATTGGACTTTTTGGCCTTAGGTATACCCTGGGTGGCCTGGTCGCAGTGAGGGTTGACTTGCACATACACTACACTCTCACACACATTCCAAGTCCTAAAATCACACACTTACCCAACTTGACTTCCAGACTCATGTAGTTAATTCATATGGATGGTCCTTAACCCCTAAGCCTCTGGCTAAGAGGGTTAGAAACAACATAATGAATGCCTCAAATGACTCTGGCTAAGAGGGTTAGGAACAACATAATGAATGTCTTAAATGAGTCCTCTCATGGATCATATGGGCTTAATATGGCTTCATGGCTCAACCAAAATGATTCCATTTCACTCACATTTGATCAATCTTCTTTTTTCAAAATTTCAATTTTTGACCCCGGGGCCCCGGACCCACCAAACCTAGCAAATGTCCTTGAAATGACCCAAAATTTGCAAAATTGCCTAAATTACCCAAGGTCCCTCAAAATCAACCCTAAACACTTCCCACCATTCAAATTGACCATCTTTGGCAAAAAAATACCAAAATTTCCAAAAATACCCCTAAACCCCCCAAAATTACCAAAATACCCTTTTACCCCAAAAATTCAAAAATTCAGAAAATTCCCAAAAAATTCCAGAAAATCGCAAATGTTCCCAATTTTATTTTATTCAACTACACGATGGGCCAATTTTTCCAATTTACCCAACTTTTACCAAAAACCCCAATTTGACCCATTTTAACCCAAGTGAACCCAATGTTAAACCAAACCACCCCAATTGACCTCAATTCTGGTCCAATTCAATTCTAAACTTCAATTCAATATCCCCAACATCAACTTAGACTAAATTCAAGTCCAATTTGATTAACATTTTAGCCCAATTTCAATTTGAAGCCTAAGGCCCAATTTTGGCCCATGACCTAAACCTAGCTCAAACCAACCCAATTCAACTCAAATTGGCCCCAAATATTTTCTAAGGCCTTCCTAACATCCCCATAAACAAAACAATAACTTGATTTGCCCAAAATTTGAACCTAAACTCCACCCAAACCTAACCCAAAACCAAAATCCCTTAAATTTACCTAAGCCCAAACCTAACCCAAATGGGCCCAAATCCCAAAATCGAAGCCCAACCAAAGTTGAAAACTCTTTGTGACACTCACATAAACATTTATCAACATTAATTTTACATAAAATCCAACTTTAGCCCAACCTTAAACCAAGTTAGCCCAATTTGAACCACTTTGGCCCCTTTACTAAAAGACCCACATTAAACCCAATTCAATTCAAAATCACTTCAAATTTGTTCCAAATCACTCATGACACATCCCTAAACTAAACCCAACAATTATTTGGCATGGTCTTTCACAAAATTCTTCATCCAAAAGTCCATTTTGAAATATAAAGGCCCGCCCATTTAAGCCTTTTAAAAAGCCCACTTCCACCAAACCCAAAAGCCCAAAAATTCATCCAAAGCCCACATGACAATTCCTTCTCATCATCCACTTGATAAAATCATTCTCTAAATTTTGAAACCTATGATTAAATCGTTCCAAATTAGCATTTATCCAAATTCCCATCAAAATTTCAAAATTCCTAAAATCCAATCCAATGAAATTGACTAAGCCATCCCCAAGCCCAAATGAAGCCATGAAGCCATCCTTAAGCCCCATGTAAAGCCATGAGAAGTTTGAAATGTGACCATCCCATAAATGGCAAATGGAGGAGCCCCTTTCTTAAGCCTTCCTTAAGCCTTTTTAACCTCATCCATGATACACACTAAACCAAGTTAGCCACCTAATCCTTGATGGAGACTATACCATTTCCTCTTGGCTGACCCAAATGAACCTTTTCAGCCTAAATCCAGGCCTTGGGTGGTGCACCAAGACCAAAACCATGGGTTGACCCATTTGAACCCAAAATAACCTCATAAGTAAAATGGAACTTTAAAAATTCATAACTCCAAAAATACTTTTCAAAAATTCATAAAAATGGTTTTGGAGCTTCTCTGATATCAGGGAAGTTAAGGAAAATTAAAATTAAAATTTTCTAAAAAGGTTTATTTTTCACAATATTTTAATATTTTAATAATTAAAAAAAATAAAAATCATAAAAATATTAAAAATTTTAAAAATATCACATTTTGACT
Organism: Papilionanthe hookeriana x Papilionanthe teres; assembly: GCA_022702705.1. Taxonomy (NCBI): domain Eukaryota; kingdom Viridiplantae; phylum Streptophyta; class Magnoliopsida; order Asparagales; family Orchidaceae; genus Papilionanthe; species Papilionanthe hookeriana x Papilionanthe teres. Next base: position 67,995,370 of record CM040433.1, read on the forward strand.
CATAATCATTTAGGAACAAACCAAATATTTTTTCCTAAGTCCCTAGGGTAAGATATTGAATTTTAAAGGCTTAATGTAATTTTTAATATTAAAAAATGAATTTTCAACCTTTTTTCACTAAAATAATTCTAATAAATTAAAAAAAATTAGAAAATTATAAAATTTGTTTCTCTGGACTCCTTGAGGTCAGAGAAATTTAAGAAAAATATAAAATTTTTTTTTCAACTTTTATTTTATTTTAAAATTAATTAATACTCTAAAACTCAAAATAATTATAATAAATAAAATATAGTTCAAAAAATCACAAAATTTGGTCCAAGTGGTCCTCTAGTCATTAAGGACATCCCATAATTTTCTGAAGGACAGAAACCTTTCCTTGGTCATGTTGTTGAATTTTCTTTGAAAACCCTTATTTTCTAATAAAAATAATTATATAAATAAATTAAATTAAGAAAAAAATCACATTTTCTCCTCTAATGTATTAATTGACATATGAGTGACGTGACATAAAAATTTTAAATTCATTTGAGCTCAATTTAGTGAGTTATGAAATTAATAAGCTTAAAAGGACCTAAAGGTAATTAAAAATTTTAACCCTTAATTAAAACTTTAGGTTTAATCAAAATGGGGGGTAAAATATTTGATTTTAACTTTCTCTTGGATGATTGAAGCTTAGGGAAATTAAGGGGTAGAAACCCATTAAACACTTTGAAAATATCAAAATGAAACTTTAATTAATTAAATAATTTAAATTTTGGAAAGAATATATTTAAATTTGGATTATTAAAATAGGGATATTATTAAGAGGATATTTATTCTTTAATTTAAAAATCCCTAAATAAGTCACTTTAACAATATTAAATTCTTAATTAAGAAATTAAAATAATAATCCAAATTAACAATTAAAACTAAAATTAAAATTAAAATTAAATTAAATTAAATTAAAATTAAATTAAATTAAAATTAAATTAAAATTAAATTAAAATTAAATAAAATTAAATTTAATTTAATTTAAATTTAATTAAAATCAAATTGAAATAAATTAAATTAAAATCATTTAACAACAAACCTAAATGAAATCATTAAGAGTTAAATCAAAATATAACAATAATTTCAATACTTCTTCCTATCTAAGTAAACTTAAAACATGAACATCAATTTGAAATACCAAGATAATTAAAAATGTAAAGATTTAAATTAAATCTAAAAATAATTTGAACACTATTCCAAACTTAAAATTATTAATTAAAACCTCATAATTAAATTAAATCACTTTAAATCATTAACTCAAACTTTTAATTAAGGATGATTAAAATTCTCAATAAACCAACTTGCCCTTAAAGGCTTTAATTATTATAACTCTTAAATAGAGTATTAAGTGAAATGTCACTTCATTCATCAGGTAATCAAATACCCAAGTTCACTCAGCAAGAAACAAAGTTTAACTAAACTCTTGGATGATTAATTCATATGTGCAACTAAATTTACTTGGACTCAAAATAATCCCAGAAGTATTGAAAAGATGTTTAGGACTCGTCCTAAGCACTTCCTCAATATGACGGGATGTTTTAGAGGAACAACTGAATTTAATTGTTCTTTGATGAAGAAAATCATCCTTAAACTAAACCAAGAACCTAGACGTCATAGGAGATGACTAGTTATAGGATTAGGAATTTGGTAGACAACCAAAACCCTTTCCCTTAGCTTTACCTAGGTATCTGTTGAAATATTTAAATGACTTAACACGTGTTTTAAGTGCAGCTTGGGATGACGGGAAGACCCTCCAGGTACGATTTTATTTTATTGCAATTTACTTACATGCACTGTACTTTACTTTTCTTGTATGTTAAATAAGACTCTTGCATGAAAACCAAAACCTTTAGGATAGTCCCTGAACTGAAACCAAAACTAAATTAAAAGTCATTGCAAGATAAAATTCACCGCCACAACATTCCAAAATATAAAACAACTCAAAATTTAATTGCAAACATAACAACAAAACTACAATTTCAACTAAATTAAAATGTCTCGTCGAATGATCGGGAATACCTCGGATGATGTAACCCACGTGTTGCTAACGGGATTTCCCATGGTCTAAATGAAAGTGTGGAACTCATTCGGTTAAGTTTAGCAAATTCATCTGGACTAAGTGAATTCAATGAAAATAACGGTGCCGGGATGAAGGAACCGTGGGATCTTAATCGGTTCTGTTTAAAAAACTTTAAGATTTGTTTTAATTAAAATATTAAAAACACTTGGATTTTAAGATTTCTATAAACCAAGATACTTTCTTCATCTCCTGATTTTCACTTTCTAAAACTAAACCTCTGCAACAACAAGGAACTCGGTGCATAGTGGGCAGCACGGCCATTGTCATCAGCAAAACTCGGATCTACTTCAGTAAAACTTTGTAAGAATTAAATAACAAAGCCATAGGATTTCGAGGTAGTTTGCTTAGTGCAGCATAAATCCTCAACTCTTCGTTAGGCATTTGCATGATCATGTCATGTAAATTAAGCCCTAACTGATCTTAGGATTCCGAGGTAGTTGTTTGGTACGACATAAATCATCATATCTTCGAGGCTCTTTGTCTGATTGTGTCATACAAATATAAGTCCTAATTAATTAAAATAGGCAAGATTACAATATTAAATAAACTCCCAAATTGAAGCCAAATAATAGGATAGTTTGGGAAGTTGCCAAGATTCTTCTTGGATCCTCAGCTTCTCCTACTTTTCTTCCTTTGAACTCCTGAAAATTAACTGTTCCAAGTTTGATCCATTCCCTATTGAAATTCTAAAATTAAATCCTTTGAAAACTTTAAACTTTGAAATTCTTGAGAGCAAAACCACTAATCATTATCGAGAGTTTTCTTAAATGATTCCTGTCATTTAATATGTAATTAACTATAGGGGCTTGCCTCTATAGGGAACTTTAAGAACCCAGGTAATATAAACCCTGCTTAATTCATTTATATTAAGCAGGGGAACTTGTTGGCTTATAAAATTGGTTTGCAGACCAAACGGATGTCACAAATCATCTAGTTTATTTAATCGAGCCCCATCATCAAGCAGTGTGTCTATTCTTCGGGATAGATATATGGTTTGTGGTGTGGTGCTCGTTTATATAAACTATTTGGGATGTGAGATCGGTTTGATTTCATATCTTAAAATTTCAAACTTAAAATTATTTTAAAAATCAAATGCTATTTTTCAAACTGTATATATATATACATTTATATTAAACTTAAAATTTAAAATTCGTCGACAACTTCTGTTGGCGACCCCTTTTTTTAAAATACAACACACAATCTAAAAATATGCCGACACCAGGGAGGTAAGGAAAGGTAACTTCTATAATTTAAATTTGTAGTACTTGAAATTTTATATTTGAATTACAAGTCATAATTGCGTGTGTTTATTTATTGTTAGTGTACTTATTGTGTTTGTATGCGTAGTATCGAATTTATAGGTTTAGTGTCTTACAATTTTGAATTAGAGCATACTATTAGAAAAATTTGAAAACAATAATAACAATATGTAAATCACAAAATGGAGAACAACTTAAACAATCAAAATGAAAATATACCAAGACCTTTAAGAGATTATGCTAATCCAACAGCAGATTAAATTGACTTAGCTATCCAAAACCCAGATGTTGCTACTAATTCATTTGAGTTTAAACCTTCTATTATCCAAATGGTACAGGATAATCAATTTGGAGGAACACTTAATGAAGACCCTAACTTACATCTCACTTGTTTTCTAGATCTATGTGCTACCTTTAAATATGATGGAGTGTCGAACGATGTTTTTAGGCTTAGACTTTTTCCTTTTTCGTTAAGGGATAAGGCTAAGGCGTAGCACCTGGATCTATTAGAACTTGGCGAGAGCTTTCACAAATGTTTCTGTGAAAATATTTTCCTCCTTCCAAAACTGCTAAGCTGAGGAATTATATCACATCTTTTAGTCATTTTGATGGAGAATCCATACTTGAATCTTGGGAAAGATTCAAAGTACTTCTGAGAAAGTGTCCACATCATGCTTTACCAGACTGGTTAATAATTCAAACCTTTTATAATGGATTAGTGGGATCTTTGAAATCGATTATCAATCCTACTACTGGTGGATCATTAATGTCTAAACCTTTTGATGAAGCATATTTGTTAATTGAAGAGATAGATACTAATAATTTTCAATAACCCTGTAAGCGGGTAAATCCTAAGAGAGTAGCTAGTATTCATGATTCTGATGCGATAACTATGATAGTCTCTTAAATTGCTGCACTTTCTATAAAAATAAATCAATATGGAATGAATTATTCTCCAACACCCCCAGTGTTAGAAGAAAATTCATTGGGACAAATGATAGACTCTCAAATATCTTATGAAACATTAAATGCCATAAATAACAAAGTCAATAATCCTTATTTGAATTATTATAATCCTAGTTAGAGGAATCACCCAAACTTCAACTGGAATAACACTAATGTTATTATTAACTTGTAATGGGGAAATAATCCTATGAATTCAGTTGGAAATCTGAACAACTAAGGAAATACCAATTATAGACCTTCTTATCCTCCTAGTTTTAATAGTAATAAAAAATTTAAGGAAAATAAGTTATCTACTGAAGAAATGATTCTGAATATGGGTAATCAAATTCAAACACAAAATGTTGCGATGAAGAACATTTAGAATCAATTGTGACATATCATTACTGCGCTTAATAATAAACCTTTTGGAAATCTTCCTAGCAATGTTAAGATCAACCCAAAAGACCAAAACATGGAGCAAGTTAAGGCTATTCAATTAAGGAGTGGAAAAGAATTGGAACCAAGAGTTCAAAAAGAAGTCGAAGTTAAAAGAGAGGAAGTGAACATTAAGAAAGGTTATAATAAAATATATCCAGACGAATATCTGTAGAACCAATGAAGATAACTATTGAAAAACCACCTCCTCCTTTTCCTCAAAGACTAAAGAAACATAACAGGGATAATAGATTTGCAAAATTTTTAGAATTCTTAAGAAATTAACGATTAATATTCCTTTTATTGAAGTATTAGAGCAGATGCCTGATTATGCAAAGTTTATGAAGGATATTTTTAAAAAGAAAAGAAAGTTCAAAGACCATAAGACTGTTACACTTAGTAGTGAGTGTAGTTCAATTATTCAGAAGAAGCTTCCTGAAAAACTTAAAGATCCAGGTAGTTTCACTATCCCGTGTGCTATAGGTGAGAAATTTTTCAGAAGAGCTTTATGAGATCTTGGAGCTAGTATTAATCTTATGCCTTTATCAACTTTCAAAAGATTGGGAATAGGAGAAATTTCACCTACATCTGTGACTCTTCAACGGGCTGATCATTCTATTACTTATCCTAAAGGAGTTGTGGATGATGTATTAGTAAAGGTGGATAAATTTATCTTTCCTGTGGACTTTGTTGTTGTAGAAATGGAGGAAGATAAAGAAATTCTAATTATTTTTGAAATACCATTCCTTACTACTGAGAGAGCTATGATTTAAGTTCAAAAAGGAGAATTAACTATGAGAGTTAATGACCAAGAGGTAACTTTCAATATTCTGAAATCTCATAAATACCCTTCAACCGAAAAAGATGATGAGTACTTTCAAATGGAAATCTGCGATTATTTGAGAGAAGATCATTTTAAAGAAGTATTTGAAGAAAATCCAAAATGTGAAGATAAATATGAAAGTGAAAGTGAAGGTGATTTGGATGATATGAAGAATGAAAAATTAGAATTTGTTCAAGAAACGTTTGAAAGATTGGATTCTATGGAAAATGAAGATAAAAGTTTAATTACATCTATCATTAACCCCCTGAACTTGAGCTGAAAATTCTCCCTAATTATTTGAAGTATATGTTTTTAGGAGAACTATCTACCTTACCAGTCATTGTATCTTCGGAATTAAATGAATATCAAGAACAAAAATTATTGGATGCCTTAAAAAGATACAAAAAGGCTTTTGGTTGGTCCATTGCTGATATTAAAGGAATCAGTCCATCGATCTGTATGCACGGAACTTTGTTGAATGAACAACATAAACCAAGAGTTGATCCACAAAGGAGATCGAACCCAATAATGAAAGAAGTGGTTAAAAAAGAGATTTTAAAATGATTAGATGCTGGAATTATATATCATATTTCTGATAGTATTTGGGTATTCCCAATTCATTGTGTTCCTAAGAAAGGAGGAGTGACTGTTAACATAAATGATCGAAATGAAATTTTACCAATAAGACAAGTCACTAGTTGGAGAATATGTATTGATTATAGAAAATTAAACGCCACCACCAAAAAAGATCACTTTCCTTTACCATTCTTAGACCAAATGCTAGACAGACTTGTTGGATACAAGTACAATTGCTTTTTAAATGGATATACCGGTTATCACCAAATACTTATGGCTCCTAAGGATCAAGAGAAGACTACATTTACTAGACCTTATGAAACGTTTGCTTTTAGAAAAATGCCCTTTGGATTATCTAATGCACCTGCAACATTTCAAAGATGTATGACAACAATATTTAGCAAATTAATTGATGATGGAATACTAGTGTTTATGGATGATTTCTTAGTATTTGGAGATTCATTTGATGCATGCCTATGCAACTTAGAAAAAGATTTAGAGGTATGCAAAAGAACAAATTTAGTCCTAAACTAGAAAAAAGTGTCAATTTATGATTGCAGGAGGAATTATGCTTGGGCATAAAATATCTAAATATGGCATGAAAGTAAATCCTACAAAGATTCAAATTATAGAAAAATTACCACCTCCAACAACTGTGAGAGGGATACGAAGCTTTTTGGTACATGTAGGATTCTACAAGCGATATATCAAAGACTTTTCAAAAATCACTAAGCCTCTATGCAAACTTTTGGAAAAAGATAAGAAGTTTGATTTTAACAATGAATGCTTAAAAGCTTTTGATCTATTAAAGAAAAAATTAATCGCTTCCCCTATAATAGTTTCACCTGACTGGGAGAAACCATTTGAATTAATGTCTGATGCTAGCGATTATGCTATTAGTGTTGTTTTAGGGCAGAGACATGACAAAATGTTTAAAGTTATATACTACGCTAGTAAGACTCTTACTGATACTCAAATTAACTACACCACTACTAAAAGAGAGTTACTAGTGATCATTTATACCTTTGAAAAATTTAGATCCTAGTTAATTGGAGCTAAATTTATAGTGCATGCTGATCATTCTTCTATTAAATATTTAATGTAAAAGAAGTATGAAAACCAAGACTGATTCGATGGATACTTTTAATGCAAGAATTTGATTTTGAGATCATTAATAGGAAAGGGGTCAATAATCAAATAGTTGATCATTTATCTAGACTTGAACAACCCAATTTGGGTGAATTTGAAAAGGAAATCACTGAAACTTTTCCTGATGAGCAATTATATAATATTATTGAAGGAAATTTACCGTGGTATACTGATATTGTAAACTACATCAGTAGTAATATTTTACCACCTAACTTAACAATGCAACAGCAGGAAAAATTTAAGTATGATGCTAAATTTTATTTCTGGACGATCCTTATCTAAATAAGCGATGTAAAGGTCATATTATTAGGAGATGTGTGCCTTATGAAAAAACTGAAAAAATTATTCGAGAATGTCATGATTCTGAATTTGGAGGACATTTCAGAATTTTATAGAACTGCACATAAGATTTTACAATCTCGATTTTATTGGCCTAAAATTTTCATAGATGTTTATAGATTTATTAAAACTTGTGATCGATGTCAGAGAATAGGCAATATATCTAAAAGAAATGAAATGTCTCTTAATTTTACTTTGGAAGTTCAAATTTTTTATGCTTGGGGATTAGATTTTATGGGACCATTTATACCTTCATTTGGAAATATATATACTGATTTCTATTGATTATGTATCAAAAAGGATTGAGGCAATAGATTTACCTAGGTGTGATGCTAGAAGTGTTTTGACGTTTTTAATGAAAAATATTTTCACAAGATATGGAATGCCTAGATTAATCATCACAGATGGATGGTGGAAAAATATAATATTATGCATAGAATCTCTACATCTTTCCCCAAATAAATCGTTTAGTGATGCACCAAAAATATATACAGTTTTTGCTATATACTTTTACCCATTTTTGGTGATATTGTACGTTAAAGAAAGGTATTTTTCATGATTTATTGCAGGTATGATGATTTTAGGTGATTGGAGTGAAAAGAAGCAAAAAGGAACAAATCCGGAGCAAAATAGTGAAAAAGTGTTTTGGTGCCACCGACGCCTAAATTCAGAGAGTCCAGAATTAATTGCACGATAGAGTGACGCCGGTGCCCGAAGGCGGTGGAGTTCAAATTTGAAGAGTTTTGGAAACTTTTTGAAGAGATGCCTATGGAAACTCTTGGGGTTTCATCCCTATCTTATCAGTAACTATTTTTGGATGAAAATGGTGTGGAGTCTCGAGTGCCTTGTGTATTCTAGAGTAGTTTTAGTGAGTGTTCAGTGTTAGGGTTTAGGAGAAGAGTGTGTGGAGTGAGGATTTGAGAGGAATTCTTCTCTAAGGAGTGAAGGAGATGGGGTAAAGTAAGAGATTGCTTCTTCCATTCCATTCTAAAGAGAGAATCAAGTTTTGCAAAGAAGTGAGAAGAGGATTCAAAGGAATTTCAAGGGAATTGCATTAGGGAAGAGAAAGAGCTAAGTTGTATTTTTTTTGTGATTTGTATGACTTTTCTTTTATATATAAAATCCATGTTTTATTGTATCTTCTCCATGAATTCTGAGTAGTCTCCCTTGTCTTTTTTCTTGCATAGAGATGTGCTGATGGATTGATGTGGATTTGATGTGTGATTCACTTTTCGATATTTATACTTACAACTATGATATTAAAAGTTAGCGACGGCACCAAAAACTTAATCCCGCACTGATTATATATTGATACTGATGATTCAGTTATGGATTTTATGATTTATAATTGGATACTACGCAAGTATACGTATCGTTATCAACTAATATAGGGCTCTAATGGAGTCCTAGATATCGATCCCACAGGGAAGTTAGAAAATTTGAAAGACAAATTAAAGTAAACTTACTTACTAATCTAGTATACATAAATTAGGAATACTTAAACTAAAATAAACTAATGCTTACGGTTGAATATAAGATTTCAGAAAAGTATCTTTCTCCTTGTTTTATAAAATTAAGTGAATCAAGAATTAAATAAGTTTTTAATTGTATTGTGCCAAATAGGAGCATTCCTATTCTTTACCCTTTGGTCCAGGTGAAAAGAACATTGACTAGTCTTATGTTTGATTACTGAATCTGCGGCTAGGTCGGGAGGATACCGATCGCCACTTCGAGCTCCCACGTTCCCCTTCCACGAGGGCTAACACTACACTTCAGCTCTCAAACAATAAGACCGAATTGAATATTTTAGTCTGTCACACTAAAATGTCCAATTCTACGCCCAATAGTTAATATTTCACTATTTATTTGCACCCTCTTTCCAAGGCTTTTGACTTCCCTAAGTTTTGGATGTAATCTTTACTATAGTTGATATTTCAACATATGTTAACAAATCAATTGGTCAGATTGAAAGTAAATTAAGATTTAAGTTAAAGATTATCACAATTTCTATTTTCATATTTTTAGGCACAATTACTTTAATTCAGCATTTCACGTAATCTTGATAACAAGGAGAAAGACTAAGGAAACTACTCAGAATGGATGGGAAAAATAACACAAAGCATGGATTTCATTAAAGTTAACAAACAAATAACAAAGATACTTATCTCAATTTTTCTCCCCAAGCAGATTCTTGAAGTTCCTTTGACTCTTCCTTTCAGTACAGCACACCAAAACGCTAAACACTCACTCAAAGACTCTTAAATTATACTTAACTTCCACACAAATGAAAAAAACTGACACAAAACTGACTAGAATTCGTCTCTATTTATAGAAGTGGTCAAATCTCCAAAGGTTGCTTAAGCACCTCTTCATAAAGCGTCCAGGTTCAATGTATTTTGGCTCTTTTCAACTGTCTCGCCGTCGGCGGCTTTATCTCGCCATCGGCGGGCTTCTAGAAGATGGGCTAACCGCGGCGATCTCGCTGTCGGCGGGCTCGGTCTCGCCGTCAGCGGGCTCCTTATAATATATTAAAAATCCTTCGGGAAAAACTCGCCGTCGGCGCCCTAAATCTCGTCGTCGGTGGGATAGTTTAATTTTTATCTAATTGAGTCCTTTTTGCTCCAAATTTGCTTCTTTTGTGCTTTTTGCTTTCAATACTTATAAATCTTCATTTCTGCAATAAAACAAAGAAAAAACCTTTCTTTAAAGTGCAATTTAATATAAAATTGGTAGGAAATTCTTAATATATTTTCTAGTGATTAAATTCCCCCCAAACTTAACTATTACTTGTCCTCAAGTAGTTTAGATACTACATAAAAGTAAATGATTATTTGTAGTAAAATTTTAATTCAGAAATACTATGAATTAGATTTAAATAAGTATTATAGTAAAGTTTTCTAGAAATATATTAAAATAATTAAACTAATTCTATAGATATAATGTTATTTAGTTCTCAAGTTTAAGATTTCTAATCTTTTATTAATTTCAAGAATAACTACACTTTTCAATACTAAATTGCTTAAGATATTTAGATGATTGGAATTTCATGAAAACACAACTTAGTAAAAGATTTAGTCCATATATATAAGTTCAGAAATGTAATTGAAGTTTATCCTTTAGGTTGATTAAAATGAAGCCAATTTTTGGTAAGACATCTCCTCAAGCTTCTCCTCTCTTTATATATATTTTTTTCTTTTTTTCATTTTTCTTTTCTTTTTGGATTGATTTTCAATCCCCCTTTTTTATTTATTATTTTTTTTAAGTAAGGATTACTATTTTTGGTTAGTCTGTTAATAATTTTGAACTTCATTTTTCTCTTCCTAAATTTGATGCTGGAAACATTTACTTCTCTTATATATATTTCAAAGTTTTTACTTAATTAAGTTCCAATCTTTTCTTTCTCAACTAAATACCTAAGAATTTTATATTTGAAAATATAGTTTTCTTTACTATAAATAGTTAACTATATTCTTATTCTCTTATACTAAATATCCTTAATCTAAAAAATTAGTTAATCATTAAAAGCATTTCTTTTAACTTTCTATAATAATTAAATAAATTAATTCTAGTTTACTGAATTAAAATTACTTTAGAAAATCATTTTATAATAATTTTAAAAATTTAAATTGAGAACAATTTAATAATTAAATTTGTATTTTTCCCTCCCCCAAACTTAAATTTTTCTATCTATCTATAAAGGGTGAAAAAGAAATAAACTGTAATATTTAAATCATACCTTTGAGCTTTAGGTATTTCTTCTTTTTGAAGTTCTGCAGGATTTTTCCATTACTTAATTAACTTTGTCTTGTTAGTATTTTTCTATACACATAATATTAAAGAAAATGTTGGGTAAAGAAGTTTAACACAATACTTACCACATTTTATACTAACATATTATACTACATCCACATTCATTTACTAATTCGATCCAAAGTTACAATAGCGATACGAAAACATTAAAAATTTAAAAACTCTATATCTTTAAAACAATCTACACTACATCATAATCAAGTTCATAAACTAAAACATCGATACTAAAATGTAAAACAACAAACAAACAATAAGAACATCGAATACATAACTAAACAAATAAACATAACATGTAATCTTCTGCTTCAAAGTCCCAAACTATATCGTCATTTCCTTGATCAGTGGGTAGATTAGGCTGGTAATGAGTATATCGGGGGTACTCAGGAAATACAACATCAAGCTCGCCTCCCCTGTAACAATTTTCAGCATCATAATAGGCTATCTCATACTCTGAATGTCTTTGGAGATACTCGATGTCATAATCATGTCTTCTTTCTAAGCTTCCAATTCTCTGATCAATGTGCTTCTGTTTTTATTCTATTTTCTCAAAAATTTTCCACTGTAGAGTCATCTCATTCATCAAATTCTGAAGGGTAGGAGTACTATAGGTAGGAGGGTCATAACTGGTAGAGGGAATATCTCTACTTGAAGAAGGTACATAGCTCCTTGTTCCAGATCTCCATCCTTCGTGGGATTCATATTTCTTAATATTAGCCAGAGTAATGGGTTTCATAGGCTCCACCTATTCCTCATCATCTCTTGCCTCTACCCCAGATAATTGGCAGAGTGCATAGATAAGATCAGGGTGTCCTAGTCCTCCTCCACTTTCACATCTTGCGGTGGCTAATATATTCTTATAAATTATACTTCCCATATTAATACTTTTTTGGTTCTGAATGCAGAAATTCAGAACTGCTCTATCTCTTTTTACCTCACTATGGTGGTAAGTAGGTAACAAGGTAGAACAAATAAAATAGTGTCAGGCTTTAGATGATGCATTCAACATAGAAAGAGGGAAGTTTACCCGTTCTCGCTGCTTCATTTTCCAAACTCCTTCCCCGTCATTGAGAAAGTCGATCACCTCTTTCAGTGGTCCTTCCATAGTTCCAAATGTATCATACTCACTAGTGTAGGTGTCTCGTACTTCATAATAAGCATTTTTTCTTGCAGCGCTGAATTCCACAAAAAATCCTCTAACCTTAACTGGTGTATCTTCAGCCTGTGTCAGGTTGGCATAGAATTCTTTTACCACTTCCACAGCGGCTCTGTTGGTTATGAAACAGAAATTTTCCCATCCTCTTTCTTTAATTATTTGCTCTACTTCACCTCCAGGACTTTTGAAAACTCGATCCTGAATGCATGTCCTGGCTTGAATATTGTGAAAATATCTTGATTGTGCCCTTGCATTCACAAAACGAGTTTCGTCGTAATCCTCTCTTCTCTTTTGTCGTGGAGCCATTTTTCGATATGTGAAATTCACAAAAATCTTAACTAAAATTCTAAATATTACTAAGATGACTTCCAATAGTTACTAAAATCAATCTAAATCAAGTTTCATGAATTTCTTCTAATTCTTTTCTTCTCATTTCAAATTTTTCCAAAATTTCTCAATGTAGAAGAAATTCATGGTGAAAATCAAAACTTTTTACATAGGAGTGAAGCTCTTACCAAGGGAAGATAAAATCTGGCGTCAAAATGTGTTAAAATTGCTTCAAATCCAAGATTCCACAAGCCCTAGGTAAATTTTTTTAAGGTTTTGAGGAGGGAGACGATGAATAATGTCGGTTGACTGGTCAAATAAAGTATATTTCGCGATCTCGCTGTCGGCGAGAAATTTCTCGCCGTCGGCGAGCTAATTAATTCACCAAGGCCAAAGTTTCGGGAAAATCTCGCCGTCGGCTGGATTTCTCTCGCTGTCGGCGAGGTTTCTGAAAATTTAATATTTTTTAATTTTTCAATTATATTCTACTTAGATTAAGCCTTGTTCATTGTTCCGGTCACTAAATTTGATATAATAATTATTATTTTTATTAAGATTAGATACTAACACATAAATTCACACAACATAAACATTATAACTTTATAAATGAAATCCATGAACTTACAAACTTCAAACACTACATAACTAACAATTGACTTAGTAAATTAACCCAAACACATGTATCTTAGCATTGCAATCCACACCACGATACTCTAAATGCTGAGACTAAACAAACAACATACAATCTCATCTAAACTGATATTATCTACGTAAAATTCAAACTAAATCAAAAACTAAATTCACATCAACACACATACATATAATATGAATAGAAGTCTTTGCTACTCATTGGAATCTGAACAATTCTCTTCTCTGATGTTTCCAATAGAACGCGGGTGCACAAAAAAATTATAGAAAGGCTCGAAAGGGAATACGCGATGAGAATCTTCTTCGATCCACCCTTTACGTCTCAATAGTCGTATAAAACTTGCCTCAGGAGTGTCTCGTATGGTCGAAGTGCTCCTTCATTATCCAATCGATGTGATCGAATAAATCGGAGATATTATCGATGGAATTCATCACAGTCTGTAGTTCCTTCTCCAATCCTTTAAGTTTCCATAAAATGAGGTTTGTTCTATCAGTCAGGGGCTTAACTAAATGATTGTTTTGTGATGCTTGATCAGAAATAATTACTGTTTTATCATTGGTATCCAATGTAGGAAACATATCTATCAGATCTAGTGGTTTCCAAGGCAATAGCACTTTTTCCCAAGCTTCGTAGAAACTTGGTGCTGACTACATAAAGCGAAATATAGTTGATGGGTGTCCAAGTCCATGAATTGACCCATGCACAATTAATCCTAATGCGAGACTTCACAATAATAGATCCGACATCAATAGGCAATCCAGATTGAATACAGTAATTTAAGATTGTGCATTCCTTTGAAACTTTATTTACCCTCATAATGGGTAATAATTTTGATGAAATAAAGAAATGCCAATGCTTTGAGATGGGGTTAAGAAGTGACACGGAAAAACTAACGTACCCGTCTTCTCGTAATTCCCAATCATCAGGTTTGACGGTGAGATATCTGTATATCTCATTCATGTTGTATCTTGTAGGAATAAAATTTGAATAGTGGCAAACAGGGGTATTCTCAATCGAGTATAATTCATTTATTCGAGAAGGAGTGCAAGTTACCCATCTGCCTCTTACGTAAACACTTCCATTATGGATAGCATGCATATTAGAGTAGAATTCTTTGACTACTAGAATGAGTACAACAGATGTGGTATAGTAAAATACCTCCCAACGTCCTTTGAACAATCATTTCTTCGATTGTTGTTGTTGAATTCTCCGTTCCTCTATTTACGAATCCTCTTTCTTTAATCAGGCGTTTCTTCATCAAAACCTTTTCGAATAGTCGCTGAGCCTCAGAACTGACGAACTTTTGTCGGTTAAAAACTCCGGATTTCGTGGTTTCAAGTAGTTTGGAAGCCATAATAAATTTTTTTGGAGGGACTCTAGTCGTTTCTAAGGAAGAAGATAGTATAAAAATGAGGTTTTAAATGTTTTATTTAGAGAAATGCCCTTAGAACCGTCTAAAACTGCAAAATAACTCACAAAAACCACTTTTGAACTATCTCGCTGTCGGCGGTAACGATCTCGCCGTCGGCGGGATAGTTAATTAATTTAAACTGAAATTGGGCGCACCGATCTCGCTGTCGGCGAGATCGGTCTCACCGTCGGCGAGATTAGGTAAATTGCCCAATTTTTCGCTCCGATCCGAATATTTTCTGATTTCTTCGTAAAGATTCAAATTTGTGATGATTCTAAAAAGTAAAATGAGTAGAATTCATTCTATATTTTAATTTTTCAAGAACTATAATAAATAGATCATAATTAATTACTACGATGGGTTGCTCCCATAAAGTGCTTGATTTAACGTCGTCGGCCAGGCCTAATTTAATTAGTAATCGGAGTTGGTGAGCATTAAAACCTCTTTAAAATTTGGTCTTATTCCTTCAAAATAAGGTTTTAATGCGTATCAGTTTACTTTAAATCTATGCCCAATTTTTTGATCTTTAATTTATATAGGTACATATGAAAATATTTGAGTTATAGTGAAAGGCCCTAACCATCGAGATTTCAATTTCCCATGAAATAATTTTAATCTTGTATTATAAAGCAAAACTTCTTGTCCTGGCTCAAAATTCTTCAGGTTAATCTTCCGATCATGTCATAATTTCATTTTTTCTTTAAAAATTCTATCATTATGATAAGATTCATTTCTTAATTCATCTAATTCATTCAATTGCAATAATCTTTTCTCACCAGTTTCTTTCAAACTGTAATTAAATTTGTTAATTGCCCAATAAGCTTTATGTTCTAATTCAACTGGTAAGTGGCAATTCTTTTCATAAATAAGCCTGTAAGGAGTCATTCCAATCAGAGTTTTATAAGCAGTCATGTATGCCCATAATGCAGTGTCTAGTCTTATAGACCAATCCAATCTATTACAGTTTTTTCTAAAATTCATTTAATCTCTCGATAAGAAACTTCAGCTAATCCACTGGTTTGTGAATGATAAGCAGTTGATATCTTATGAATAATGTTAAATTTTTCTACTATTTTGTGAATATATTTATTTCTAAAATGAGAACCTCCGTCAGTGATAATCACTCTTGGCATTCCAAATCTAGTAAAAATATTTTTCATTAGAAAATTTGAAACACTCTTAGCGTCACATCGAGGTAAAGATTGTGCTTCAATCCATTTAGAAACATAATCAACAGCAACTAATATATATAAGTTTCCAAATGAAGGAACAAATGGTCCCATAAAATCTAAACCCCAAACATCAAAAATTTCAACTTCTAATATAAAATTTAGAGGCATTTCATTTCTTCTAGATATATTTTCTACTCGTTGGCATCTATCACAAGTTTTTATGTATTTATAAACATCTCTAAAAAGAGTAGGCCAATAAAATCCAGATTGTAAAATTTTATAAGCAGTTTTATTTATTCTAAAATGTCCTCCAAAATCAGAATCATGACATTTCTGAATGATTTGTTCTGTTTCTTCATAAAGCAAGCATCTTCTAATTATAAGATCCTTACATTGCTTATATAAATATGGTTCATCCCAAAAATATGTTTTAGCATCATAAATGAATTTTTTCGTTGTTGCAAAGTTAACATAGGTGGTAAAATATCACTTACAATATAATTTACTATGTCAGCATACCATGGTATTTTCCACTCATTTATATTATATAATTGTACGTCAGGAAAACTGTCAGTAATTTCATTATCAGTATCAGATAATTCATTATATTCTAGCCTTGATAAATGATCTGCTATTTGATTATCAGTTCCTTTTTTGTTAATGATTTCAAAATCAAATTCTTGCATTAGTAATATCCATCTAATTAATCTTAGTTTGGAATCCTTCTTTTGCATTAGATATTTAATAGCAGAGTGATCAGTATGTACAATACATTTATTTTCAATTAGAAAAGGCCTAAATTTATCAAAGGCATAAACAATTGCAAATAAATCTTTTTCAGTAACTGTATAATTCAATTGAGCATTATTAAGAGTTTTACTAGCATAGTATATGTCTTAAAAAAATTTATCATATTGTTGACCTCATTTTTGATGAGGTCTTCTCTTCTTCTCTTTAGTACTCAGGATCTAGCCTTAGGCCTTTCCTTTGACTATCTTAGAGGACTAGAATTGGGATCCACCATCTAGAATTTCAAACCACTTCTTAACTCCCTGCAAACTCCACAAACTTGATCGTAGACCCCAAATCACCTAGAGGGTTGAAATCGAGTGTGGAAGTTTAAAGGATGAGTTCCTATAGGACTCTTTGGCCTTAGGACGCCCTGCAGGTGGCTCTGGTGCAGTGGAGGGGCTGACTTACACACACACTACACTCATACACTACACTTCCATACACCTCCTAAAACCCCACCTATACCTAACTTGACCTCCCGACTCATGTAAGTGATTCACATGGATGGTCCTTAACCCCTAAGCCCTCAGGTCAAGAGGGTTATGAACAACATAGTGAATGCCTCAAATGAGTCCCTTCATGGCTCATATGGGCTTGATGTGGCTTCATGGCTCAACCAAAATGATTTTATTCCACTTATATTCACCCGATCTTCAATTTTCCAAATTTTTAATTTTTGACCCACGGACCCTACACCCGCCTAACCTACCAAATGCCTCAGAACTACCCAAAATCTCCAAAATCACCTAAATTACCCAAAATTCCTCAAAATCAATCCTAAACATTCCCACATCACTCAAATTGATCATTCATAGCCAAAAATACCAAAGATTCCAAAAATACCTCCCAATACCCTCCAAATACCCAAAATACCCCTCTTAGCCAAAAAATCCAAAAATTCAGAAAATTCCCAAAAAATTCCAGAAAATCTCAAATATTCCCAATTTCATTTTGTTCAACTACACCATGGGTCAATTTTGTCAATTTACCCTACTTTTGTCAAAACCCCCAATTTGACCCATTTTAACCCTAAGTGAACCCAATGTCAAACCTAACCTACCCAATTGACCCAAATTCTGGTCCAATTAAATTCTAAACTTCAATTCAACATCCCCAA
Source organism: Papilionanthe hookeriana x Papilionanthe teres (assembly GCA_022702705.1). Taxonomy (NCBI): domain Eukaryota; kingdom Viridiplantae; phylum Streptophyta; class Magnoliopsida; order Asparagales; family Orchidaceae; genus Papilionanthe; species Papilionanthe hookeriana x Papilionanthe teres. The sequence goes on from CM040433.1 coordinate 68,013,437, forward strand.
CACCAATCTAGACCCAATCCAAGTCCAATTTGATTGACATTTGGATCCAATTTCACTTTTGGCCTTAAAGCCCATTTTGGACCCATGACCCAAACTCACCCAATTCAACTCCAATTAACCCCAAATCTTTTCTAAACCTTCCTTAACATCCCCATAAACAAAACACTAACATGATTTGCCCAAAATTTAGACCCAAACCCCACTCAAATTCAACCCAAAATCAAAAAAGCCCAATTTTGACCTAAACCTAAACCTAGCCCAAATAAACCCAAACCTCAAAATCAAAACCTAACCAAAGCCAAAACCTCTTTGAAACACTCCCATAAACATTTCCCAACATTAATTTTACATCAATTCCAACTCTAGCCCAACTTTGGCCCATGGTAGCCCATTTTGGCCCACCTTAGCCTCTTTACCAAAAGGCCATATCCAACCCAATTCAAACCCAAATCACCTCAAATTTGTTTCAAATCACTCATGACACATCCATAAGCTAAACACAACAATTATTTGGCCCAAGCCTTTACTAAAATTCCATCCTAAAATCCATTTTAAAATTCAAAAGCCCACTTTCCTAAACCATTTAAAAGCCCATCTAAAACCATTTCAATGAGCCCAAAATCTACCCTAAAGCCCACATGACATTTCCATTTGCCATCCATTTAATCAAAGCCATTCCCTAAGTTATAATCCCATCATCAAATAATTCCAAATCAAGCCTCATGCCAAATCACCCCTAAATACCAAAATTTCTCTTAAATCCATTTCCATGGAATTGACTTGACTTTTCCCAAGCCAAAGGTGAGCCATGAAGCCATGCATGAGCCACATGGAAGCCATGAGAGCCTCTTTACATGTCACCATGCCATTTTGGGCAAAAGGAGGAGACTCTTTCCTTAATTCCTAAAGGTGATTAACTACTCCCATGATTCCACTAAATCTTGCTTAAGCTTAATTATACTTGGATGGTGACCATTCCCCACTGATTAAGCTGACCTAAATCACTTTCTATTCAGCCTAAACAAAGCCTTGGGTAGTGCACCTAGCCCAAATGGAGGGGTTGACCAATTTGAGCCAAAATAAGCCCTCTCCCATTCCATTCTAATCCAAGCCTTTTACACATGGCATTTGCCGATCGCCTACACTAAACCCCAGCCACGACCCACTCCGAACAAGATGGTGACCAATGCCCGGCCGGCCGGCCACCGAGTCACCGGAAAACACCATGGCCGAGAGCTCACATGTGAGCCAACTTTGGAATTCTCCCTCGCTGAGCCGCCCCATGCTCGATGGCCACCATGGCTGTTCTTCCCATGCCCAGAGCGAGGTGATCCAAAGCCCTAACTCTCCACGGGAGGCCCTCCACCCTCTCCTATTTAAACACCACCCCTCACGGCCATGAGAAGAGAGTTGCACAAACCTTGCCGAAACTCGCCAAAATTGTTCCAAACCCTTCTCCACCCTTAGAGCGAGTTGATCCCAGGTGTCGATTTGCCCTAATCCCCATCGACAAAATCCGATTTCTCAGCCGAAATTCCACCCAAAACCAGGACACTTCTCCACAGTGGATCAATCCTCAAATTGATTGGTCCTACACCTTCACCAGACCAAGAGAAGGTGTCCACCAGCAAAAGCCCCATCTCCAGGCCACCCAGTTGTTCCAGACTCCAAAGGTTGTGATCAGCCTTGGTGAAAATCACACCTAGGCAATTCACCACATCCCCAGGCTTCATCCCTAGCCTCCTGCAGCTCCAACGAACGTGCCGAGCATCTCTGATCGAGGCTTCACCTCTCAGAGCTAAGGTATGGATCAATTCTTCGTCCCGAGCTTCTAAACATTCTCCATTTCAAATGAGTCAATTTCAATAAACATTAGCCGTATAAATGTGTTCGTCTCTTCAAGACGAATCCATAGAGTATAAGAACATAAAAATCCATGGAGAATTGAGTGAGATCTTAGGGCTAGAAGGTGGACGGTTCTCGGGTTAGGAGGCTTGGGGACGATGAACGGATGCCGTTCATTTAATACACGCGCGGACGAACGGCTCAGATGGCGTCGGACGAGGAGATGATAAATGAACCGCGGGCCGCGTGGCACTGAGTCAGAAGGCGGCGTCAAATGGGAGCGCGCCGCGTGTGCATTCGGAGCTGCCGAGGTTGACATGGCGCCGCGTCACTTAAGTAGAAAAATAGGGTATTTTCTGATTTATTTAATTCCCTAAACTTCAAAAATCCATATCTTTGTGTAGAAAAATCACAAAAATAAAATAAAAATACCCTCTTGCTCAGTGAACAGAGGAGAATAATGTGGAAAAGAAATTAATTAATTTTGTCCAGTATTTTATTTTTAATTAATTATTTACTCCCTGCATTGTTTTAATTCTCCATGCATTCATACAATTCACCATGGCATGAGACCATAGGGCTTTTGAAGCCTCTGAACTTGGGAACATTCCCTGAATTTTCTAAGGTCAGAGGCCACATCTGTGAAAAGTTATTTATTTTTCAAATGCATGTTGCTGTTTTGAGTATTTTAATTCCAAAAATTAGCATGTTGTGAAATAAATTCTAGGAAAATGTGGTGATGTTCCTTATGACCAGAGAACCCTAGGAAAAATAGGACTTGAGTTAGTTCACTCAAAATAACCCTAATTGGCTTAAATACCCAAAATTGGACTTTAATTAATTAGAGTTAACCATAGATCAAATTGACTTGAAATCAATTCTCCACTGACCTTTAGGATCAGAGGAACCCACCATAAAAGTTTGAAGTCAATGGACTTGGTTAGCCCTACTAAATGGGTTGATTAAGCCATTTAGTCATTTTAAACTTTAAAAATTCATAACTTTCAAAATACCTTTCAAAAATTCACCAAATTGGTTTTGGAGCCTCTCTGATATCAGAAGAATTTAAGAAAATCAAAATTTCAATTTTCTAAAAAAGTTGATTTTTCATCATTATTTTAATATTTTAATAATTAAAAATAATAAAAATCACAAAATTAATAAAATTCACCAAAATGTCATATTTTCAAATTTAATCACTTAGGAACAAACCCCATATTTTTCTTAGGTCTATTTAATGAGATATTAAATTTTAAAGCCTTAGGGTAATTTTAAAAATTAAAAAATGTATTTTCTAGCATTTTCACTAAAATAATTATAATAAATCAAAGAAAAATCAGAAAATTGTAAAATTTGGTTCTCTGGAATCCTTGATATCAGAGAGAATTTTAAAAATTATAAAATTCATTTTTCAACTTATATTTTATTTTTAAATTAATTAATACTCCAGAACTTAAAATAATTCTAATAAATAAAATATAATTCAAAAAATTACAAAAATTGGTCTAAGTGGTCCTCTGGTCATTAGGAATGTCCCATAATTTTCTTAAGGACAGAACCTTTCCCTTGGTCATATTATTAAATTTTCCTTGGAAATCCTTATTTTCCACCAAAAATAATTATATAAATAAATTAAATACAGAAAAATCACATTTTCTCCTCTAATGTCTTTATTGACATATGAGTGAAGTAACATAAAAATTTCAAGTTCATTTGAGCTCAATTTAGTGAGTTATGAAATTATTATGCTTGAAGGGCAAAATGGTAATTAAAATCTTAACCCTTTAATTAAGACTTTAGGCTTAATGAAATTAATAGGCAAAATATTTGATTTTAACTTGATTTGGATGATTGAAATTTAGATAATTAAGGGGTAGAAACCTACTAAACAATTTAAAACAATTTCAATAAACCTTAATTAAATAATTAGTTAAATTTGGAAGAATAATAAAATTGGAATTATTAAAATAGGGATATTATTAGGAGGAGATTTATTCTTTAATTTAAAAATCCCTAAATTAATCATCCCAATAATATTTAATTCCTAATTAAAATGATAATCCAAGTTTAAGATTTAAAATGCTAAAAGACTTAATCATTAAATTAAATTAAAGTTAAATTATTTAAACAAATTCCTCTAAAATTAAAAATTAAATTAAAAAATTAAGAATTAAATTAAACTAAATTAAATTAAGAATTAAATTAAACTAAATTAAATTAAATTAAATTAAATTAAATTAAATTAAATTATATTATATTATATTATATTATATTATATTATATTATATTATATTAAATTAAATTAAATTAAATTAAATTAAATTAAAAGTAAATTAAATTAAATTAAATTAAATTAAATTAAATTAAACTAAATCATATTACATTAAATTAACTTAAGTTAAATTAATTTAAATTAAACCACATTAAATTAAATTAAGTTAAATTAAATTAAATTAAATTAAATATAAAGACATGAAGAATTCAAAAATAAATCTAAAATAACTTGAACACTATTCCAAACTTAAATCATTAATTTGAACTTAAATTTGAATCACAAATCATTAAATATCATTTCGCCCTTAGGAGCTTTTACTATTATAACTCCTAAATGGAGTATCAAGTGAAATGACACTTCACTCATAAGGATATTCAAACATCCTAATTCACTGAGCAAGAAATAAAACTTAACTCAAACACCCCTGGATGATTAATTCACTTGAACAATAGAATTCGTTTGGACTTAGGACAATTCCCGAAATATTGAAAGGATGTTTAAGATTCGTCTTAAACACTTCCTCAATATGATGGAATGTCCTTAAGAACAAATTGAGCTTAGTTATTCTTTGGTGAAGAAAATCATCCTTAAAACCTAAATTGAAGACCTAGACGTCATAGGAGATGACTAGCTATAGGATTAGGAACTTGGTAGAAAACCATAACCTTTCCCTTGGCTTTACCTAGGGACTTACTTTAAATGCTTAAATATTCTAACTGTGTTTTAAGTGCAGCTTGGGATGACGGGAAGACCCTCCAGGTACGCTTTTATTTTATTGCGATTTACCTTATGGCAATTTATTTAATCGCGTTGCACTTTACCTTTCTTGCATGATAAACAACAGTTGCATGAAAACCTACACCTTTAGGACAGAAACCAAAACTGAAACTCATAACTAAATTAAAAGACACTACAAGATAAAATTCACCTCCACAACATTTCAAAATATAAGACAACTCAAAATTTAATCACAAACAAAACAACAAAACTACAACTACAAATAAATTAAAACGTCTCATTGAATGATCGGGAATACCTCGGATGATGTAACCCACGTGTTGCTAACGGGATTTCCCACGGTCTAAATGAAAGTGCGGAACTCATTTAGTTGAGTTTAGCAAATTCATCTGGACTAAGTGAATTCGATGAAAATAACGGTGTCGGGATGATGGAACCGTGGGATCTTAATCGGTTCTGTTTAATCAACTTTAAGACTTTCTCTAAAACCAAACACTTCTCTCATCTCCTGATTTATGACTTCTACAACTAAACCTCTGCAACAACAAGGAGCTCGGAGCATGGTGGGCAGCACGGCCATCGTCATCAGCAAAACCCGAGTCTACTTCAACGAAACTTTCCTTAGAATTAAATAACCAAGCCGTAGGACTTCGAGGTAGCTTGCCTAGTGCAACATAAATCCTCAACTCTTCGTTAGGCATTTGCATGATCATATCATGTAAATTAAGCCCTAACCGGTCTTAGGAATCCGAGTTAGTCGTCCGATACGACATAAACCCTCACATCTTCGAGGCTATTTGTATGATTTTATCATACAAATATTAAGTCCTAACTAATTAAAATTGGCAAGATCAAGATACTAAATAAACATTAGGACTTTCCTAAATTCAAACCAAACAATAGGATAGTTTGGGAAGTTGCCAAGATTCTTCTTGGATCCTCAGCTTCTCCTACTTTTCTTCCATTGGACTTCTGAAAATAACTGTTCTAAATTTGATCCATTCCCTATTGAAATTCCAAAATTCAATCCCTTGAAAACTTAAACTTTGAAATCCTTGAGAGCAGAACTACTGATTATTATCGAGAGTTTTCTTAGGTGATTTCCGTCACTTAAGATGTAATTAACTATAGGGGCTTGCCCTTATAGGGAACTTTAAGAACCCAGGTAATATAAACCCTGTTTAATGTTTCTATATTAAACAGGGAATTTGTCGGCTTATAAAATTGGTTCGCGGACCAAACGGATGTCACAAACCTTTCTAGTTTATTTAATCGAGCCCCATTATCAAGCGAGTGTGTCTATTCTTCGGGATAGATACACGGTTTGTGGTGTGGCGCTCGTTTATATAAACTATTCGGGATGTGAGATCGGTTTGATTTCATATCTTAAAATCTTCAAATTTAAAATTATTTTCAAAATCAAATACTACTTTTTCAAATTATTTATTTAAATTAAATTAAAATTCGCCGACAATTTCTGTAGGCGACCCCCCTTTTCAAAATAAAACACATAACCTAAAAAATATGCCGACACATATCTTTGCCCAAGTACTGCTCCTATAGAATAATCACTAGCATCACACATAAGTTCAAATGGTTTCTCCCAATCAGGTGAAACTATTATAGGTGTTGTGATTAATTTATCTTTTAATAATTCAAAAGCATTTAAGCATTCAGTTGTGAATTCAAATTTCTTATCCTTTTCTAAAAGTTGGCATAAAGGTTTAGTAATTTTTGAAAAATCTTTTATGTAGCGTCTATAAAATCCAGCATGTCCAAGAAAACTTCTTACCCTCTTTTACTATAGTTGGAGGTGGTAATTTAGCTATAACTTGAATTTTTGCAGGGTCTACTTCCATGCCATTTTCTGAACTTTTATGCCCTAATACAATTCCTCCTGCAACCATAAATTGACATTTCTCTCAATTTAGAACTAAGTTAGTTTTCTCGCATACTTCTAATACATTTTCAAGATGATTCAAGCATGCGTCAAATGACGTTCCAAATACAGAGAAATCATCCATAAATAATTCTATTCCATCATCAATTAATTTACTAAATATAGACATCATACATCTCTGGAATGTTGCAGGTTCATTACATAATCCAAAAGGCATTCTTCGAAAAGCAAATGTTCCATAAGGACTAGTAAATGTAGTTTTCTCTTGATCCTCAGGAGCAATATGTATCTGATGATAACCGGTATATCCATCTAAAAAACAAAAAATATTTATGTCTGACTAATCTATCCAAAATTTGGTCTAGAAATGGTAATGGGAAGTGATCTTTCCTGGTGGCTGCATTTAATTTTCTATAGTCAATACATATACGCCATCCAGTCATTTGTCTTATAGGTATTAAATCATTATTTTCATTCGCTTTAACGGTCACTCCTCCTTTCTTAGGAACACAGTGAATTGGGTTTACCCAAGCACTGTCCGAAATAGGATATATAATATCATTATCTAACAATTTTAATATTTCTTCTTGACTACTTCTTTCATTATTGGGTTTAATCTCCTTTGAGGATCTACTCTTAGCTTATGTTCCTTATCTAAAATAATTATGTGCATACAGATTGAAGGACTAATTCCTTTAATATCTGCTAAAGTCCAACCAAAAGTTTTCTTATATTTTTTTAATATGGTTAACAGTTTTTGTTCTTGTGATTGATTCAATTTAGCTGATATAATAACTGGTAGGGTTGAATGGTTACCTAAGTAAGCATATTTTAAATGATTAGGTAGAATTTTTAATTTGAGTTCAGGAGGTCTAATTATTGACGGAACTATATTCTTTCAACGTTTTCAGTATTATCCAATATTTCAAATTTTTCCTGTATATAATCCAGTTTTTCATTATCTGGTTCTTCAATTAATTCAGTATTTTCTTTTTCTAACTTTTCTTCATAATATTCTTTAAAATGTTCATTTTGCAAATGTTCAAGTATTTCCATTCTAAAACATTCATCATCTTTTTCTAAAGCAGGATATTTCATTGATTTTGCTATGTTAAAAGTTACTTTTTGATCGTTTACTCTCATAGTCAATTCCGCTTTCTGAACATCAATCATAGCTTTTCCAGTGGCTAAAAAGGGTCTTCCTAATATTATTGAGATTTCTTTATCTTCTTCCATATCTAGAACAATAAAATCTACCAGGAAGATAAATTTATCCACTTTTACAAACACATCTTCAATAACTCCCTTAGGATAAGTCACAGAACGATCAGCTAATTGAAGAGTTACTGAAGTAGGTGAAATTTCTCCTAATTCTAATCTTTTAAAAATTGATAGAGGCATTAAATTTATGCTTGCTCCTAAGTCACACAAAGCTTTTCCATAAAATTTTTCTCCAATAGCGCAAGGTATAGTGAAACTACAAGGATCTTTTAATTTTTCGGGAAGCTTTTTCGAATAATTGCACTACACTCTTCGCTAAGTGCAACGGTTTCATTATCTCGTAAATTTTCTTTTTTTATTTAAAATATCTTTCATAAATTTTACATAATTAGGTATTTGTTCTAATGCTTCTACAAAAGGAATATTTACTGTTAATTTTTTTAAAATTTCAAGGAATTTAGCAAATTGCTTATCTTTTTTATGTTGTTTAAGTCGTTGAGAAAATGGTGACGGTGGTTTTTCTATAGATATTTTCATAGGGATCAAAGGGTATTCTATGTTTTGATCTTGTTGATCATTTTCTTTCTCAATTTCCACTTCCTCATTTTTATTTTCTGTTTCTTTCTGTATTTTAGTTTCTAACTCTTTTCCATTTCTTAATTGTATCGCTTTAATTTGTTCTTTTCCTTGGTCTTTAGGATTTATTTCCACATTGCTAGGAAAAGTTCCAGGAATTCTATTTTTAAGTGCAGTAGCAATATGCTCGAGTTGAGTTTCAATATTTTTAATTGCTGTTCCTTGATTTTGTAATTGATTTCCTTGAATTTGTAATTGATTTCCTTGATTTTGCAAGTGCTGACCCATACTTAATATTAATTCTTCTATAGATGACTTCTTATATTTAAATTGAGTGTTATTAAATCCAAGTAGATAAGATGGTTTATAATTTGTATTTCCTTGATTAGGTGGATTTCCTATAGAGTTGTTCATCCATTATTGATTAGCTGTATTGTTATTCCAATTAAAATTTGGATGATTCTTCCAACCAGGATTATAATAATATGCATAAGGATTATTAGGTTTATTATTAATAGCATTTATAGTTTCATAAGGAGATTGAGAATATATAATTTGTCCAGATTAGTTTTCTTCTAATACAGTAGGAGAGTAATTCATTCCAAAATGATCTAATTTCTTTGATATAGCAGCAATTTGAGAAACTAACATAGATATTGCATCATTTTCATGAACACTAGCTATCTTTTTAGGGTTTATTCTTTCAGCAGGCCATTGAAAATTGTTAGTAGTCATTTCTTCGATTAACGCATAAGCTTCATCAAATGGTTTTGACATTAATGAACCTCCAGCAGCAGCATCAATGATTGATCTAAGAGATGCTACTAATCCATTATAAAATGTTTGTATAATTAACCAATCTGGTAATGCATGATGTGGGCATTTCCTAAGAAGTTCTTTAAATATCTCCCAAGCTTCATTTATGGATTCTCCATCAAACTGACTAAAAGATGTTATATCATTTATAAGTTTTGCAGTTTTCGAAGGAGGAAAATATTTGGATAAAAATTTTTGTGATAATTCTCCCCAAGTTTTAATAGATCCAGAGTGCTTAATGAATTTAACCACATCTTAGCCTTATCCCTTAAAGAAAAAGGAAAAAGCCTAAGTCTAATAACATCATTAGATACTCCTTCATATTTAAAAGTAGCACATAGTTCAAAAAACTAGCAAGATGTAAATTAGGAACTTCATTAGGTGAACCACTAAATTGATTATTCTGTACCATTTGGATAATTACAGGTTTAAGTTCAAATGAATTAGCAGCTACATCAGGGTTTTGAATAGTTAGGTGAATTTCATCTAATGTAGGGTTAGCATAGTCTCTTAATGGACTTTGTTGATTTATATTTTCAAGTTCTGGATTATTTGTCATTTGTGTTAAATTTATAATTTATTTCTTTTGTTTTCTAATTCTTTTAATTATACGCTCTAATTCTGAATCGTAAGGTATTAAATTTTCGTTTCCAAATTTACGCATACAATTTTTAAATAATATTTAAAATAGTCCGTTACTCTAGTAATTATTTTAATAATTTTATTAATTACCTTAATAATTATTTTACTTCACTTCCCCGGCAACGGCGCCAAAAACTTAATCCACTTTTCGATATTTATACTTACAACTATGATATTAAAAGTTAGCAACGGCACCAAAAACTTGATCCTGCACTGATTATATATAGATACTGATGATTCTGTTAAGGATTTTATGATTTATAATGTGGATACTACGCAAGTATACGTATCGTTATCAAGTAATATAGGGCTCTAATGGAATCCTAGATATCGATCCCACAGGGAAGTTAGAAAATTTCAAAGACAAATTAAAGTAAACTTACTTACTAATCTAGTATACATAAATTAGGAATACTTAAACTAAAATAAACTAATGCTTACGGTTGAATATAAGATTTCAAAAAAGTATCTTTCTCCTTGTTTTATAATATTAAGTGAATGAAGAATTAAATAAGTTTTTAATTGTATTGTGCCAAATAGGAGCATTCCTATTTTTTACCCTTTGGTCCAGGTGAAAATAACATTGACTAGTCTTATGTTTGATTACTGAATCTGCGGCTAGGCTGGGAGGATACCGACTGCCACTTCAGAGCTCCCACATTCCCCTTCCCTGAGGGCTAACAATACACTTCAGCTCTCAAACAATAAGACCGAATTGAATATTTTAGTCTGTCACACTAAAATGTCCAATTCTACGCCCAATAGTTAATATTTCCCTATTTATTTGCACCCTCTTTTCAAGGCTTTTGACTTCCCTGAATTTTGGATGTAATCTTTACTATAGTTGATATTTCAACATATGTTAACAAATCAATTGGCCAGATTGAAAATAAATTAAGATTTAAGTTAAAGATTAGCACAATTTCTATTTTCATATTTTTAGACACAATTACTTTAATTCATCATTTCACGTAATCTCGATAACAAGGAGAAAGACTAAGGAAACTACTCAGAATGCATGGGAAAAATAACACAAAGCATGGATTTCATTAAAGTTAACAAACAAATAACAAAGATACTTATCTCAATTTTTCTCCCCAAGCAGATTCTTGAAGTTCCTTTGACTCTTCCTTTTAGTACAGCACACCAAAACGCTAAACACACACTCAAAGACTCTTAAATTATACTTAACTTCCACATAAATGACAAAAACTGACACAAAACTAACTAGAATTTGTCTCTATTTATAGAAGGGGTCAAATCTCTAAAGGTTACTTAAGCACCTCTTCATAAAGCGTCCAGGATCAATGTATTTTGGCTCTTTTCAACTGTCTCGCCGTCGGCGACTTGATCTCGCCATCGGCGGGCTTCTAGAAGATGGGCTAATCGCGCTGATCTCGCTGTCGGCGGGCTCGGTCTCGCCGTCAGCGGGCTCCTTATAATATATTAAAAATCCTTTGGGAAAAACTCGTCGTCGGCGGCCTAAATCTCGCTGTCGACGGGATAGTTTAATTTTCATCTAATTGAGTCCTTTTTGCTCCAAATTTGCTTCTTTTGTGCTTTTTCTTTCAGTACTTATAAATCTTCATTCCTGCAATAAAACAAAGAAAATACCTTTCTTTAATGTACAATTTCATATAAAATTGGTAGGAAATTCTTAATATATTTTCTAGTGATTAATGTGCTTTATTGTAATGAAAAGATTGTGATGGTTTTTCATTTAGAACTTAATTTACTTTCAATTTGCCTAATTGAAATGTTAAAATATGTTGTTGAACATTAAGTTTGAAAATATTTAATGTTCTACAACAATAATGAAAGATCCATTCAATTTCTATGGATGAATTGCGTAGTTCATGACAATTGAGTGCAAATAAATAGGGAAATATGTTTTGATGTACTTCAATGTGGAGATTTCAGGGTGACAGGCTGAAATCCCCAAATTGGTTCTAAGATTAGTAACTAATATTAAAGGTTAGCCTTCGGGTGAAGGGTGAGTGGGAGCTCCGAAGTGAGAGCTGGTATCCTCCCAGCCTAGCCTTAGAGTTAGTGACTAAACTTAGAATATATCAATGTTATTTTCTTGCTTAGAAGAGGGGGTACTCTTTTAAGGGGATCATCCATTCTCCTATTTTGCATAATAAAATAGATAATTTTTCCATATCAATCCACACATCATATTCTCATTACAAGAGGAAATATACTTTTCTCATATATCGAAAACCTTTCAAATACTTAGTTTAGTGTGTCTGCTAGTTAATTCTATTTTTAAATTCCTTAGAAGTAATTATAGTGTAGTTAATTGTTACTGTTTCCTGCATAATAGTAGCAAGTAGTGAACTTTAATTACAAGAAAATCATCCTTAAACCAAAACACAAGAACCTAGACGTCATAGGAGATGACTAGCAATAAGACTAGGAATTTGGTAGACAACCAAAACCCTGTCCCTTATCTTTACTAGGTATTTATTGAAATATTTAAATGCCTTAACATGTATTTTAAGTGCAGCTTAGGATGACGGGAAGACCCTTCAGGTACGCTTTTATTTTATTGCAATTTACTTTATTGCAATTTACTTACATGCATTGTACTTTACTTTTTCTTGCATGTTAAACAAGATTGTTGCATGAAAACCAAAACCTTTAGGATAGTCCCTGAACTGAAACCAAAACTAAATTAAAAGTCATTGCAAGATAAAATTCACCGCCACAACATTCTAAAATATAAAACAACTCAAAATTTAATCACAAACGGAACAACAAAACTACAATTATAACTAAATTAAAACGTCTCGTTGAATGATCGGGAATACCTCGGATGATGTAACCCACGTGTTGCTAACGGGATTTCCCACTGTCTAAATGAAAGTGTGGAACTCATTTAGTTGAGTTTAGCAAATTCATCTGAACTAAGTGAATTCGATGAAAATAACGATGCCGGGATGACGGAACCGTGGGATCTTAATCGGTTCTGTTTAAAAAACATTAAGATTTTTTTTAATTAAAATATTAAAAACAGTTGGATTTTAAGATTTTCTCTAAACCAAAACACTTTTCTCATCTCCTGATTTATGACTTCTAAAACTAAACCTCTACAACAACAAGGAGCTTGGAGCATGGTGGGCAGCATGGCCATCGTCATCAGCACAACTGGAATCCACTTCAGCAAAACATTTCCTAGTTTTAAACAACAAAACCATAGGACTTCGAGGTAGTTTGCTTAGTGCAACATAAATCCTCATTTTTTGTTAAGCATTTGTATAATCATGTTATGCAAATTAAGCCCTAACCGGTCTTAGGACTCCTAGGTGGTCGTTTGGTACGACATAAACCCTCACATCTTCGAGGCTATTTGTGTGATTATGTCATACAAATATAAGACCTAGATAACTAAAATTGACTAGATTACAAAATTAAATAAACTCCCAAATTGAAGCCAAACAATAGGATAGTTTGAGAAGTTGCCAAGATTCTTCTTGGATCCTTAACTTCTCCTACTTCTCTTCCTTTGGACTCCTAAAATACATTGTTCCAAACTCGAGCTAATCCCTATTGAAATTTCCAAAACTCAATCCTTTGAAAACCTTAAACTTTGAAATTCTTGAGAGCAAAACCACTGATCATTATCGAGAGTTTTCTTAAATGATTCCCGTCATTTAAGATGTAATTAACTATAGGGGCTTGTCCTTATAGAGAACTTTAAGAACTCAGGTAATATAAACCCTGCTTAATTCATTTATATTGAGCAGGGGAACTTGTCGGCTTATAAAATTAGTTCGCAGACCAAACGGATGTCACAAATCTTCTAGTTTATTTAATCGAGCCCCATCGTCAAGCAATGCGTCTATTCTTCGGAATAGATATACGGTTTGTGATGCGGTGCTCGTTTATATAAACTATTCGGGATGTGAGATCGGTTTGATTTCATATCTTAAAATTTTCAAACTTATAGTTATTTTCAAAATCAAATGTTTCTTTCTAAAACTATATATATTTAAATTAAATTTAAAATTTAAAATTCGCCGACAACTTCTATAGGCGACCCCTTTTTTTTAAAACACAACAATCAAACCTAAAAATATGCCGACAGCTTCTAGCGACTCCGCTGGGGACTAGTTCCTCTCTCCATTTTGATCAGATGGTTTTGCTTTCATAAATCGGTAGTGTATCCATGTCCCTAGTGGAGCAAACTACCATTCTTCCGTTGGGATACCCCGTTCATTTCTGTCTTGAACGAGTATAGCCAACTTCTCTCGGATTTTGGAGCCACTATTTAGACACCCCTAAACGGAAAGGTTCCAAGATCCTTTTACCTCTTTTCTGAGGTGGAGTGGACCCCCAATAGGTGTTAGTTTAGGAGCGGTCCTTCGAGTCGAGAAGTCTTGCATAAGACTTTCTCTTCCTTTCCTATTCTAAATTGGATCCTTTACCTTTTCTATACCTTTGAACTTTCCATTCCTAATAAACAAATCCTCTAATAAACGACTCTTTTAATAAATAAATTCTTTTAAAATCATAAATACATAAACGAAAATGTGTTCGGACTCTTTCTTTTTCGTCCTAAAATTTTTGACAAAAGGAAGTATAATTCGAGACTGACATTCGGAATCTGCCCTGCAGAAAATGACTGCCCCAAAGTTAATCCCTTCACCAAGGGAATGGACTTCGTCGTTTATAAGGATGAGCTGCCTGACAATGGGATCATCCATTTTGGACAAGGATTCGATAATACAGATATCAAGTTCGCTGACGTCACTCTCTTCGCACTAATGGACAAAGTGCCAAAAACTGAAGAGCCCGTAATTGAGTTCAACTAGTAGTCGGCTCAAGAATTCCCACCCCTGCAAAGGGTTCCAGCTGAAAGGAGTACTGTTGTTCGTAGGAGGACTGTTGTCTCCACCCCCACCAGTCTAGTCATCTCTGCACCTACCCCGGCTTCTGCCAAACTAAAGGGGAAGGAAACCCAAGTCTGCGATGAGCCTGTCACCGTGGAGGGTACAGGTTTTGTTGCAATACCGTCTATTTTTGAGATTGGGTCCAGTTCAATAGTTGCACCCCTAACTCGGACTCAAAGGAGAAATAGAAGCAGAAAGATCGCCAAGATCGAGAAAGCCAAAGCTGCTGATGTTGCTTTTCTAGAAGAAATTCTTGAGTAAAGAGAAGAACTGCCTGAGTATATACCTCTGTTGGAAGGGAGTAGGTTTCACCCCCTCTCTGCTGCATCAGATGAAGAAGATGTCCGAAGGATTGCCGCTGCATTACCCCGACCTGCGTACTACAGTAATTACAAAAGGAAAAGGGACAAGACTACGCCATTTACTCGACTGCAAGCTGTGATAGAAAGATTGGCAAAGAAAGAAAGATGCCCTGTGTCAGAAATCTTAAGAAGGATGGGACGGGTGCCAGCTAAATCTCGCCTCGGACCGCGAATAGAGCATGTTGTTGCCACAGAGAAACCAAAGAAGAAGATAAAAGCCAGTTCATCCGTTATTGTATCGGGTCTACAAATTAGGGAGGATACCACCTTCCATCATATAGCCGACAGATCATCCAGTCCTAGGCTTCCGATTGCAAGAAGGATGGTATGGCGACCTACTACGGGCAAGCTAAGACCAAAACAATGTCCTGAGAAGAAAAGTCTCGTCAGGAGACTTGAATCAGAAGAAAGTGCTACTGCAATAAAGGGGACTCCCGGAAAGGAAATTCAACAACCGTCACGTGAAAACTGCGAGACCATGCGGAAAAGGCCACTAGAAGATGCCATGGACAAGTTAAGGACCGACATCCGACGGTTAGCAAAAGAAAGAGAAGAAAAACTGGAAGATGAAGTTGATTCATCAGAATTTATGAATGACGAGTATGCTGAAATCAACATGGTTGAGACACGAGCATCATCAGCTTCACAAGGTGCTCCAGTGGCCGCAGAAAGAGATGAACCGGAAGTGATGAGAGCACGACTTCAAGAGAAGGATGATACAATTTCCCAGATGGCAAAGAGGATGGAAGAGATGGCTGCCGCTTTAGCCACTCTCCAGAGTCAGGTTTAGCCTCAGAAAGAGACACCCCCAGAAATTATCCATATTGCAGATGGAGGAAAAGAGATCACATCCGTCAACCGAGACGAACAACCAAAGAAAGATTCTGCACAAAGCATGATTCCAAAAAAGGACATCAAAAGCATGGTAGAACAGCAGGTGCGAGAGGCCTTAACACAATCTAAGAACGGAACATCTATTCAGACGGGTAGAACTTACCCTGAAGAATTTAATGTGGTCCAATACCTAAAAGGCTTCGTACCACCTCTGTTTAAGACTTTTGATATAACGGGAAACCCCCGGCAGCATGTCGCACATTTTCGTGCTAGTTGCTGCAATGCCGGTGGGAGTGACGCTCTACTCTTCCGTCAGTTCGTCAGCAGTTTGTCAGGGATTGCCTTCGACTGGTACGCAGAATTGTCGAACGGTTCAGTAAAGACCTTTTCAGAACTAGAGAAACTTCTCGTTAAGCGGTTTGTCAGGGCTCAGCACCACATCACTATCGGTGATCTAGTGGTGGGGCAACAGAAGCTGAACGAGACTTTAGTGGATTACATACTTCGATGGAGGAATTTAAGCATGAAGTGCGAACCACAGCTTCAAGAACAACATGCAGTCGACCTCTTGCTCAAGAGTATCCATGGCCCGATAGCACTTCTCCTTAAAGGATTTACAATCAAGACTTTCGAGAAGTTGCTTAGCAAGGCCAGGAGCTTGCAATAAGAGGCAAAGCAGTTAAGTTTTGTGGACAAGAACGATAAGAAGAAGCCCGTGAAGACATTTGAAAAAAAATCTAGAATCGTCGCGGCACTAGATAAGGGCAAGCAGCCAATGCATGCACCGCCAGAACGACCACAACCCAGTTATCAACCACCGCAACGGACTTACCAACAACCGCAACAGATCTATCAGCAACCTCAGCAGGGCTATCAACAGCCTCGGCGGAGCTATCAGTCGCCTCAGCATTATGAACAACCACCTCGTTCATTGCGTACCTTAAGAGAACTTCTAAATAGAGAATATCCATTCAAAACTGAAGCAATAGCAAAGATGTTCCGCAGTTTAATGAAGACACTAGATTTTCAGCTACCAGAGCCCAACAGGCCGGAGGAAGTCAATAAGAAAGATCATCCGAACTATTGCCCTTACCACCAGATGCTCGGACATAAGATAGAGGATTGCATCACTTTCAAGAGTTGGCTTGATGAAAATCTCCGGAAAGGGAACATAACGATCCCAAAGGAATACATGAAGGAACCCCAGAAAGGAGGTTTCGTCAATGTTATTTCAACGGATCCCATTGTTCCGATAGACCCGTACACGACTGATGATGGATGGAGTACCGTCTGGACAAAGTCTTCAAAGAAAATTTTGGATCACATCCAGACCGCTTCGGTACGCGCTTCAACTCAGAGTTTGAAACCTGCCGAGCCGGCACTATCATTTGCGATTAAAGAACCGCCCTAGGAGGAGGAGAAGATCATGGAAGAAAAGAAGACTGAGACTCCAAAGGGTAGACTAGGGGGACTGCTTATCCTAGGATGGTTGTTTCCGATTTGGGGGAGAAATCCCTCGAACTCCTGACTCTGTATGATTATCTGCTCGCCCCGGCGGGATCTTATAACGATAAGGGTTATGGCGTTGGCTACGTTTTGACTGTTTCTAACGATTATGTAACTAGCGACAACCGGCTTAATCTGGATCCCGATTCCAATACAAATAACGATTCTCAAATCATACATAACCTCGATGACCACGACGAAGAAGATGTTCACAAAGGAGGCTAAGAAAGCTCGACAAGCAATGAGTCCATTTGTGAATTCCGAGGAGCTCCGATCATGATAGAATTAGAACCATCTGACACTGAAGCAACTTAAGAAGAGCCAGTTGTTCTGATTCAAGAGGAGACACCGGTAAATTTAGAAGAGATAATAGAGGTCAATCTAAGAAGCGGAAAAGTTCTACCCACGAGAATGGGTCCAAAGGATAAAGGAAAGCGGTGGTTGCTCGGGAAGAGTCGACCCCGGCGGAAGAGCTGCCCGTTCGAGAAGAAGCCGAGGAACATGGTAATAAAGTGGACTACAACGTGCTAGCCCATCTTAGAAAGCTACCGACCAAACTAAGCATATACGACGCTCTAATCCTGTCGAAGGAGATGAGGGAGGCTCGATCGAGGCTTTACTTGATCCGGAGTTTTGTTTAGCTCGAATGGCCGGTGATTCCTTCGACGAGGTTTGCTCGTTAAGAGAACGACGAGGTGTTACCTTCACGGACAATGATCTATTGCGGGAACGAGTCGATCACAACCGACCATTATACATTTCGGTCACTATTGGAAAGTTTACGCTCTCGGAGTGTTGGTTGATCCGGGAGCATCAATCAACATAATGAATCTTTGGACGGTAGCATATTTGGAAATTGATGCTCGCGAGCTTGAAGCAGACAAGATGTTATTAAGAGGCTTCAATCAAAAAGGAGAAAGAACTCTTGGATCGATAACACTACTAATGAAGACCGGTGATTTAGCAAAGACAACCGCAAAATTCCACATAATTGATTCTGAGACATCGTTCAACACTCTACCGGGTCAGCCATGGATCCATGAAAACCGGATGGTACCGTCGTCTTTGCACCAGTGCATAAAGTATTACGAAAGGAGGGGAACAGTGCATCCAAGGTGATTTGCAATCGTTCTCCGTGCACGAAATTGGAATTCATGAAGATGCAGCCTACTACGCGCCTCCAAAGAAAACAATCTTTTCCAGAAATACCATACCAAATGAAGCAAAAGAAATTCGAGACGATGAAGAACCTGAAGTTCTAGTCCAACAGTTACTCACCACCCCCTTATGGTGAGATGGTGAAGATTTCTCCAGAACTCGCACCCGAGGTCGAGGCCGGGGACGAGGACGTGGAAGAAACGTTGGAACGGTTGGACAAAAGAAGCCGGTCATCGATGTTGATTGGGAGAACAGTTCCGAAGAAGAAGAAGAAATTGAGAAAAAAGCAGCGACAATAAGTCAGAAGGAACCACAATTCAAGATTTCTCTCAAAGATGAAAAGAATGAAGAATATAAATCAATGTATGAGAAGATTAACCATTGTACATACTATGACCCTGACCCCGATCCATTCTAATAAAATTGAGGGTATGGTGGTCAAGGAAGTGCATGATGGTGGTGCTAAGCCAATCAAGTTCTACCGTGATGCTTCTTCTTCAAAAACTGAAATTGATGTACAATTTGAAGATGTTACTTCTTCTGAATTAATGGAACTACCTTTTGAGTGGTACTCTCCCTGTGTTCAAAATTTAATTCAACGCGGTGTCTTACCTCGACAATGGACAAAAGGCCGATCACAACACTTTGAAAAATTATGGAATAATGCCGGTCGGCCTCCCAATTCAAAACATGGTCTCGGATTCGGCACAGTAGGATCAGTTGATGATACGGGATTTTTCTTGGTTGTCACTCGCGAACCTAATTAGGACTGCTTGGAAGCTTCAGAAGATCTCGAGGATCTACAATCGGAGACGCTCCACCAGAATTCGAAGAAGAAATTAAATCTATAATAGACGAGTTAATGGAAGTTAACTTAGGTACTAGCAAAGAGCCTAGGCTGACCTTTGTTAGCTCCTTGCTCAATAAAGAAGACTCTGAAGACATAATCAAGCTATTAATGGAATTCAAGGACTGTTTTGCTTGGAGTTACGACGAAATGCCAGGATTAGCTCCAGAAGTCGCAGTTCACATGCTAGGAGTGGATCCTACTTCCGTTCCATTCAGACAAGCTCCCAGAAGAATGCGTATAGAAATTGAGCAACAAGTAATAGCCGAAGTTAAGAAGCTAATAGATGCTAAATTTTTCCTTGAAGAACAATATCCAACTTGGTTAGCCAATGTGGTACCAGTCAGAAAGAAGAATGGACAGATCAGAATTTGCGTAGACTTCAGAGCTTTGAATAAAGCATGTCCAAAGGATGAATTTCTACTACCAATCCCAGAACTGATGATCGACATCGCTTCAACACATGAAATCTTCTCTTTCATTGATGGATCATCAGGATACAATCAGATAAAGATGGCACCAGAAGACGAAAAGCTCACGGCATTCAGAACGCCGATCGGGGTATACTGCTACACAGTGATGTAATTTGGATTAAAGAACGCAGGAGCAACTTATCAAAGAGCAATGACAAGAATTTTTGATGATCTCATTCACAACCAAGTCGAGTGCTACGTAGATGATGTGGTCATCAAAAGCAAACTAAAGGAAGATCACCTGTATGATTTGAGAATTTTTTTCGAGCGACTAAGACAATTTAACCTTAAGATGAATCCCTTAAAATGCGCCTTCGGCGTCACCTCCGAGAAATTCTTAGGATTTGTTGTCCGACATCGCGGGATTGAAATCGATCCGGAGAAGATTAAAGCTATTAGAAATGCCTCCTCCCAAAACTTTGAAACAACTATGATCCTTTCAAGGAAAGTTGGCATATCTTCGACGCTTTATCTTGAACTTGTCAGGTAGGTCAGCCCTTCTCGGCATTAGTTAAAAAGGACGCCAAATTCATTTGGGATGAGAAATGCCAGCGAGCTTTCAAGGACGTTAAGCAATATTTAATGACACCTCCTTTCTTAGCAGCCCCAGTCTCAGGTAGACCGTTGATACTTTATACCGCGGCTTTAGACGTTTCTCTCGGAGCCCTGCTAGCCCAGGTCAATGATGAGGGAAAAGAAAACGCCCTCTACTACCTAAGCCGTCATCTAATTCCGATTGAAGTAAAGTATCCTCCGATTGAGAAGCATTGTTTGGCCCTGATCTTCGCCGCGCAAAAGCTCAGGCATTACATGCTTTCTTATAAGGTCAACCTTATTTCGAGAGTTAATCCATTGCAATACTTGATGACTCGATCGACGCTTTCTAGCAGACTTGCCAGGTGGTCGATGATACTATTGCAATTCGACATAACTTTCGTTCCTCTTCGCGCCGTAAAGGGACAAGTCCTAGCAGACTTCCTCGCAGCACACCCTTTGCCGGTGGATTCGCCTCTCGACAACGATTTACCTGACGAGCAGATAATGAGCCTAGAAGACCCTGATGATCGACGTTGGGAACTATACTTAGACGGTGCGTCCTCAGCACAGAAGAACAAAGAATTGCAAACGATAGTGCCCGGTAAGGCAGGAATCGGACTAATCTTTATAACACCGGAGCGGGGGATGTTAAGATACTCCTACCACTTAACAGAACCGTGTACAAAAAACGAGACAGAATACGAAGCCCTCATAACCGGATTAGAATTAACCATTCAGATGGGAGTAACGGACATCAACATCTACGGAGATTCTCAGTTGATCATTCAACGAGTCACCGGACGATACGAGAATTTTAAAGCTAAGACTAGAGCAGTACTTTCAGTATGCCATGTAGTTGTTGGAACAAATTCTGAATGTAACGATCTACAAGATTCCCAGGAAAGAAAATGCTCTCGCCGATGCGTTAGCCCACCTTGCAAAGGAATTTGCACTTGCAGGGATGAGTCGATTGAAGTGTCGGTTCGAGGATGACATGTCCTATCACGACTCGACATGGATACAATACATAAATCGAAAGAAAAGTAGAAGAAACAATTGCGGCGAGTGACGGAAAATACGAGAAAATTGGCGGCGGCCATTAATGAACTACTTGCAGACAAGAAACCTGCCTGATGATAAGTCATTAGCCCATCAAATTAAGAAAAGAACTCTGTCTTACGCATTAATAAACAATACATTATACATAAGGTCTTTTGATCAGATGTGGCTAAGATGCCTGAGCGGGTCCAAGGCTCGTGAAATTGTTAAAGAAGTACACTCAGGACTTTGTGGCGCTCATCAGTGAGGTCCAAAAATGAAAATGAAGATTAAAAGACTAGGGTACTACTGGCCCTCAATGATGACCGACTATATGAAAGTTGCCAAAAGTTGTCACCAGTGCCAAGTGCACGGAGTGGTTCTACACCAACCTCCAAATGTGCTACATCCGACAATCGTGTCGTGGCCATTTGATTGTTGGGGCACAGATATAGTGGGTCCGATAGAACCGCCTTCTTCAAGAGGACATCGCTTCATTCTTGCAGCTACAGACTACTTTTCTAAATGGGCAGAAGCTATACCACTCAGAGAAGTGAAGGCATACCACGTGCTACGGTTTTCGAGAACCAAGTTGTCTACCGTTTTGGGGTACCGCGCGGGATCATTTCGGATAATGGGTACGCATTCAAAAGTACAAAGATCAACAATTTTGTCAAAAGACACGGGATCGATTGGCGATACTCAACGATCTACTACCCAAGACCAAACGGCTTGGCTGAGGCTTTTAATAAAACTCTCGTTCAAATTTTAAAGAAAACTTTGGATGACAACAAGAGAAATTGGCATGAGAAGTTCTTAGAAGCCTTATGGGCCTACAAGACGACTTTTAGGACTCCTACTCAGTCTACGCCTTACGCTTTAGTGTATGGGTCCGAGGCCGTCTTGCCCCTGGAAGTTTAGCTTCCGTCACTCCGAATTGCAGTTGCAGAAAAGATCACTACAGAAGAAAATGCCAGACTACGACTGGAAGAGTTGGAAAGCTTGGAAGGGAAAAGACTTTGCGCGCAGCAGAATTTGGAACTGTATCAAGCCAAGATGATCCAGGCCCATGATAAATTAGTCCGTCCAAGAACTTTCAAAGGCGGTGACTTAGTTCTTGTTCTCAAGAGACCTATTCTTGCACATCGCAAGATAGGTGGTAAATTTGAACCAACATGGGAAGGGCCGTTCGTGGTCGAGACAGTCTACTCAGGAGGTTCCTACCAGCTGGTGAATTGCCGTGGAGAACGACCCATGCTTCCAATCAATGGACAGTATTTAAAGAAGTATTACGTAACCTGATGTTTCGAAGGGTGTCCTCTAAAGTAGAATCTTATCCCTAGAAACACGGGTGAAGTAATTACTTTGTGACTGGGTCCGAAGCCAAAACAAAATAAAATGGATGATAAAAAAAAATCTCATCAACGAAAAATGTTAAAAAGAAAACATGGGAAATCGTAATAATAAAATTTCAATCTTTCCTTTTAAATCCATTCATTCCTGATATTTTCTCATCTCTTCCTACTTCCTTTAACATTAAAAGAAGTGAATAAGAATTTTTTTTAAGTGTTTTTTCTTATTGTTCTTGTTCTTAATACAGCCCCTGATCCTTTCCTTATTTTTTCGCAGGGAAATGTCAAACGGGCGGTTGGTTCTAAACTTTAGAAATGGCGTGAGTGATCAAGAAGAACTTTAGAAATGGTGGTTGGTTCTAAACTTTTTCTTATTGTTCTTGTTCTAGCACTTGATGAAAAGAGGGTGAGGGATGGAGCAGTGATAGAGATTGACTCATACTTCACACCAGCCGGCTTACAATACGAAGATCCCAGTTGATCGAGCAGAACTTCACAGCCAGACAGTGATGAAAATGGGTGGCCCGAGTCACCAATCCAGCAGCAAGAAAAGAAAAGCAAACGCCGCTCATGCAACCGGAGAAGATAAGAAAATTAAGTCCGTGGTTGCCACAAGGGTAGGCTTGTCAGCGCCGCGCCCGCAGAAATTTAAGGGGTAAGGAGTGCTACTCTCACTGCTACCCAGCGAAGAAATAAGAATCGTCGCATTCGCAAAATGTTGACCAAGTTAGCAAAAGATCAACATAAACAGACAGTGGATACCGTTAGTGCAAATGCTCCAAGGAGACCGGTTCGTCAGGAACCAGAAAGAAGAAAGTCAACTCCAAGAAAGTCGGAACCGATAAAAGAAGTACCAAGAAAAACGAAATAGAGTCGGTACTTCGACGTCGAGCGGATGTACGGGATCCGAAGAGTCTTGTTGCGAAAGCAGCCCGGAGGATGTGCCTACAGAGACTATCCCGAGGAGCCGAGACATGCAGAAGAACGTGCTGGGGTTGAGTCATACATCCCGCAGTATGTTACTAGACACCGAGGACTTCAGATAATCCCGGAATACGAGTTGGAGAAAATGCAACTAGTTGAGAAGAAAACCTTTGAATACATTGAAAGAATTGGAGACAAGAGGGTCAACATCTTGAAAGGCCTCGAGCTGCATATAGATGTATTCTTAGATAATGAGCAACAACAAATTATAGACTGCATCCTCGGATTACAGAAAATGGGCCGAGCTGGCGGCATCAGAGAAAAGACCAATTTAGAACCCCAAAGATGGATGCCAGGAAAAGGAAGAGTTACAATCCAATACGGATGTTGCTACTATTTTGCCATAGACAAAAAAGGAAATCCACCAGGGATACTCCGTCGCAGTGAGGTGGATCTGATGGCAAGAATCATTAAGAGAATGGTGAAAAGGATGATAACATGGAGGGTATTGCCTGCAGATTGCATACCTAACAGCTGCATTATTAACATCTACAAGGAAGGCGGCTGCATACCTCCACATATAGACCATCATGACTTTGTTAGACCCTTACGCACGGTGTCATTCGTCGACCGAGTGCAACATCATGTTCGGATCTAACCACGAGATTGCGAGGCCCGGTGAGTTCAGGGGCCGGTGGAGATACCACTATCGGTAGGTTCCGTCCGGTGTTAAAAGGAAACGGAGCAGACGTTGCGAAGCATTGCATTCCAGGAGTGTCTGTGGAGCGGATCTCAGTTACTTTTAGAAGAATGGACGACAGAAAAATGTCTTACCACTTTCAGCCAGATCCAGAATTGGAGAGTCTTCGGCCCTATGAGTTGTGAGTTACACGGGAAATAGCACACCTCCAATACACATCCATGTGGCATTCCTGCCAAGGGTGGCTTGGAAGGTGATGTTATTGCCCATGTTTCTTACTATTCAGACATGGATTTTTTGACAGACTCTTTTGGATGGATCAACAAGAATCTTACACAATCCGTTTTGGATTTACATGGATTGTATGAGACATTAAATTTCCGAGGAAAATGTCATCATGATCAGATCAAGTTGTATGATGTATTTTCAGCAAGTTGGAATGCAAATGACTACGTCATATTTTGTCTTCACCTCCTTTTATGCAAATTGAATGGGAAACACCATTAGAGTTAAATGAACTTTGAACGAAGAACAGAAAAGAAAAGAAAATAAATGAGAACTTTTCCTAAAAATCTGAATATTAATATGAACTTCAAATTCACATGAACACTAAATAAACAACAAAAAATAAAATGGGATCGTTAAAGGACAAACAAAATGAATCTTAATCTTAAATTGAATTTTGATCTCAAACCTCTGATTCGAACCTTTCAGTTCTTTCCTCCATTGAAATCTGTTGGAAACTCTTTTGAAATTTGAATATTCTCTTCGACTTGTCGTTAAGTCAAGTCTTTTCAGCTTGGTACACTTACCAGCTCCTTTCAATTCTCTTTCTTCTGTGTCTTAGAGGATAGACTAATTCTATTGACACAGAGCCACGAACTTTGTTTGATTTGGTTCTGATGGCATAAGACTGGGTCCCTCTTCATACAGATAAATTCCCAAGACTGGTACCAAATTCCAGTTCTCTTCCTTCGAGGTTGGTACCAAATTCCGAATCTCTTTCGAATTGATACCAAATTTCAATTCTAAATTCCCGAGACTGGTACCAAATTCCAGTTCTCTTCCTTCGAGGTCGGTACCAAATTCCGACTCTCTTTCAAATTGATACCTAAATTTTAATTCTAAATTCCCGAGACTGGTACCAAATTCCAGTTCTCTTCCTTCGAGGTCGGTACCAAATTCCGACTCTCTTTCAAATTGATACCTAAATTTCAATTCTAAATTCCCGAGAGTGGTACCAAATTCCAGTTCTCTTCCTTCGAGGTCGGTACCAAATTCCGACTCTCTTTCGAATTGATACCTAAATTTCAATTCTAAATTTTCGAGACTGGTACCAAATTCCAGTTCTCTTCCTTCGAGGTCGGTACCAAATTCCGACTCTCTTTCGAATTGATACCTAAATTTCAATTCTAAATTCCCAAGACTGGTACCAAATTCCAGTTCTCATCCTTTGAGGTCGGTACCAAATTCCAACTCTTTTTCGAATTGATACCTAAATTTCAATTCTAAATTTTCGAGACTGGTACCAAATTCCAGTTCTCTTCCTTCGAGTTCGGTACCAAATTTCGACTCTCTTTTGAATTGATACCTAAATTTCAATTCTAAATTTCCGAGACTGGTACCAAATTCCAGTTCTCTTTCTTTGAGGTCGGTACCAAATTCTGACTCTCTTTCTAGAATTGATACCAAATTTCAATTCTAAATTTCCGAGACTGGTACCAAATTCCAGTTCTCTTCCTTCGAGGTCGGTACCAAATTCCGACTCTCATTCGAATTGATACCTAAATTTCAATTCTAAATTTCGAGGCCGGTACCAAATTCCAGTTCTCTTCCTTCGAGGTCGGTACCAAATTCCGACTCTCATTCGAATTGATACCTAAATTTTGATTCACAACTTTCGAGACTGGTACCTAAATTCCGGTTCTCATTTGGAGGTCGGTACCTAAATTCCGACTCTCTTTCCGAGATCGATACCTAAATTTCGATTCTCTTTCAAGATTGATACTTAAATTTCAAATCTCACTCTCTTGAGATCAGTACCTAAATTCTAATTCTCATCCTTTTTCCATCGATACTTAAAATCTGATTCTCACTCCGAGGCTGGTACCTAAATTCCAGTTCTCTTCGTAATCCCGAGGTTGAAACCCAGGTTTCAATTCACATTTCAAATCCAAATTTCAAATTCAAAGTTTCCTTAAATTGATTTTAAATTAAACTTCAATCGAAATTGAAACTCAGAACAAATCAAAATCTAAACTCACACATTGAAACTTGAAATTTAAAATTAAAATGAAATCTAAATCGAATTCCCCAGATCTTGTGATTTAGAGTTCTCCTCCTTTTCCATTCCCTAGCGAAAGTTCAGGAATCTCCAGTCTTGGAAATATACCTGATACTCCCTAGTGGAAATTCTTCTACTTCGTCCTAAGTTCGTCACTTGGACATCCGTGTTGGTTTCGTTGATCTCTTCGGTCAACGCCAATACACGCGGTGTGCTTTGTTAGCACACCACACCTATTGGGGGTCCAATTGTTGACCTCATTTTTGATGAGGTCTTTTGCTTCCCTCTTTAGTAGTTAGAATCTAGCCTTAGGCTTTTCCTTTGACTAATCTTAGAGGACTAGAAATAGAACCCATTTAGAAATTCAAACTACTTCTTAACTCCCTGCAAACCCCACAAGCTTGATTGTAGACCCCTAATCACCTAGAGGATTGAAATCAAATGTGGAGGTATGAAGGATGAATTCCCTATAGGACTTTTTGGCCTTAGGAATACCCTGCATGGCCTGGTCTGGTGAGGGTTGACATGCACCTACACTACACTCTCACACACATTCCAAGTCCTAAAACCACACTCCCACCCAACTTGACTTCCTGACTCATGTAGGTAATTCATATGGATGGTCCTTAACCCCTAAGCCCCTGGCTAAGAGGGTTAGGACCAACATAGTGAATGTCTCGAATGAGTCCTCTCATGACTCATATGGGCTTAATATGGCTTTATGGCTCAACAAAAATGATTCCATTTTACTCACACTTGATCAATCTTCCTTTTTTCAAAATTTCAGTTTTTGACCCCTGGGTCCTCGGACCCACCAAACCTACTAAATACCCTTGAAATGACCCAAAATTTGCAAAATTACCTGAATTACCTAAGATCCCTCAAAATTAATCCTAAACACTTCCCACCACTCAAATTGACCATCTTTGACCAAAAATACCAAAATTTCCAAAAATACCCCTAAACCCCCCAAAATTACCAAAATACCCTTCTACCCCAAAAATCCAAAAATTTTAAAAATTCCCAGAAAATTCCAGAAAATCCCAAATATTCCCAATTTCATTTTGTTCAACTACACCATGGGCCAATTTTGCCAATTTAACCCACTTTTACCAAAACCCCCAATTTGACCCATTTTTTAACCCAAGTGAACCCAAAGTCAAACCAAACCACCCCAATTGACCTCAATTTTTGTCTAATTAAATTCTAATTATCTTTTCAATATCCCCAATATCAATTTACACCATTTCCAAGTCCAATTTGATTGACATTTGGGCCCAATTTCAATTTGAAGCCTAAGGCCCAATTTTGGCCCATGACCTAAACCTAGCCCAAACCAACCCAACTTAACCCCAATTGGCCCCAAATCTTTTCTAAAACCTTCCTAACATCCCCACAAACAAAACACTAACTTGATTTGCCCCAAATTTGAACCTAAACTTCACCCAAACCTAACCCAAAACCAAAATCCCTTAAATTGACCTAAGCCCAAACCTAACCCAAATAGGCCCAAATCCCAAAATTAGAGCCCAACCAAAGTTGAAAACTATTTATAACACTCCCATAAACATTTTTCAACATTAATTTTACACCAAATTCAACCTTAGCCCAAGTTAGCCCAATTTGGCCCACCTTGGCCCCTTTACCAAAAGAGCCCAAATTCAACCCAATTCTACTCCAAATCATACCAAATCTCTTCCAAAATCTTTATGACACATCCCTAAACTAAATGCAACATTTATTTGGTACAATCTTTTACAAAATTTTCATCCAAAAATTTATCTTAAAATCTAAAATCCCATTTCATTAAAACATTTTAAAATCACATCCAAAACCATTTCAAAAGCCCAAGTTTTCAATCCAAATCCCACATGACATTTCTTTCCATCATCCATTTAATCAAAATCACCCCTAAGTTTCAAAACCATCATTAAACCATTCCAAATCAAGCTTCGTGAAAATTTTCCACCAAAATGCCAAAATTTCTAAAACCCACTTCCATGAAACTAAGCCAAGCCACCCCTAAGCCAAATGGAGCCATTGAACCATGCACAAGCCACATGCAAGCCTTGGGAGCCCCTTTACACATCACCATGCCATTAATTGCAAAAGGAGGAGCCTCTTTTAAACCCCCTTAAAAAAGTTTTAACCCTTTTAATGATACACCCTAACCCATGATTAATCTAAATATTCATGGATGGGGACTTCACCACCTTCTCTTGGTTGAACCCACTGATTTCCCTCAGCCCAAAATCAGGCCTTGGGGAGGTGCACTAAGCCTAAAGCATGCAATTGACCCATTTGAACCCAAAATAGCCACTTCCCCCATTCCATTTGAATCAAGTCCTTTACACATGGCCAATGTTAATTGCTTGCACCTTTGCCAACCCCTGATCCATCTGATCAAGATGGTGACCTAACCCTGCCGACCAGCCGCCTGGGTCACCAGAAAACACCATGCCCGAGAGCTCCATGTGAGCCAAAAAATTCAAAACTCACCTGCTGAGCTGTCTCATGGCCATTGAACACCATGGCTGTTCTTCCCTTGCATAGAGCAGCTGATCCCAAGCATCAAACCCCCCTGGGAAGCCCTGCAGCCATGTCTATTTAAACCTCACCCCCTCTCGGCCAAAAGAGGTGTTGAACCAAACCTTACCAAAACTTTGCCAAAATCACTCCAAATCCCTCTCCAGACATAGAGAACTTGATCCCCACTAAAATCCAGCCCTAAAGCCCTCTCTGTGAGTCCAATTTTGGAGTTGAACTTCAAGCCCAAAACCAGGATACTTCACCACAGTGAGCTAATCTTCAAATTGATTGAATCTACACCTTAACCAGACCAAGAGGAGAAGTTCCCCAGCAAAAGCCCCCTCACCAGGCCAGCCATTGCTTCCAGCCTCCAAGCTTTGTGATCGGCCTTGGTCACATTTGTGCCTAGGCATTTCCCCAGAGCTAGGGACTTCATCTGGAGCTTACTTGGACTCAATCGAAGGTGACACAACCCTCAGATCGAAGCTTCACTTCTCTGAGCAAAGGTATGAACTCACTCTTCCTCCCGAGCTCCTGGAGATTCTCCATTTAGTTTGAGTTGATTTCAATGCACCTTAACCGTATAGATGTATTCGACTCTTCAAGACGGATCGATAGAGTATAAGAACGTAAAAATCCATGGAGAATAGAGTGAGATCTTAGGGTTTTAGTGTGGACGGTCACGGGTGCACACCAGTCGGAGATGATGGCCAGGAGTCATTTGATCGCGCGTGTATCGAGCGGACGTTCGAGATCAAGCCGGATAGCGCAATGGTACGTGAATGGCGGGCCCCCATAGAGCTGACTCAGATGGCGGCGCTGAATCACGTAGTGACGCGCGGGCTTTCTATCCGGACGAGGAGGACGCGGCGCCGAGTAGGATAAGTAGAAAATTAGGATTTTTTGGATTTATTTAAATACCAGAACTTCAAAAATTCATATCCTTGCATAGAAAAATCACAAAAATAAAATAAAAATACCGTCTTGCTTAGTGAACAGAGGAGATTAATGTGGAAAAGAAATCAAGTTAATTGGATGAGTATTTTATTTTTAATAATTTATTTACTGTTTCCAATGTTTTGATTCTCCATTTTCATAGACAATTCACCATGGCATGAGACCATAGGGCTTTTGAAGCCTCTGATCTTGGGAACATTCCTTGAATTTTTCAAGGTCAGAGGCCATCTCTGTGAAAATTTATTGATTTTTCAAGTTCATGTGACTGTTTTAGGTATTCTAATTCCAATAATTAGCATGTTATAAAATAAATTCTAGGAAAATTTGGTGGTGTTTCTTAGGACCAGGGGACCCTAGGAAAAATATATTTTTGAGTTAATTCATTCATAATAACCTTAATTGGCCTAAACTCCCAAAATTGAATTTGAATTAATTAGGTTTAACCACACACCAAATTGACATTACTTTTTAATTATTAAAATATTAAAATATTGTGAAAAATCAACTTTTTTAGAAAATTCCAATTTTAATTTTCCTGAACTCCCATGATATCAGTGAAGCTCCAAAATCATTTTTGTGAATTTTTGAAAAGTATTTTTGGAGCTATGAATTTTTAAAGTTCCATTTTGACTCCTAATCACTTAGGAACAGACCAAATATTTTTCCTAAGTCCCTAGGATAAGATATTAAATTTTAAAGGTTTAATGTAATTTTTAATATTAAAAAATGAATTTTCAACCCTTTTCACTAAAATAATTCTAATAAATCAAAGAAAAATCAAAAAATTATAAAATTTATTTCTCTGGACTCCTTGAGTTCAGAGAAATTTAAGAAAAATATAAAATCTATTTTTTCAAATTTTATTTTATTTTAAAATTAATTAATACTCTAAAAATCAAAATAATTATAATAAATAAAATATAATTAAAAAAATCACCAAAATCGGTCCTAATGATCCTCTAGTCATTAGGAACATTTCATAATTTTCTTAAGGATAGAAACCTTTCCTTGGTCATGTTATTAAATTTTCCTTGAAATCCCATATTTTTCACTAAAAAATAATTATATAAATAAATTAAATTCAAAAAAATCATATTTTCCTCCTCTAATGTCTTAATTGACATGTGAGTGAGTTGACATAATAATTTCAAGTTCATTTGAGCTCAATTTAGTGAGTTATGAAATGAATAAGCCTAAAAGGGCATAAAGGTAATTAAAAAATTTAACCCTTAATTAAAACTTTAGGTTTAATCAACATGGAGGGTAAAATATTTGATTTTAATTTTCTCTTGGATGATTGAAACTTAGGGAAATTAAAAGGGTAGAAACCCATTAAACACTTTGAAAATATCAAAATAAAACTTTGATTAATTAAATAATTTAAATTTTGGAAAGAATATATTTAAAATTTGGATTATTAAAATAGGGATATTATTAAGAGGATATTTATTCTTTAATTTAAAAAATCTTCAAATAAGTCACTTCAATAATATTTAGTTCTTAATTAAAAATTAAAATAATAATCCAAACTAAATAAATTAAAAATTAAAAAAAAAGATAACCCTTAAATGAATTAATGCTTAAAATGTTAAATGGTCCAATAATTAAAATCAAATTTAAAATCTTGGAGTTAAATTAAATTAAATTAAATTAAGTCAAGTCAAAGTTTAAATTAAATTAAATTAACACCTTAACAATTAAATTAAATTAAATTTAAAACATTGAAACTAAAATTAAATTAAATTAAAATTAAATTAAAACTAAAACTAAATTAAATTAAAATTAAATTAAAATTAAAATTAAATTAATTAAATTAAATTAAATTAAATTAAAATTAAATTAAAATTAAATTAAAATTAAATTAAAATTAAATTAAATTAAATTAAATTAAATTAAATTAAATTAAATTAATTTAAAATCACTTAACAACAAACCTAAATGAAATCATTAAGAGTTAAATTAAAACATATCAATAATTTCAACACCTCTTTCTATCTAAGTAAATTTAAAACATAAACATCAATCGAAATACTAAAATAATTTAAAGTGTAAAGATTTAAATTAAATCTAAAATAATTTGAACACAATTCCAAACTTAAAATTATTAATTAAAACCTCATAATTAAATAACTTTAAATCATTAACTCAAACTTTAAATTAAGAATGATTAAAATTCTCAACAACCCAACTTGCCCTTAAAGGCTTTAATTATTATAACTCTTAAATAGAGTATTAAGTGAGATGTCACTTCATTCATCGAGTAATCAAATACCCGGGT
This sequence comes from Papilionanthe hookeriana x Papilionanthe teres, assembly GCA_022702705.1. Classification (NCBI taxonomy): domain Eukaryota; kingdom Viridiplantae; phylum Streptophyta; class Magnoliopsida; order Asparagales; family Orchidaceae; genus Papilionanthe; species Papilionanthe hookeriana x Papilionanthe teres. The sequence continues at coordinate 68,046,124 of CM040433.1, forward strand.
TCATCGAGCAAGAGACAAAGTTTAACTAAACTCCTAGATGATTAATTCACTCGTGCGACTAAATTTACTTGGACTCAAAATAAATCCCGAAGTATTGAAAAGATGTTTAGGACTCGTCCTAAGCACTTCCTCAATATGACGGGATGTTTTAGAAGAACAATTGGATTTAATTGTTCTTTGATGAAGAAAATCATCCTTAAAACAAAACATAAGAACCTAGACGTCATAGGAGATGACTAGCAATAAGACTAGGAATTTGGTAGACAACCAAAACCCTGTCCCTAAGCTTTACCTAGGTATTTATTGAAATATTTAAATGCCTTGACATGTGTTTTAAGTGCAGCTTGGGATGACAGGAAGACCCTCCAGGTACGCTTTTATTTTATTGCAATTTACTTTATTGCAATTTACTTACATGCACTGTACTTTACTTTTTCTTGCATATTAAACAAGATTATTGCATGAAAACCAAAACTTTTAAGATAGTCCCTGAACTGAAACCAAAACTAAATTAAAAGTCATTGCAAGATAAAATTCATCGCCACAACATTCCAAAATATTAAACAACTCAAAATTTAATCACAAACAGAACAATAAAAATACAATTGTTACTAAATTAAAACGTCTCGTTGAATGATCGGGAATACCTCGGATGATGTAACCCACGTGTTGCTAACGGGATTTCCCACAGTCTAAATGAAAGTGCGGAACTCATTCAGTTGAGTTTAGCAAATTCATCTGGACTAAGTGAATTCGATGAAAATAATAGTGTCGGGATGACAGAACCATGGGATCTTAATCGGCTTTGTTTAAATAGTTTTAAGATTTGTTTTAATTAAAATATTAAAAACACTTGGATTTTAAGATTTTCTCTAAACCAAAACACTTCTCTCATCTCTTGATTTATGACTTCTAAAACTAAACCTCTACAACAACAAGGAGCTCGGAGCATGGTGGGCAGCATGGCCATCGTCATTAGCAAAACTAGAATCTACTTCAGCAAAACATTTCCTAGTTTTAAACAACAAAACCATAAGACTTCAAGGTAGTTTGCTTAGTGCAACATAAATCCTCATTTTTTATTAGGCATTTGTATAATCATGTTATGCAAATTAACCCCTAACCAGTCTTAGGACTCCGAGGTGGTCATTTGGTACGACATAAACCCTCACATCTTCGAGGCTATTTATGTGATTATGTCATACAAATATAAGACCTAGATAAATAAAATTGAAAAGATTGCAATATTAAATAAACTCTCAAATTGAAGCCAAACAATAGGATAGTTTGAGAAGTTGCCAAGATTCTTCTTGGATCCTTAACTTCTCCTACTTCTCTTCCTTTGGACTCCTAAAATAGATTGTTCCAAATTCGAGCTAATCCCTATTGAAATTTCCAAAACTCAATCCTTTGAAAACCTTAAACTTTGAAATTCTTGAGAGCAAAACCACTGATCATTATCGAGAGTTTTCTTAAATGATTCCAGTCATTTAAGATATAATTAACTATAGGGGCTTGCTTTTATAGGGAACTTTAAGAACCCAGGTAATATAAACCCTGCTTAATTCATTTATATTGAGCAGGGGAACTTGTCGACTTATAAAATTGGTTTGCAGACCAAACGGATGTCACAAATCTTCTAGTTTATTTAATCGAGCACCATCGTCAAGCAGTGCATCTATTCTTCGGAATAGATATACGGTTTGTGATGTGGTGCTCGTTCATATAAACTATTCGGGATGTGAGATCGGTTTGATTTCATATCTTAAAATTTTCAAACTTAAAGTTATTTTCAAAATCATATGTTTCTTCCTAAAACTATATATATTTAAATTAAATTTAAAATTTAAAATTCGCCGACAACTTCTGTAGGCGACCCCTTTTTTTTAAAATACAACAATCAAACCTAAAAATATGCCGACATGGCACTGAACGGCACTGTCACCAGCGTCGGACCGCGCCAAAAGACAGAGAGTTTGGCCATAAGAGCATATCAATGCGCCGAACAGCACTGTCGATAGTGCTAGACCAGACAAAAAACCTGAAACTCCAAATTTTCACGATTTAACCCTGGGACCCGCCATTTTTTCCCAAACCATCATCTTCTACCTCCATCCAAGGCCTATTTTCGCACCTAGGGCTCACTAGCATTTGGATTTGAAGCGATTTCATGGCCAGAAAAGTTTGAATTTCATCTTCTCTTTATAAGAGCTACACTTTAACCTAATTTTTTTTATTTTGACCGTGGAAATCTCCTACATTAGGAAGATTTGTAATTTTGAAGTTTTTAGAGAAACTTTAGAGATTTTTTATGGATTTTGAGTTCTTATCTTTTTAAATTTACCTTGGAGTCCATTACATTGCAATTTTAAATTTGATTTGGAAAAATTTTATATTTTTAGATAAATGGCTCCAATAATTTCAAAGGGGAAGAGAAAACTTAATTATTATGACAGCAAATTTATGAATTTTAAGGCTTATTTACGCTTTAGTATGTTTCTTAGCAATAAGAAACGTATTCAAGAGAATGCCTTCGAAAATCCTGGAGGTATGCTTGAAGAACTTATTGCAAATCGTCAATGGGAGATTTTCTGTTATTTCACTGCTGAAGCGATGCTGGGAATTTTTAGAGAGTTTTATGTAAATCTGTATTATTCTGAGAGTGAATACATAGTGGTTAGAAAACAAATGGTTAAGTTCACCTCTGCTCGCATCAATGCATTTTATCAGTTAAGAGCATCTTTTTCTTGTGAATACAAAAAATTACCTATTACGAATGAAGTATTGGATACGATTTTGACTTTTTGACTGATGTAAAAGGGGAATGAAAGGTTAAACAAAGACTAAAATTTAACTTCAACCTTTCTACTTTGAATCCTGTATCAAATCCTGACACTATTTCATTCCTGTAAGACTTTTCCCTACCAACCATCACAGCGAGTTACTGTAGATAGAGCTGCTCTGAATTACTGTATTTTGAACATGAAGAATATCAATATTAGGGCAATTATTCATAAATGTATTTTGACAAGCTCAAAACGAGAGACTACAGGTAGACTAGAACACCCCAGCCTGATTCATGCCTTGTGCATTCAGTCAGGTGTAACAACTGAATATAATGATGAGGTAGTCTATCCCCTGAAGCCCATTACTAAACTAAATTTGAAAACTTATGAAGCCCATGTAGGATGGAAGTGAAGTAAGAAAGCTGATGAGCCTTCTTCTAATCGTGAGAAACCGTCTACTTCTAAAGTGCTTACTCTGCATGATGTTATGGATCAGTTGGAAAGGTTGAACACCAGAGTAGAGGGACTAGAAGTAAGAAATAAGATAAATGATGATTATCAAGTGCAGTGGAGAGAATATGAGATAGCATATCATGACGCATAGATGAGATTTTTCAGGGAAGACACTAGTGCTGTATTTTCTACTTACCCTGAGTATGCTCCATACTAACTTTAAGAACCTGAGGATGGTGGAGCTCCTGTAGATGAAGATTGGTAGTTTTATAGTTTTATTTTCATTTTATTTTGTATTTTTATTTTGTATATGTGATGTACCTGAGACTCTTTCTGATTAGTATTTGTGATGTCATGTGTATTTGGTTGTACTTGTAGCAGACTTTATGTTGATTTGTGATGTATGTAATGTGATAGTAGAGTTTGCATGAGTTTGGTTTGTTAGTTTAATCTGTGATAGTAACAGTTGGATGTTAATGTTGTGTGCATAGTTTATGTTTTATATTTTTAAACTTCTTCTCTTACAAATTCTAACCCATATTTGTGTATATAAATGCTCTTAATTATTTCAAACCTACTGTTCTACTTTATGAAGAAAAACCTGCTTAAACTCAAAGGTATGAAAAGCCCAACATATTGAGGAATGAGTTACATGTTTATATCTTTTTCTTTCTTCCCATGTTAATTATATTGATATTCAAAAATCTAAGTTTGGGGGAGGGAAAGAATTAACTATTAATTATTCTCATTTAAAAGTATTTTCAAAATTATTAACATGATTTCCTGAAATATAACTCAATTTCAGATAACTGTATTTTGATTTTATTTAAGTATTTTGTAAAGTTTAATGAAAGTATTCGGTAATGAAAAGTAATTTTGTAGGCTATTATATTTGGTATAAGAGAATAGGACTATAGTCAACTATTCAAAGTAAGAAAAACTATATGTTTGAAATATTAAGAATCTTAAAATTTTATATGATAGGAAAGGATTGAGACTCTGTGATGAATCATTAATAAGCTAAAGAAATGCCTGTGAGGTAAAGGAATGTGGTAAGTTTCAAATTGAGGGTGAGAAGGGTGAAGTTCAAAATTATTAAAGGCTATCCAGATACAGTAATCCTTACTTGAAAAAAAAATAAAAAGAAAAAGAAAAAGAGAAAAGAAAGAAAGAAGAAAAGAAGAAGAAGAAAGAAAAAAAAATGAGGAGAAGCTTGATGAGATGCTAATCAAAAATTGGCTTCACTTGGACCTACCTAAAGGGAAAAAAAACTTAATTACATTCCTAAACTTATATGTGTGGATTAGCATTCTTACTAGTAGTGTTCTCATAAACTTCATTTCATGTAATCCTTTTATGTGCCTTAATAGGACAATCTACAGTCATTTTTAAAATGAATAGAAGGTTAGAACTCTTAGACTTGATTACTCGATAGTCTTACACCTGCAGAATTTACTTAAATTATTCAAAGATCTTTCTGAAAATCTTATTATTGTACTTATATAAATCAAAATTATGGTATTCAAGAAAGAAAATTCATCCCAGTGGATCATTATTTTATGTATTAACTAAAATAACTTGAGGACAAGTAATAGTTAAGTTTGTGGGATCTTGATCCACTGAAGAATTTGATAGCTTTTTATTATTCATTTCATACCTGTTTTTGATGATATTACACTTTAAAGAAACTTATTTTTCATTATTTCATGCACGTACAATGATTTTAGGCCTTTGGAGCAAAAGGAAGCGAAAAGGGAAAATTTGGAGCAAAAAGGGACAAAAGTGCATTTTATTGAACTAGCGTCGAACAACACTATCACCAGTGCCGGACCGCGCTATTTTATTGAGAGCTGCAACCGATTTGTAGAATAATGCGCTGAACGCGCCCTATCCAGCGTCGGACTGCGCCATATCCCGATTTCAAACTAGATTCAATGTCTTTGGCCAGATATTGGAGGGTTTCTTGAGGAAACTCTTAGGAAATCAGTTTTGGCCGAATTTAAACTTCTTTGGAGACAAGATTAGAGAGGAGACGAGATTTTAGAGTATGATGAGAGGAGAGTTTAGAGTGTGGAGAGAGTTTTGAGTGAGTGTCTTTTCATTTTGTTTAGGAAATTTAGGTTTTGTGTTTTCTCTTCTAAGGAGTGTAAGAGGAGAGGGAAAGTGAGAGATTTCTTCTTCCTTACTTATCTAAAGAGAGAATTATGCATTGTTGTGAAGAGAGAAGAGGAGTCAAAGGAATTCCTTGAGATTCCCTTGGGGAAGAGTTTAAGATAAGTTGTCTTTTCTTTACTCTGTTTTTATGACGTTGTTTTTATATATAATTCATGTTTTTTCATCTTGTCCTCATGAGTCTTGAGTAGATTTCTTTGTCTTTCTCCTTTTCATGTGATGTGTTGATGTTGTGATGTGGAAATGATGTGTCGATTTATTATGGAGAATTTGTGATGACCTTTTCACTTCAAACTTCATTTACTTTTTGATCTGGCCAATTGAATTGTTAAAACTTGTAGGGAAATATATGTTCCGAAAGGATTATGATTTCCACAACAAAAGTTAAGGTCACATTCAATGTCTATGAATGAGAGACATAGTTCATAGGGATTAAGTGCAAATAAATAGGGAAATATACTTTGATGGGCATAGAATTGGAGATTTTAGAGTGACAGGCTGAAATCCTCAATTTGGTCCTATTGTTTGGAAACCGAAAGTTAGCCTTCAGAGGAAGGAAAGTGAGAGCTCTGGAGTGAGAGCCAGTATCCTCCCAGCCTAACCACAGATTTGGGGACTAAAGTTAGGATTAGCCAATGTTCATTATACACTGAAAAATGGGTAAAGAATAGGAATGCTCCTATTTGGCGCAATACATTTGCATCACTGATCTATGTCACAATAATCATCACATTATAATTAGAGAGGAGGAAGACTCTTTCTAACAACTGAACTTTGTTATAAATTTAGTCTTTTGTTAGTATAACTTGCTAGAGTTTAGAACGTACTTTGGTAGAAATGATAACTACAGCTGTTTATCTTTATTTTAAGACTTGAAATTACTTGCAATTGTGTTGTGATTCGATAAGTGATTTCTGTGCTACGCCATAAAATTAAAGCCTCTCTATGGGATCGATTTCCAGGACTCAACTAGAGCCCTATATTACTTGAGCGATGCATATACTTGCGTTTAATTGTGTGGCTCATTAAAAAACTAAATCAATATATATCTATAAATATGAGTTCATAAATTTTGACAAATTAAAAAAGTCGCCCCAGTTAACTGTCGCGGCTATGCGCCAGCCCTTAGTGCTTAGCTGCCAGAGGCTTATTTTGCACACTTTTCATTTTTGCTCCAAATTTGATCTTTTTTGCTCTTTTCATCACAATCATTCATTTTAATCATACCTACAAGAAAAAAAATAAAAATACCTTTCCTTAAAGTGCAATATTATCAAAAATAGGTATAAAATTGTGCATAAAAACACTATAAATTTTAGGTATATCAAAATCCCCTAAACTTAAAATGTTACTTGTCCTCAAGTGACACTATAATCATATAAAAATTAAACATGCAAATTATTTAAATGAGTTTCTTCAAGATGGTTTGAAAATTTTGTTCTAGAAATGAAATAGTCCAATTTAGGAAAAATTTTAGTAAATGAGACCAACTAAAAGTTTAGAAAGTTCTTAAGTAAAGGATCGTGAGAAATATGAGTTCCTATGTAATTCAGATATACTTGTAGTTTTTTCAAAATAAAGGATTTAAATATTTTATTTTTCTCACTTAAAAATTGTTATTAGAAAATAATTTTATTACTATATTATATTCTTAAGCTTTAAATTTTCTCAAAACTTGTATTTTAAAACTTTATGTATGGAACCAATTTTTGATGAGACCCTTAAATCCTCAAGCTTCTCCTTCTTTATTTTCTTTTTTTTTAACACACTATATTTTTTTTCTTTTTTTTAGGCAATGATTACTATATCTGGATAGGCCTTAAATGATTTTGATTTTCACCATTCCTTTTAATCAAAGGTTTGATATATATTTTTCACTTAAAAATCATAATAGTTGTGTTGAAAATTATTTTTCAATAAAAGAAATTTATGTTTTGAAAGATAAAAGTCAAATCTTCTATCTTTCCAAAAATACAACATTTCTTACTAAAGATAGTTTCACTATATTTAACATTTCTTTACTAAGAAAATTTTAACTTTAAATTTTTCATGATTACTATAGATTTTAACTAAATTCTCATTTCTATATTCAAAATTTTGCTTCCCTAATATCACTTCATATACATAATTATTTTCAATCAAAAATCAAATTTATTTATAGTATTCTTGGGAACAAAAAAAAATTTAGTTTTTGAAAATTGATTTTAAATTCACCAAAACTTTAATGTTTTAATTGGGATAAAACATTTAAGCATAAGAAATGATACATGGGTAAGAATTAAAAACTAAAATAACATGCTAACAAGAATCTTCATAACCTAAATATACAAGTATAACAGTTTAACAAAAAAGAGTAAACAGAAATCAAATCCAGTTTTTCATTTTTTTCATAAAATAGAAATTTCAAAGGACTTCTAAAGTAGTGGAGGTGTTCAAAGAAAATACACACAAACTTAACATAACAAAAATCACAACAATACTAGAAAATATATAGCTAATTTTAAAAAGTTTAACATGTAATTTAAATAGTGGTTTCTAATAGTGTTCTAAATTTTCCTAACATTTTTTTTGAATTAAATTATAAACTACTAAAAACACAATTCGCTATAACTAAATTAAAACATTTACTACCGCAAACACATCACAACATTACATCACAAATATCACAACTATCACAAAGCATAAATCCAACACAGATATATCTGAATTTGCACAACAGAAATAGTCCAACTACAGTCCACACATATCAGTGTTTACAACATAATACAACAAAAAAAAATCCAAACATCACAAAACACAAATACAAACATTACAGACTCATCATATAAAAATCCTACTCATCATCTTTTTCCTTCCAATCTCTAGAAAGCACATATGGGATAAAATATGGATGAGGAGACATCTCAGCACTATGATCTCTTCTAATCAGTCTGTCCATATATTGTTGATAAGTCTCCTCAAACTCTTCATGTTTTTGAATATATCTCTCAATGTTTTCCATATTCACATATATATCCTTAACTTGTTCTCTGGTTAACTAACATTCTTTAAAATCCTCTGTAACAATCCAGTCTGTGAACCAGAAAACTGACCTCTAGATGATAATGCTTGCAAAGTAAAAGCAAGAGAAGTAGAAGCAACAGTTTCAGTTGCAATGGGAGCTCTAACAGATCCTCATTTCCAGCCAAATTTTGAATGTACAGTGTAAGTGTTCACATTTACACTGGTAATAGTTCTAAGTAGCTGAAGAACCTATTCTCAAGTTTCAAACTTTACACTAGACCGCTCACAAATTGAATGGATCGGGGAAGGAAATCCCGTACCTACAGTAGTGACAGCTCTGGCACAATTGATAATATAATCATAAATAATCACTTCAATGTATATCGCTTTTCCTGCTGAATACAGTAGTTGAGAACAGCTCTCTCCCTCGTAACTTCGCTAACATGACTCGAAGGCAACAACTTGGATGAGAATAAATAATGCAAAGCCTTGGAGGTGGCATTTAACTTTCAGGCTCGGAAATTCACTCTTCTGTCATTTGTGATTTTTCAGAGACCTCTTCCATCAGTAAGAAAAGATATAATCTAATTTAATTCCTTCTATGTAGGATGACAATTTGCACAAAAACATATTATTTCAGGAGGCAATAGGTAAAAAGTATTGATTACTGTAGAAGAAAAATCAATTTGCTGTCGTCAAACCATTACTAAATTTTCCTCTGTTGCTGGCAAGTTAGCATAGAACTCTCTCACCACAAAAACGACAGAAATAGCGGAGAAGCAACAATAATTTCACTAATTCCTCCAAGCAATCATTTCATCAATATCTCCTCCTCCTCTACTAAAAACTCGCTCAGGAATCAACTTATGTGATAAAAGCGCATCAATGTAACGATCCTCAGCTTTTGAACAGACAAACTTATCTGAATCAAATCTAGCCTTCCCGTTTGAGCGCTTCAATTTTTGAGCCATTTCTAAAATTTTCACAAATATTCAACATAAATTCAAAAATTTAACTAAACTTGTTAAATTTAACTTTTAAAGGCAAAATCACTAAATCCAAGCAATTTCTCAAGTTTTTTCTCAAATTTTCACCATGAATAGTGACTTTCAGATTTCTTAAGAATGTACTCAAAGTACATCGTGAAAATCATTTTTTTTTTCTTAGGAGAAGTGCTCATACCTTAAGGAGTTAAAATCTAACAAATTTCATCGAAAATGGCTCTAAAATGATCAAAATAGGTGATGCCCTAGAATGCTTATTCACAAATTTGGGAGGTTGAAGGTGACGGTGGGGAGAATAATGTCAATTTTTGGGTTTTTATCACTTGTAAATTGGTTTTCGCGAACCGGCGCCTATGCACGACATGACGGGGCTTAGCCGCGAGTTCTGGCACTTAACCACCAAGGGTTTGGCGCTTAGCCGCAAGTGAACAGATTTTGACTATTATGTTTAATCACACTAATACACCTATTTAATCACCTTTAAACAATTTAAATAATTTTTTCTACCATATACAAACTTTTAATACTTCAAAATCACACTTTAATATAAATCAATTCAAAACAAATTTCACACAAACATAAATTTCATTTAAAAACAAAATACTTAATTCAAACTAAAAACTTGAATCCAAGATCCTTGGATGAAATTTTCCAAAATACAAGTTCCTAACATGTAGAACTAGACACAAATCGACATCATTAAGATGCAACAAACTTCTGACACAAACATTACAATAATCACAAACACTAAACACTAAATAATAAACATAGATATCTAAATCAAAAGACCACGCTTGAATTTAATTTCACTCTCCCGTAGGCGGAATATATCTTGAACCATTATTAGTTCCATTTGAAAAATCTTATAAAATGGGTGATGGTTTAAAACTCTCACCAAATCTTCTTCAATCCATTTGTTCTTCAGAAATATCATTTTATCCGCTTCTTCCACATGATTTATATGACTAATTTGAATTTTGATTTACCATCCAATGTGCGCTAAATGTGTGTTAGTTTCATTTACCTTTGCTTCGATTGAAGCCACATCAGCCTCGATCTTTGCAATCTTCTCTGTGCTTCATTGGATACTAACGGCTAGAAACCTGTTGTATAACTCTTGCGCACTCTCACAAATGAACTTCTTCTTATAGGCTTTCTCTTTCTTCTTAACTTCGCTCTCCTAAGAAGACATTTTGGCTCTCAAAATATTCTTCCTGAAGACTCAGAGGTGAAAATGAGAACTAGGTCAAGTATCTCCTAATTCTGAGTCTTTTTATAGACTTGGGAAGTCTTGAAAGAAGACCATATATGTGTTTAAACTCCTAAATAACTCCCAAAATCACTTGCCCATGATTTAAGCTTCTAGAACCACATTTTTCACAGTTTTAATAACTCTAGCGCTTAAGCGCCAACTTCCGACACATAGCCGCTAGTGCTCATTTTAGCGAAGGTCTACTAAACATCCAAATATTCATTCTGACTCCTCTAGGTCATCAAAAGGTCAAATAAACACTACCATAACATAAAAACTTCAAAATACAGCCACATTTTCTCAAATCAAACAAAACAAAAGCACACAAAGCAAACATAAAGCAAAGCACAACAATAACTATGGGTTTCCTCCCACAAAATGCTTGGTTTAACATCTTTAGCCTGACATGCCCAGAGCTTATTCTGAGTGACCCAACATCAAATTATCATAGAGCTTAGATTGATCGACTGAAAAATAGGGTTTTAGTCTATGACCATTAAATTTGAATATGTTTCCAATCTTAGGATCTTTAATATCCACAGCTCCATAGAGATCAATGATCATCACAATAAATGGGCTCATCCACCTGGACTCAAGTTTTCCAGCAAAAGTTCTCGATCTAGCATTATACAGTAAAACTTTTTGCCATGGCTCAAGATCATTAGTAGTAATCTTCCGATTATGCCACAACTTCATCTTTTCCTTATAAATCTTAGCATTTTCATAAGATTCATTCCTTATCTCTTCAAGCTCATTTAATTGCAATAATCTCTTTTCACCAGCATCTTTCAAATTATAATTGATCTCTTTGATAGCCCAATATGCTTTATGCTTAAGTTCAACTGGTATATGATAAGCTTTCCCAAAAATTAGCCTATATGAGGACATTCTTATAGGAGTTCTGTATGCAATCCTATAGGCCCACAAAGCAAAATCCAGTTTGATTGACCAATCCATTCTGTTTGGATTATTAGTCTTATCTAACATTCTTTTAATTTCACGATTGGATAATTCAACCAAATGATTTGTTTGTGGATGATAAGTAGTAGCAATGTGATGGTTAATATGATATTTCTTTGCTAGCTTTTCCATAATTGCATTTCTAAAATGACTTCCCCCATCAGTTATGATCACTCTTGGTATTCCAAATCTAGAAAATATATTCTTTATTAAAAATTTTGCAATATTTTGAGCAGCACATCAAGGTAAAGCAACAGCTTCTATCCATTTTGAAACATGGTCTACTGTTATCAGAATGTATATATTTCTGAAAGATGGTATAAATGATCCCATGAAACGTCAAATATTTCAACTTCCAACATATAATAGAGGGGCATCTCACTTCTTCTAGAATATTGCCTACACATTGACATCGATCACAATTATTAATATAAGTATTAGCATCCTTAAAAATTGTAGGCCAATAAAAGCCAGATTGTAAGATTTTATATGTAGTTTTATCAACACCAAAATTTCTCCCATAATCAGAATTATGACATTTTTGAATAATTTCATAAGTTTCTTCAAAAGGTACACATCTTCGAATAATCAGATCCTTTTCTTGTTTATAGAAAAATGGGTCATTCCAAAAATAAGTCTTAGCTTCAGATAAAAATTTCTTGCTCTCTTGGTATGTCAAACCATAGGGTAAAATATCACTGACAATAAAGTTTACAATGTTGGTATACCACGGAACACGCCAATCATTGATAATGAACAATTTTTCATCAGGAAAATGTTTATTAATTTTACTTTCATAGCAGAGAGAGTTTTCATAGTCAAGCCTGGATAGATGATCAGCAATTTGATTATCAGCACCCTTCCAATCTACTATTTCAAAATCAAATTCTTACAAAAGAAGAATCCATCTTATAAGTCTTGATTTTGCAACCTTTGTTGACCTCATTTTTTGTGAGGTCTAATCTTCCTCTTAGTGCTTAGGATCTAGCCATAGGACTTCTCCTTGACTATCCTAGAGAACTAGAGTTGGAATCCACCATTTAGAAATTCTTAACCACTTCTTAACTCCTCTTGGGACCCCACTTGGATGGTTGCAAACCTCTAAATCACCTTGGAAGGTTAAAACCCCATATGGAAAACCAATAGTGAGTTCCCATAAGAATGCTTGGACAAAAGGTAACCTTGGGTGATTTGAGCTTCTCTTACACACACACACACCTAAGCCATTTAACCCAAACCTTGCACCCTTACCTTCTACCCTTTAAGAAACTCATATGATTGAACCAGAGCCACTAGTCTTTGATTAAGATGGCTAGGGTCAATATGTGAAGGATCATAAAGTGGTTATCATTTGGCTAGACTTGATTGCAAAATGGTTGGACTTGGCTAAGTCCATGGCTCATGCTCCTAAACCCTAATCCCATTTCAAATCACTTTTACCCGATTTTGATCCCACCAAAATGATTCCATTTTTCTCTATTTGAAGCCCCCTTCATTTTTCCAAAATTTCAAATTTTGACTTCGGGTCCCTAAACTTACCCAAAATTACCTAAATTGCCCCTACAACCACCGAATCATTCAAATTTCCCTAAAAAATTACTTAAATTTCCCGAAATTATTAAAAATCATTCCAAAACAGTTCCCACCTCTTAAATCCGCCAAAATACCCCAATACACTCCAAATAACTTCTATGTACCCTAAATACCCCTTTTAGCCCAAAATTCCAAAAATTCTAAAAACTCCCAAAAAATTCCAAGTCTCCCAAATATTCTCCATTTCATTTTCTTCAACTACCACATACCCCAATTTTGTCAATTTAGCCCAATTTTATCAAAATCCCCAATTTGGCCCATTTAACCTAAAAGAGCCTAAATTAAACCTAATCTTGACCTAATTAACCCCAATCTTGCCTAATTTAAATCCCAAACTTCAATTCAACATCTCCCATACCAATCTAAACCAAATCTAAGCCCAATTTGATCCACATTTGAATTCAATTCCACTTGGAATCCAAAATACCCAATTTTTGCCCTAAATTAGCTATGAACCCAAATGTGCCCAAATCCAACCCAATTCAACTCAAATTCACCCCCAATTTGTTTCAAACTATTTATAAAACATTCCTAAACCAAACACAACATTTATTTGACACAAATTTTGACCAAACTTCACTCAAAATTCCTTTGGACCCAAAAAGCCCAATTTTAGCCTATAAGCCCAAACCTTCCCCAAATTGAACCTCACAATCAATCAATTTTCCCAAATTTCATTTCCTAATCAAATTTCAACCTGTCTAAAATCAATTTCAATCATTTTTAATTCATTCGAATGAACCCACAATCAATTTAATAAAAAATCAAAATCATCACATGCATGTTAAAGGCCCATCCCCTTTATGCATTTTAAAAGCCCATAAAATCAAATTTTAAAGGCCCAAATTCAGCCCATATGCCATATTTCCATCATCCTAACATTTCATGACATTTTAATCATCATACCATGGCACCATGTCTAATTTAATGCATGCATACATGGCGTCATACCAAATTGGGTATTTTGGCACAAAATTTTCCAAAACCATGAAAATCCAAATTTCCTTCTACATGAAACTTTCCCATGACTCATGAGCATCATGGCATGGCATGTGCATCATCCCATAGCCATCCAAGGTCAAATTTTCCAAATTTGGTAAAGGGAGGTGACCACTCTCCTTTCCCCCTTCCACTTGAACTTTCCCCCATTCCAAGCCATCAAGTCTCCTCCCAAACTCCCAGCCATTTGAACTCACCAAAACCTCCTCATGAACCTTAAAACCAGTCCTAATCACTTTGGGCAAAGGTTTAGCCAAAGAACCAAGGTGCTAATCCAAGTTAGCCACCTTTAACCTAAAATCCAAGTTCCCATTGAATCTTAACCCTAAAGCCTCCAAATACTCAAATTGACTCCACCACTCAACCTCTCTGACCTCACTGAGCTCAGACTTGAAATGACATTGGCCAGACCACCACCCCAGTCATCAGAAAACAACCAGGTCGAGAGGTCTAAATCAATAAAAAAAAATTCCGAACTTCCTTGCTGAGCTGTCCCAAACCAATTGGACTTCACTGCTCTTATTCTCTTCACCAAGGCAGTTAATCCCAGCCCCTAACTCCCCCTGGGAAGCCCTCTGGCCATGGCTATTTAAACTCCTCAACTCCACAGCCAAAAGGTTGGCTGAAATTAAGTCTCACCAAACCTCTATTCAAGTGGCCAAAGTTGTTCTCACAGACCAGAGAAGCTCAACCCCACTGCATTCCTGCCCCAATTCCCCTGTTTAAACTCAGTTTCAGAGCTCAAACTCAGGCTCGAAACAGGACATTCCTAAATACACCACCAATCCCCAAATTAAAGCTTCCTTAAGCTTCACCAAAGCTTAAGAAGAAGATCCCCATCAAAATCTCCCTCTGCCCGAGCCTCTAAGCTGGACTTTCAACTCAAGCCCCCTACCACTTAGAGGACTTCTAAACCAAGCTCAAAGCCTGATCGAATCGGTGCACCTCAGAGGTTCGCAGGACCATATGAAGCTTCCATAAGCAACCAATCGAGGCCACACCTCTTGGACTAAGGTAATGGTTCGAAACACTCAAACCGAGCTCGGTTTGAGACTTTGTGAAGAAAATTTTGATTTCACCCTTGATCAACCGTATAGTTATGCTCGTCGAGATTAGATCTAGGTTTAGGAGTAAATTTTGTGAAAATACATTGAGAATCGACCGAGAAATTAACCCTAGAACGTGGATGGTGCTCGGTTCACACCAGCCGGGGACGATGAAGGAGAGTCGTCGGATCATCCGTGTATTAAATGGAGGGCTTGGATCGCACCGGATGAACAAATGATCCATGGACAGCAGAGACGATTGGCACTGAGGTGGATAATGGCACCAAATCAGGAGAAGGCGCGTTGAAGTTCGGAGACGCCGTAGGATGATGTGGCTGCCGCGTCACTTAAGTAGAAAAATCAGGATTTTCTGATTTATTTAATTACTCGGAACTTCAAAAATTCATAACTTTGCATAGAAAAATCCAAAAATTAAAAAAAAATACCCACTTGCTCAGTGAACAGAGGAGAATGATGTGGAATAAAAATCAAAATTATTTTTTAGTATTTTTTTTAAATTAATTAAATACAGTAAACCTTAAATCAATTCTCCACTGACACACACAATTCACCATGGCTTGGGACTATTGGGCTTTTGTTCCCTCTGTACTTGGGAACATTCCCTGAATTTTTTAAGACTAGAGGAGATTCCTAGATAGAGAACCATATTTTCTAAGTTTATATACCTATTTTGATAAATTAAATGTAATAATTATTATAATGATTGGAAAAATCTAGGAAAATTAGGGTAGGTTCCCTATGTTCAGAGAAAATTAGGAAAATCATTTAATAAGCTAAAACACTAAATATAACCCTAATTACTCACTTGATCTAAAACCAATCTTGAATTAATTAGAGCAAATAAAAAATGGAAATAACTCAAAATCAATTCTCCACTATTCTTTAGGATAAGAGGAACCCCCATAAAAATTTTTAAAGCCAATTGGAATTGATTTAACCCATTAAATGAATTTCCTAACTAACATAGACATTTTGAATACTAAAAAATTCATAAAACCCAAAATACATTTGAAAAAATTACCAAATTAATTTGGGAGTTCTCTGTGCTCAGAGAAGTCCAAGAAAAATAAAATTGCATTTTTGATAAAAAATTTAATTTTTAATAATTTTTTAAATATTTAATAATTAAAAATTTATAAAAATTACAAAAATATAAAAATTCATCAAAATATCATATTTGGTCTCCTAATCACTCATAAACCAACCAAATATTTTTCCTAAGTCTCTAAGTAAAGATATTGAATTTTAAAGGCTTAGGGTAATTTTAATATACAAAATAGATTTTCCAACCTTTTCACTAAAATGATTCTAAAAATTCAAATAAAAATAAAAAAAATATATAATTTGTTTCTCTAAGTTCTTTGACCTTAGAGAGATTTAAAAAAAAAATATAAAACCTATTTTTCCACCTCAATTTTATTTTATAACTAATTAATACTCCAAAACTCAAAATAATTATAATAAATATAATAAAATTCAAAAAATCACCAAAATTGGTTCAAATGGTCCTCTAGTCAGTAGGAACCTCCCATAAATTTCCTAAGGACAGGAACCTCCTCTTGGTCATGTTGTGGAATTTTCATTAAAAATCCCTATTTTCCACTAAAATAATTTTATAAATTAAATTAAAAATAAAAAAATCATATTTTCTTCTCTAATGTCTTAATTGACATGTGAGTAAGGTGACATAAAAATTTCAAATTCATTTGAGCTTAATTTAGTGAATTATAAGATGAATAAGCTTAAGAGGGTATAAAGGTAATTAAGGAACTTTAACCTTAATTAATATTTAGCCTTAACCAAACGGAGGGGTAAACATTTGATCTTAATTTTCCTTTTGGATGATTGAAACATATGGGGTTAAGGGGTAGAAACCAATTAATCACCTTAAACATTAAAGAAGAAATCTTAATTAATTAAATCATTTAAACTTTGGAAGATTAATTAAGGTATGAATTATTAAGATTAAGGGATGTAATATAGGAAGTTCTAATCCTTTGAAATTGAATCCATAATCAATGAATTGATCAAACATTATTTAAACTTCAATTAATAAAGCCATAAAGGTGATGATTGAAACTAATAACTTGAAAAGAAATAATCTTGAAATCTTATAATCAAGTTAAAAGCTTAAAATACTAAAAATCAATTTAAAACATATTAAAATCAAATTAAAATATTAAAACTAATTTGAAATTATTCAAAACCAAAGTTAAAACAAATTTGAAACATTAAATATTAATATAAAGCAATTTATAATTAAAATATTACAATTAAATCAAGCCAATTAAAATTAATTCAAAAATATCATAATTTAATTAGAACAATCTAAAACATCAAAACTTAACTAAATTAAACAAATTGAAACACCTTTTTCCAAATTTAAAATATTTGAACCAAAACTTTATAACTAAATTGAATTACTTTAAACCACCAACTTCAACTTCAATTAAGAATACTTAAGTCCTTTAATGAATTAATTTTCCCCTAAAGGCTATCATCTTTACAACTCTTAAATGAAGTATCAAATGGAATGTCACCTTACACATGGGATAATCAAACTTCTAAGTTCACTGAGCAAGAATCAAAACTTAACTAAACTCTAGATGATCAATTCATCCAGATAATGAAATTCATTTGGATCAAAATAATCCCAAAAGCATTGAAAAGATGTTTAGGACTCGTCATAAGCACTTTCTCAACCTAATGGGATGTTTTAGAAAAACAATTGAACTTCATTGTTCTTTGATGAAGAAAATCTTCCTTAAACACACCTGAAGAATTGACTAGCAATAGGATTAGGATTTTGGTAGACAACCAAAGCCTTCCCTTAGCTTTACTTAGGTGTTTTCTTGTATTTAAATACCTTAACATGTGTTTCGAGTATAGTTGGAAATGACGAGAAGACCCGCGAAGTATGCTTTTATTTTATTGTAATTTACTTACCTGTGCCGTACTTTATTTTCCTTTCCTGCAAGCTTGCATGTTAAACAACAATGTCACCCTGCATGAAAACTAAAACCTATAGGATAGCCGCAAAACTGAAACCAAAACTAAATCAAAACAAGATAAAATTCACCGCCACAACACCCAAAATATAAAACAACTCAAAATTTAATCACAAACAAAACAATAAAACTACAATTACAACTAAATTAAATCGTCTCGTTGGATGATCGGGAATCCCTCGGATGATGTAACCCAGATGTTGCTAACGATATTTCCCACGGTTTAAATGAAAGTGTGGAACTCATTCAGTTGAGTTTAGAAAATTCATATGGACTAAGTGAATCTGATGAAAATAGTGGTGTCAGAATGATGGAACCGTGGGAT
This sequence comes from Papilionanthe hookeriana x Papilionanthe teres, assembly GCA_022702705.1. Lineage (NCBI taxonomy): Eukaryota > Viridiplantae > Streptophyta > Magnoliopsida > Asparagales > Orchidaceae > Papilionanthe > Papilionanthe hookeriana x Papilionanthe teres. Next base: position 68,064,746 of record CM040433.1, read on the forward strand.
CTTAACTAGTTCAGCTTAATCAACTTTAAGATTTCCCTTAATAAAACTTAAGACATTGAATTTGAAACTCAACCTCTAAACCATGACACTTCTCTCATCCCCTGATTGTCACTTCTTTAAACTAAACCCTCTGCAACAACGAGGAGCGCGGAGCAAGCACGGTGGGCAGTACTGCCATCTTCAACAGCAGGACATGTTTACACCAGCTGAACCATTCCTTAGTATTTAAACAACAATCCATAGGATTTCGAGGTTGTTCGCCTAGTGAGACATAAATCCTCAACTTCTCTTTAGGCATTTGCATAATCATGTTATGCAATTTAAGCCCTAAGTCGTCTTAGGATTCTGAGGTAGTCGTTTGGTACGACATAAACCCTCACATCTTTAAGGATATTTGTATGATTATATTATACGAGTATAAGTCCTATTTAATTAAAATTAACATGATTGTAATATTAAATAATTATACTAAATTCAAGCCAAACAAATAGGATAGTTGGGAAGTCACCGAGGTTCTCCTCGGATCCGTGACATCCCCTACCTTTCTTCTATTAGATTCCTAAAATAAAATATTCCAAATTTGATCAAATCCCTTTTGAAATTACAAAAATCAAATCCTTTGAATGGTTACCTTTGAAATTCTTGAAAGCGAAACCACTGATCTTTATAGAGATTTTTCTAAAGTGACTTCAGTCATTTAAGATATAATTAACTATAGGGGCTTGCCCTTATTGGGAACTTTAAGAACCTAGGTAATATAAACCCTATCTAATCCCTTCATAATAGGTAGGGGAACTTGTTGATCAACATAAAATTGGTTCGTAGACCAAACGAACATCATAAATTTTTAGTTTGTTTAATCGATCTCCACTATAGAGTAATGTGTCTATTCCTCAGGATAGATGCATAGCTCGTGGTGGTACGCTCGATTAATTAAACAATTAAGGATATGAGGTCAGTTTGATTTCATATTTAAAAAAAATACAAAATAATATTTTTATGTATTTTATACATAAATTAAATGCACTGATAATTTCTGGTGGTGACCTTTTTTAAAATTCACAATAAACAAAACTATCAAAAAAAATGATCGACATCCTTCTTTTTCATTAAATATTTAATAGTAGAATGATCAGTATGCACCACACATTTTGTTCTAATTAAATATTATTTAAATTTATCAAAGACAAATACTATTGCTAATAACTTTTTCTCAGTTATGGTATAATTAATTTTAGCTTCATTCAGAGTTATGCTAGCATAGTAGATCATTTTGAAAATCTTATCATATTTTTGACTTAAAACAGCTCCAACAGCATAATCACTGACATCACACATTAACTCAAAGGTTTTTATAAGTTTGGTGAAACTATAATAGGTGCAGTGATTAATTTTTCTTTTAATGATTCAAAAGCATTTAGGCATTCTTCATCAAATAAAAAATCAAATCTTTTTCCAGTAAACGGCATAAAGGTTTTGAAATTTTTGAAAAGTCTTTAATGTAATACTTGTAGAATCTAGCATGTCCTAAAAAACTTCTAATTTCTCTTACATTTATTGGGCATGGTAAATTAAAGATAACTTGAATTTTTTGTATGATCTACCTGAACCCTGAATATTTATAATTACATTTTACACTTTATATTTCTTCTTAATGATAATATATGTTTCTTTGCAAGAGCGCCAAAAAACTTGATCCCAAAGTAAATAAGAAATTGATTTTAATTATTTTATAATATGGGATTCTATGCAAGTGTAGGTATCGTTTTTCAAGTAATATAGGACATTCTAATTAAGACCCGAGATATCGAACCCGCGGGAAATGTCTAAAAATTTAAAGAAAGCAGAAGAACAACTTTTTACTTTTCAAAATGATTTTCCAAGTTATGTTTTATAATTAAAAAGTTTAAATTTATTTTGCTAATTCTTTAGAAAAAGTAAAATAAGTAACTAAAATAACAAGACTATTAAATGATAGGAAAGCAAATGATAATAAAATATCTTTTTCTTCTTTCAGTGAATCAGTAATAATTATGGAATTTTGTTGTTGAAGTATATAATGTGTTGTGCCAAATAGGAGCCGTTATAATCTTTACGCTTCCTTCGTTCTATAAAGAACATTAGTTAATTTGAAGTTTTGAAATCTTATAGATGGGTTAGGTAGGGATGATACTAGCTCACTCTAGAGTTCCCTCTTTTCCCTCCATCTGGGGGCTAACTTGATCCCTAAATATTTATGCTTATGATTTAGATATGAAATTGTACCTTAATTATTTATACGTATCGCTTATCAAGTAATATAGGACTTTTTAATTAAGCACCGAGATATCGAACCCACAGGGAAATGTCTAAAAATTTAAAGAAATAAGAAAAATAACTTTTCACTTTTAAATTGATTTTGTAAAGTATGTTTTAAGATATAAAGTTTTTCAATTTTTTTTTGGTATTTTCTGAATAAAAAGTAAAGCAAACAACTAAAGTTAACACAACTATAAAATAGTATGAAAGCAAATGAGAATAAAATATCTTTTTCCTCTTTCAATGAATCAACAATAATTTAGAATTTTATTGTGGAAGTATCTAAAATGTGTTGTGCCAAATAAAAGTAATGATATTCTTTACCCTTACTTGGTTCTATAAAGAACATTGGTTAATTTGATGATTTGAAATCTTGTATATGGGTTAGATAGTAAAGATACTAGCTCTCACTCTAGAGTTCCCTCAATTCCCTTCACCTGGGGGCTAACATCTTATAACAAAAGTTTTCACATCATACCAAATTAAGGGGCTTTAGCTTGTCACTATAAAGTCCTCTAATTTTACTCCTCATTATAAGCATATCTTCCTATTTATTTGCACCCAACCGTATGGACTATAATTCTCATCCATATCGGTGCATGTGATTCTTTCCAATTGTTGATTGAGGCAATACCACAATGGATCTTACATAATCTCCCAACAAATTTTAAAATCTTAATTGGCCAAATCAAGAAGTAAATGAAGTGCAAGGTAGTAAATCATCACAACTTCTTCCAACATTGAAATCCTATACTTCGCACAACTTCCATCCATAATTTAATTACTTCATCATTTAAAAGAAAAAATATAAAGAAAACTACCCAGAATCCATGGAGAAAACACAATCACAACTTAATTTGAAAGTAGAAATCCTAGTGAAAACACAAGTTTTACTTAAAAACCAAATTAAAACAAAGATAAACACTTATCTGAACTCCTCTCCACAAGACTCTTGAAGTTCCTTTGAAACTTTGCTTTCCCCTTACAAGACACAATGGAGGTTGGCTCCCAACTCTATAGACCCTGAATCTCTATTTGACTCCTAATAAAAAATAGATACAATTGATAATAAAAGTGGTGAAGTGGAAAGGTGTACTCTCAATAACTCTCTAACATAAACTTAACTCTTAACACTAATCACACCCCCCAACAACAACCCATTTTTTGATCTTCAAGTCTTCTTTTTAAAATTTTCCAAAAGGTGTCTTGGTGTCTCTTCAAAATATGTCCAGATTCAATGTATCCACCAAGAATGCATCCATCCGTTCAAATTTTAAATGAGTTTTGGCGCTGATGGGAAGTTGGTTAAGTTTAAACCAAAGGATGCTTCAAAAACTCCTTCAAATTCGCACCAAAATCAAATAAAATTTGTCACTTTAACTATGGCGCCTATGCGCCTGCCAGCCGGCACTTAGGCACCGAAGGCCAATTTTGTATATCTTTTAATTTTAGCTCCAAATTTGATCTCTTATTGTTCCTATCATCATAATCATTCGTTTTAATCATACCTGCAAGAAATACACAAAAATATCTTCCATTAAAGTGCAATATCATCAAAAATAGGTATAAAAATGTGCTTAAAAACACTATATAGTTTAGCTATATCACTAATATCTCATAACAGAACTTAAAACATCAAATTAAATTGGGGACTTTAGCCTGTCACACTAATGTCCTCTAATTCTACACCCATTAAAAAGCATATCTACCTATTTATTTGCACTCAACTATATGGACTATAATTCTCGCCATACAATTTCATGTGATTCTCTCCAACTGTTGATTGAGATAATACTGCATTGGTTCTTACATGTTCTCACAACAAATTTTAACATCTTAATTAGCCAAATCAAGAGAAAAATGAAGTGCAAGGTAGTGGAATCATCACAACTTCTTCCAACATAAAGCATCTATATTTCACACAACTTCCTTCCATAAATTAATTACTTCATCATTTGAAAGGAAAAATATAAAGAAAACTACTCAAAAATCATGGAGAAAACACAAACACAATTTGATTTGAAAGTAGAAATCATTGTTAAAACACAACAAGTCTTACTTTAAAACCAAATGTAAAAATAAAGATAAAAACTTATCTGAAAATCCTCTCCACAAGACTCTCTAAGTTTGTCTGAAACTTTTACTTTCCACTAAATAACTGCTTAGGGGGTGGCGCCCAACTCTAAGGATTCACTCTCCTAAATTCTAATACAAACTATGATAAAAAAAGTGGAAAAGTAAAGAAAGTATGGCAAGAAGAAGACTCTCTTTCTTCCTCCTTCCCTTCAACCACTTCAAGCTTTTCTCCAACTTCTTCCGCCAATACTTCTTTTCAAAACTCTTCTCTTTTTCTAATCTTCAAGTTTTCATTTTAATAATTCTTCAAAAGGGGCTTTGGTGTCTCTTCAAATTATGTCTAGATTCAATGTGTCTACCAAATGATGCATCTCTTCATTCGAATTTGCTGCCCAAAAGAAGTTAAGGAAGTTTAAACCAAAAGTTGCTTCAAATAATTCTTGGAAATGGCGACCAATTTGATTTAATTCAACACTTTTAACTGTGGCACCTATGCGCCAGCCATCGGCGCTTAGGCGCCAGAGGCTAAGTTTGCACTTCTTTCATTTTTGCTCCAAATTTGATCCTTTTTTGCTCATTTCATCATAATCATTCATTCTAATCATACCTGTAAGAAAAACATGAAAATACCTCCCATTAAAGTGAAATATCATAAAAAATATGTATAAAAATGTGCATAAAAAACTATATATTTTAGGTGTATAAAAATCCCCCAAACTTAAAATGTTACTTATCCTCAAGTGACACATAATGATATAAAAATCAAACATGCAAATTATGTAAATGAGTTTGTTTAGGAAGGTTTCAAAATATTTTTCTATAAATGAAATAGTCTAATTTAGAAAATATTTTAGTAAAAGATACCAACTTAAAGTTTAGAAAGTTCTTAAATAAAGGATCATGAAAAATATGATTTCATATCTAATTCAGAAATACTTGTAGATTTTTCAAAATACATGATTTAAACATTTTATTTTTCTCACTTAAAAATTTTTATTTGAAAATAATTTTACTTAATTATATCCTTAAGCTTTAAATTTTCTCAAAACTTATATTTTAAAAATTCAGGTGTGGAACCAATTTTTGATTAGGTCCTTAAATCCTCGAGCTTCTCTTTCCTTCTTTCTTTTTTAACATACTATTTTTTTAATTTTTTAATTTTTTTACTCTCTATTTTTCTTCTTCTTTTCTTTTCTTTTCAGGCAATGATTACTATATCTGGATAGGCTTTTAATGATTTTGAATTCCACCCTTCCATTTAATCAAAGGTTTGATATATATCCTTCACTTAAAAATAATAATAATGGTTTTGAAAATTATTTTTTAATAAAAGAAATTTAAGTTTTGAAAAATAAAAGTCAAATCTCCTATTTTTCCAAAAATACAAGATTTTCTACTAAAGATAGTTTATCTATATTTAACATTTCTTTACTAAGAAAGTTTTAACTTTAAACTTTTCATTATTACTATAGATTTTAATTAAATTTTCTTACTCATTTCTATATTCAAATTTTTATTTCCCTAATATAACTTCATATACATAATTATTTTCAATGACAAAACAAATTTTATTTATAGTATTCTTGAGAACAAAAAAATTTTAGTTTTTGAAAATTGTTTTTAAATTCCCCCCCAAACTTTAAAATTTTAATTAAATTAAAACATTTAAGCATAAGAAATGATACATGGGTAAGAATTAAAAACTAAATTAACTTGGCTACAAGAATCTTCATAACCTAAATATGCAAGTATAAAAATTTAAAAACAGGAGTAAATAAAAATCAATTTTCAGTTTTAAATTTTTTTATATAAATTAGAAATTTCAAAGGACTTCTAAAGTAGTTGAGGTTTTCAAAGCAAATACACAGCAACTTAACATAACAAAAATCACAACAATACTAGAAAATGTATGGCAGCAAATTTTAAAAAGTTTAAACATGCAATTTAAATATTGGTTTCTAATAGTGTTTTAAATTTTCCTAACAATTTTTGGAATTAATTATAAACTACTAAAAACACAATACACTCTAACTACATTAAAACATTTACTACCTCAAACATATTACAACAATACATCACATAAATCATAAATATCACAAAACATCACACCAACATAGATATATCTGAATATGCATAACATAATTAATCCACTATAAACCACAGATATAAGATTTCATAACAAAATACATTAAATAATAAAAAGTCTAAACATCACAAAACAAAAATAAAAACATCACAGACTCAGCAAATATCAATCCTAATCATCATTCCTCGTTCCAATCTCTAGAAAGCACATATGGAATATAATAAGGATGAGGAGGCATCTCAGCACTGTGATCTCCTCTAATTAGTCTGTTCATATATTGCTGATAATTTTCCTCATACTCATCATGTTTCTGAATGTATCTCTCAATATTTTCCACCTTCCCATCTATATCCTTAACATGTTCTCTGGTTAGACTTACTTTCTTCAAAATCTTCTGTAACAATCTAGTCTGTGAACCAGAAAACTCACCTCTAGATGATGATTCTTGCAAAGTAGAAGCACGATAAGTAGAAGCAGCAAACTAGAAGCTTTAAGAGATCCTCTTTTCCAGCAAAATTTTGAATGCACAGTGTAAGTGTTGACATTTACACTGTTAATAGGTCTAATTAGCTAAAGAATCTCTTCCCAAGTTTCAAACTTAACACTAGATTGTTCACAAAATGAATGAATCAAGGAAGGAAATCCCATACCTGCAGTAGTAACAACTCTGGCACAGTTGATGATATAATCAAAAATAGTAACTCCAATGTATATCAGCTTTCCCTGTTGAATACAATAATTTAGAACAGCTCTCGCTCTCGTAACATCACTAACATGATTCAACGGTAGTAATTTAGATGAGATAAAATAATGTCAAGCCTTGGAGGTGACATTTAACTTTGAGGCTTAAAAATTCACTCTCTTGTCATTTGTGATTTTCTAGAGACCTCTTCCATCAGTCAGAAAAGACATAATCTCATCTAATTCCCCTTCTGTAGGATGATAATTTGCATAATAAAAAAATATTTCAGGAGGCAGTAGATAAATGGTATTGATTACTGCAGGAGAAAAATCAACTTGTTTGTCCTCAAACTATCACCAAATTTTCCATTGCTGCTGGCAAGTTAGCATAGAACTCTCTTACCACAGAAACAACAGCAACAACAGAGAAGCAACAGTAATTTCTCTGATTTCTTCGAGCAATATTTCATCAATATCTCCTCCTGGTTTACTAAAAACTCACTCAGGAATCAACTTACGTGACGACAGCGCATTAACGTAACGATCCTCAACTCTAGAACTGAGAAACTTGTATAGATAGAATCTATCATTCCCCTTCGAACGCTTCAATTTTGGAGCCATTTCTAAAAATTGCAAAAATTTTCACCATAAATTCAAAAATCAAACTAAACTTGCTAAACTTTTAAAGGCACAATCTACATAATCCAAGCTATTCCTAAGCTTTTTCTGAAATTTTCACCATGAATAGAGATTTTTGAATTTCTCAATAATGTACTTAAAATACATGGTGAAAATCATTTTTTTTGCTTAGGAGAAGTGCTCATACCTTAAGGAGTTGAGATTTAACAAATTTCATCGAAATCGGCTCATAATCGATCAAATTAAGAGAAGCGCTAGGAAGATTATCACAACTGGGAGGTTTGAAGGTGATAGTGGGGTAAGAAGATGTCAATTTTTTTGGATTTTAACACATGTAAACTCTTTTTTGCGAATTGGCGCCTATGCATGAAAATTCAGCGCTTAGCCTCAAGTTCTGGCGCTTATGCGCTGAGGGTTTGGCACTTAAGCGGCAGTGCACATATTTTATTAATTAATTAAATTGCACTAATACTCCTAGTTAATCACCCTTAAACGGTTTAAATAATTCTTTCTACCTTATACACACTTAAATACTCCAAAATTTCACTTAAATATCAATCGATTCACACAAATTTCACACACAAACATATATTTCATTAAAATCAAAACACTTAATACAACTAAAAACTTCGATCCAAAATCCTTGGATGAAATTTTCAAAAAAAAACATGTTCATAACACATATAATTAAACACAAAACTACATCATTATGATGCAACACACTTAAAACACAAACACTAAACAAACATTACAACAATCACAAACATTAAACACTAAGCACAGAAAACTAAATTACAAGACTACACTTGTATTTAATTCCATTCTTCATTAGGTGGAATATATCCTGAACCAAAATTAGTTTCATTTGAACCATCTGGAATGTAAATATGATAAAACAGGTGATGGTTAAAAACACTTACATATTTTTCTTCTAACCATTTGTTCTTCAGATGCATTTCTTTATCTGCTTCTTCCACATGACTTGTATGACTGAATTGCATTTTGAGTTGCCATCCAATGTGATATAAATGTGCATTAGTTTCATTTACCTTTGCTTCGATTGAAGCCACGTCAGCCTCTATCTTTGCAATCCTTTTTGTGATTCATTGAATACTAAAGACTAAAAATCTATTATATAACTATTGAGCAATCTCACAAATGAACTTCTTCTTGTTGGCTTCCTCTTTCTTCTTAAATTCGCTCTCCCAAGAAGACATTATTGCTCTCAAAATACTCGTACTTAAGACTCAGAAGTGAAAATAAGAACTGGGGCAAGTATCTCTTAATTCTCAGCCTTTTTATAGACTTAGGAAGTCTCAAAAATTGATCCTAGACGTGTTTTAACTCCTAAATAAATCCTAAAATCACTTACCCGTAATTTAGGCTTCTAGAACCACATTTATCACGATTTTTAAAAGAGCTATTGCTTATTATAGCACAGTTCTACTAAACATCCAAATTTTCATTATGACTCCTCTAAGTCATCAATAAGGACCAATAAACACCACTATATCATAGAAGTTTCAAAATACTACCACATTTTCTCAAATCGAACCAAGCAAAAGCACTCAAAGCAAACTTAAAGCAAAGCACACCAATAAATATGGGTTGCCTCCCACAAAGCGTTTGGTTTGACGTCTTCAGCCTGACATACCCAGAGCTTCTTATGAGTGACCCTACATCAGATTATCATCAAATTTAGATTGATCGACTGAAAAATAGGGTTTTAGTCTATGACCATTGACTTTAAATATTTTTCTAGTCTTAGGATCATTAATATCCACAGCTCCATAGGAATAAACTTTAATTACAATAAATGTACCTATCCACATGAACTTAAGTTTTCCAGCAAATATTTTCAATCTGGCAATATATAACAAAACTTGTGTCCTAGCTCAAGATTTTTTGTATGAATCTTCCGATCATGCCATAACTTCATCTTTTCTTTATAAATCTTAGCATTTTCATAAGATTCATTCCTTATTTCTTCAAGCTCATTTAATTGCAACAATCTCTTTTCACGAGCATCTTTTAAATTAAAGTTGAACTCTTTAATAGCTTAATATGCTTTATGCTCAAGTTCAACTAGTAAATGATAAGCTTTCCCAAAAATTAGCCTATATGTGGACATTCCTATAGGAGTTCTGTATGCAGTCCTATAGGCCCACAAAGCATAATTCAGTTTGTTGACCAATCCTCCTGTTTGGATTAATAGTCTATTCCAATATTCTTTTAATTTCATGATTGGATAATTCAACCAAACCACTAGTTTGCGGATGATAAGCAGTAGCAATGTGATGGTTAATATGATATTTCTTTACTAGCTTTTCCATAATCGCGTTTCTAAAATGACTTCCCCCATCAGTTCTGATTTTAATATTCCAAATCTACAAAATATATTCTTTCTTAAAAATTTTGCAACACTTTGAGCATCACATCAAGGTAAAGCAACAACTTATATCCTTTGGATACGTATGTTGACCTCATTTTTACAATAGGTCAATATTTTCACATAAAATGACAATTTTGGTCAAAATGTTCAATCCAGGCCCAATGACCAACCCTGTTGACCCCACAGGTCAACCTTTTTACCCAAAATGACAATTCTGGTCAAAATGGTCAATCTAGACCCAATGACCAACCCTGTTGACCCCACAGGTCAAACTTTTTTACCAAAAATGACAATTTTGGTCAAAATGGTCAATCCAGACCCAATGACCAACCCTGTTGACCCCACATGTCAACATTTTTACCTAAAATGACAATTTTGGTTAAAATGGTTAATCCAGACCCGATGACCAACCCTGTTAATCCCACAGGTCAACCTTTTTCCCTAAAATGACAATTTTGGTCAAAATAGTTAATCCAGACCCGATGACCAACCCTGTTAATCCCACAGGTCAACCTTTTTACCTAAAATGATAATTTTGGTTAAAATGGTCAATCTAGACCCTACGACCAACCCTGTTGACCCCATAAGATAACCTTTTTACCTAAAATGATAATTTTGGTCAAAATGACCAATCCAAATCCAATCACCAACCTTATTGACCCAATAGGTCAACACATGACCTAAAAAGTCAATTTTGGTTAAAATGATCAATTTTTGATCAAATAACCAATGACATGTTTTAAGACCTCACAATGATAAAAATTAATCAAATTAATTTCAAAAATTATTTTGATTAATTAAATTGACTAATAATTGAATTTTCAATATTTTAATTAATCAAATGACATGATTAATTAAAATAAAAATTAAATAAAAAGTCATAAAATGACAAAATTAATCAAATAATTGATCTCAAAATTATTTTGAATAATTAATTGGCTAATGAATTAATTTTCAAATTTTAATTAATGACATAATTAATTAAAATGAAAAATTAAATTCAAAAGCCATAAAATCACAAAATCCACAAATTAATTAAAAATAATGGAATTAACCAAATAATTAATTCCAAAATTATTTTTAATTAATTAATTGATCAATAATTTAATTTTCATGTTTTAATTAATGACATAATTAATTAAAGTGAAAATTAAATTGAAAAGTCATGAAAAGAGACAAAAATCAATTTTAATGACATGGATACTAATCAAATAATTAATTTGGAATTACTTCCAATTAATTATTGATTAATAAAATAATTTCCAATATTTAATTAATGACATATTTAATTAAATATGAAAATTAAAATGAAGAGGGCATTAAATGGAATTTTTAAAACCTATGACATATGGTTTTCTAAAAATTCTAAAACTCTATTATGACATCACACCCATGACCTCATATGGGTTAGACACAACCCATATGACCCATTAAAGAGAAAACAACCCATGAATCACTCACATTTAACCATGGTAAAGGGCCATCATGACATGAAAAATGAGGTGGCAAAACCATGGTAATTTAAAGTGTGAGGTGTCTTGCCATGGTGAGGTTAATTTAGCCACCTCCCTAGCCACCCAATACTGAGGAGACAAAGCTTTAACCATCCTTCACAGCATGGTTAAACTCATCATAACATTCATGAAAAAATATTAAGAGAGGGGCTAATGTGTCACCACCTCATGAAATGATAAATGAGGTGTTGCAAGGAGAGGGCCTCAACCATTTGAGTCACCATGAACCTCCCACTTAGCCAATGGAATGGAAACAAAGAGGTTAAAATCCATCATGACAAAATTTAAGCCAAAATTGCCATGAAATGTGCACTTGCTTAAGTGGCAAAATTCTCATGGAGGAAGAAGAGGTGAAGCTTGGTTTACATGGGGGAGGTTGTACTCTATAGCCCTAACCATACTATGGTCAAATCCAAGCTAATCAAGGTTAATCCATAGCCATTCATGGCTATAAATACCCCACCTTGGCCGAAAATACCAAGAGGAGAGAATGATCCCATAGAAACCTATAGGCTGCCCAAATCCCTTGGCTCCCAACACAAAAAATCTTCCTGGGGACCTCAGCAACCTAATACAACTAAACCCAAGTCATAGGGTTAGCCCAATCAAGCCAATTTGGCCAAGATCCAAAATCAGCCCAAACTAGCCATTTTGCCAAAATTGCTCTCCAAGGCTAGCTACAAAACCAAATTGAAGTTGCAAGGATCTTCTTTGGGAGTCCTAGAAGCTGACCATCAAGCCTGATCAAGCTCAACAAACTTGTGGCTAAGGTATGGATTTATTTTCTCCAAAATATTTTATATATTCAAAATATCATGGGTTAAACTAGCCCAGAAACGTATCATCACCGTATAGATACATTCTATACGTCCAGATGATTCCATAGGTTCAAAAATCACTCAATTTCTTTGAGAAATGAGTGAGATATTGAACTTTCAAATTTAACGGTTCAAAAATTTTTGAATTAAATGAGGAATTATCTCCGCTGTCTGTTCCCGTGTTTTGGAACGGACGGCGCTGATCTAAGCCCGCCGTGTTTGCTGTTCCGCGCCATACACGGGATCATCCCGCCGTTCGACGTGTACGAGGACGCGTGGCGTCCTGGATTTTCTGGGTTAAATTAATTCAGAAAAACCTAAAAAACTTCAAAATTCCTCTGGAAAGCTCTTGAAGAGAAGAAAATTATGAGACCAAAATCGTAATTTTATTCTCAATATTTAATTTTTAATTAATTAAATACTCTCTGGAGTATTTTAATTATTAAAAATTATTTACAAGTCAGAAAAAATATGAAATTTTTAGGGAAGAACCTTTAAGTCCTTAGACACATCTTCTGATTTTTCTAAGGCTAGGATAACTCTCTAGGATGTGATTTCCTAATTTCCATGATATTTTGTAATTATTTTATAAAATATTTATAAAATTAGGAAAATTAGAAAATTTAAATGCAAAATGATTGAGAACCTTAGGATAACAGACAACAATCCTAAAACAACAATTCTCAAGTCATCAAATCAATCTAAAAGACATTTTGAAACAAGGTTAAGATTTATTAATTTTAAAATTAATAATTCAAAACCTCCTTTTCACATATTTAATCCAGCTCATCATGGATTAAGCAAGTGATGAATCCAAACATAAATGAACTCAATTCAAACAATAACGAGGTTTAAAGACAACTTAAACCTAGTTAAACCATTAAACCTTATGGTTTAAGACAAAAAAACCAAATCTTTTAATTAAGTTTAAGGACATATTAAACTTAATTAATCAAAATCAAATCTTTTAATTAAGATTAAGGACATATTAAACATAATTAACCAAAATCAAAACTTTTAATTAAGTCTAAGGAGATATTAGACTTAATGAATTCAAAATCAAAACCCTTTAATTAAGTTTAAGGACATATTAAACATAATTAATCAAAATTAAATCTTTTAATTAAGTTTAAGGACATATTAAACTTAATTAATCAAAAATCAAAACATTTTAATTAAGTTTAAGGACATATTAGACTTAATTAACCAAAACAAAACCTTTCAATTAAGTTTAAGGACATATTAAACTTAATTAATAAAAATCAAACTTTTTAATTAAGTTTAAGGACATATTAAACTTAATTAACCAAAATCAAACCTTTAATTAAATTTAAGGACATATTAGACTTAATTAATCAAAATCAAACTTTTAATTAATTTTAAAGACATATTAAACTTAATTAACCAAAATCAAACCCTTTAATTAAGTTTAAGGACATATTAGACTTAATTAATCAAAATCAAAACCTTTAATTAAGTTTAAGGACATATTAAACTTAATTAATCAAAATCAAATCTTTTAATTAAGTTTAAGGACATATTAAACTTAATTAATCAAAAATCAAAACCTTTTAATTAAGTTTAAAGACATATTAAACTTAATTAATCAAAATCAACCTTTTAATTAAGTTTAAGGACATATTAAACTTAATTAATCCAAAATCAAACCTTTTAATTAAGTTTAAGGACATATTAAACTTAACTAATCAAAGACAAAACCCTTTAATTAAGTTTAAGGACATATTAGACTTAATTAATCAAAATCAAACCTTTAATTAAGTTTAAGGACATAGTATTAATAAAAAACAAAACCTTTTAATTAAGTTTAAGGACATATTAAATGTAATTAACCAAAATCAAAACCTTTAATTAAGTTTAAGGACGTATTAAACTTAGTTAATCAAAAACAAAACCTTTTAATTAAGTTTAAGGGCATATTAAACTTAATTAACCAAAATCAAACCTTTTAATTAAGTTTAAGGACATATAAGACTTAATTAATCAAAATCAAAACCCTTAAATTAAGTTTAAGGACATATTAAACTTAATTAATCTAAACCAAACCATTTAATTAAGTTTAAGGACATATTAAACTTAATTAACTCATTGAACCTTAGGGATTAATTCAAAATCAAATCTTTAATTAATTTTAAGGACATATTATACTTAATTAACCCATTAAACCTTAACTAAATTAGGTTTAATACAAAACAAGACCTTTAATTAAGTTTAAAGACATAATAAACTTAATTAACCTCCTTACACATTAGGTTTAAGACAAACCTAATTAGGTCTAACCCATTAGACCTAATTAAACCATTAAACCTTAACTAACTAAGGTTTAATCAAATACAAACCCTAATTAGGTCTAACCCATTAGACCTAATTAAACCATTAAACCTTAACTAACCAATGTTTAATCAAACATAAACCATAATTAGGTCTAACCCATTAGACCTAATTAAACAATTAAACCTTAACTAACTAAGGTTTAATCAAACATAAACCCTAATTAGGTCTAACCCATTATACCTAATTAAACCATTAAACCTTAACTAACTAAGGTTTAATCAAACATAAACCCTAACTGGGTCTAACTCATTAGACCTAATTAAACCATTAAACCTTAACCAACTAAGGTTTAACCAAACCCAAACCTAACTTAAGTCTAACCCATATTAGACTTAAGTCAAACCATACTTAGTTTCAACCTGACATGAACCTAGCTTAAACTTAACTTAAGTCTAACTCACATTAGACTTAAGTCAAACCATACTTAGGTTCAACCCGACATGAACCTAAATCAAACCTAAACCTAACTTAAGTCTAACCCACATTAGACTTAAGTCAAACCACACTTAGGTTCAACTCGACATGAACCTAAGTCTAACCCAAACCTAACTTAAGTCTAACCCACATTAGACTTAAGTCAAACCATACTTAGGTTCAACCTGACATGAACTTAAGTCTAACCTAAACCTAACTTAATTCTAACCCATATTAGACTTAAGTCAAACCATAATAACTTAAGTCTAACTCACATTAGACTTAAGTCAAACCATACTTAGGTTCAACCCAACATAAACCTAAATCCAACCTAAACCTGAACTTAATTCTGACCCACATAAGACTTAAGTCAAACCATACTTAGGTTCAACCTGACATGAACCTAAATCAAACCTAAACCTAGTCTAAACCACATTAGACTTATGTCAAACCAAACTTAGATTCAACCCGACATGAACCTAAGCCTAACCTAAATCTAACTTAAGTCTAACCCATATTAGACTTAAGTCAAACCAAACTTAGGTTCAACTCGACATGAACCTAAGTCTAACCTAAACCTAACTTAAGTCTAACCCACATTAGACTTGAGTCAAACCATATATAGGTTCAACCCGACATGAACCTAAGTCTAACCCAAACCTAACTTAAGTCTAACCCATATTAGACTTAAGTCAAACCATACTATGGTTCAACCTGACATTAACCTAACTTAAAATTAACTTAAGTCTAACTCACATTAGACTTAAGTCAAACCATACTTAAGATTCAACCTGACATGAACTTAAGTCTAACCTAAACCGAGACATAAACCTTAGGTTCAATCCAAATTAAACCTGAATCGATAACATTGAACAAAAATCTACATAATCAACATAAATTTGACATTTCAAATGAAAATCGACATAATCAACATAAATTTGACATTTCAAACGAAAATTGACACAACCGACATAAATCTGACATTTCAAACCAAATTCAACAATCACCGACATTAAATGACATTAATTGACATTTCAAACCAAATTCAACAATCACCGACATTAAATGACATTAATCGACATTTCAAACAAAATTAAACAATCACCCACATTAAATGACATTAATCGACATTTCAACCCAAATTAAACAATCACCGACATTAAATGACATTAATCGACATTTCAAACCAAATTAAACAATCACCGACATTAAATTACATTAATCGACATTTCAAACCAAATTCAACAATCACCAACGTTAAATGACATTAATCGACATTTTAAATTCAACAATCACCGACATTAAATGAAATTAATCAACATTTCAAACCAAATTCAACAATCACCGACATTAAATGACATTAATTGACATTTCAAAACAAATACACCAATCACCGACATTAAATAACATAATTTGACATTCAACATAAATCGACATGATTTGACATAAACCGACATAAGTTTGACTTAAATCGAACTTAACACGACACAAACCGACATAATCCTTAAGTTCGACCTAAATCAAACTTAACATGACAACACATACACTTTTTCGAGGATAAATGTTAACCTTACTCGGGAGTTTTCCTAGGCAATATTAATTGCTCAGGATGTAATTAACTATAGGAGCTTGCTTTTATAGGAGATTAAAGAACTCAGGATAGGTATTTCACCTACAAGACCTCTCTGGTTATCCAAGATCTTCATATGATTTTCTTATATGAAAAACTTCAGTAATTACACATTCTGAAGACTTTTTCTATGAGATTATCATTTTGATCTCTTTTTCTTTCAATCTCTATCATGATTAATCCTTCTTCAAATTCTCTAAAGACTTCTGACAATAAGTCTAGGAAAGATGAGAATTAGGGTGATAGATAGAAGAAGAGAGGGGCGACTCCATGACATTGACATGATATGAGAATTGACGGCGTCGACACCAAGCGAACCAATTCGCTCGCCATCAACGTAGTCTGCTGCTATCAAAATGTATATATTTATGAAAGATCGTATAAATGGTCCCATGAAATTTAATCCCCAAACGTCAAATATTTCAATTTCCAACATATAATTGAGGAGTATCTCATTTCTTCTAGAATATTGCCTGCACGTTAACATAAGCATTGACATCCTTAAAAATTGTAGGCCAATAAAATTCAGATTGTAAGATTTTATATGTAGTTTTATCAACACCAAAATGTCCCCAATAATCTGAATTATGACATTTTTGAATAATTTCATAAGTTTCTTCTAAGGCACACATCTTCAAATAATCAGATCCTTTCCTTGTTTATATAAAAATGGGTCATCCCAAAAATAAGTCTTAGCTTCAGATAAAAATTTCTTCCTCTCTTGGTATGTTAAACCATAGGGTAAAATATCACTGACAATAAAGTTTACAATGTCGGCATACCACAGAACACACCACTCATTGATAGTGAACAATTTTTCATCAGGAAAATATTCATTAATTTCCTTTTCAAAGCAGAGAGGTTTTTCAAAATCAAGCCTGGATAGATGATCAGTAATTTGATTATCAGCACCCTTCCTATCTACTATTTCAAAATCAAATTCTTTCAAAAGAAGAATCCATCTTATATGTCTTGGTTTTGCATCATTCTTTTTCATTAAATACTTAATAGCAGAATGGTCAGTATGCAGCACACATTTTGTTCCAATTAAATATGATTTGAATTTATCAAAGGTAAATACTATAGCTAGTAACTTTTTCTTAGTTGTGGTATAATTAACTTGAGCTTCATTAAGATTTCTACTAGCATAGTAGATCACTTCAAAAATTTTATCATATCTCTGACCTAAAACAGCTCCAATAGCATAATCACTTGCATTACACATTAATTCAAATAGTTTTTCCCAGTTTGGTGAAACTATAACAGGTGCAGTGATTAGTTTTTCTTTTATTGGTTCAAAAGCTTTTAGGCATTCTTCTTCAAAATTAAAAATCAAATCTTTTTCTAGTAAATGACATAAAGGCTTTGAAATCTTTGGAAAGTCTTTTATATAACACATGTAGAATCCAACATGTCCTAAAAATCTTCTAATTCCCCTTACATTAGTTGGATAAGGTAAATTAGCAAACACTTGAATTTTTGCAGGATCTACCTCTATACCTTTTTCAGATATACGATGTCCCAATACAATTCTTTCTACTACCATAAATTGGCACTTTTACCAGTTAAGGACTAAATTAGTTTCTTCATAGCGCGTAAGAACTTTTGATAGATGTTCTAAACATGATTCAAATGAAATTCCAAACACTTAAATGTTGTCCAAAAAAACTTCAATTCCTTTTTTAATTAAATCATAGAAAATTTCCATCATACATCTCTAAATGTAGCAGGAGCATTACATAAACCAAAGGGCATTCTTCTAAAAACAAATGTACCATAAGGACTGGTAAACATTGTTTTCTTTTGATCCTTAGAAGCAATTTGTATTTGGTGGTAACCAGTATATCCATCCAGAAAATAAAATTATTTATGCCCAGCCAGTCTATCCAACAGCTGATCTAGAAAGGGTAGTAGAAAATGGTCTTTCCTTGTGGAAAAGTTTAATTTTCTATAATTAATGCATATTCGCCAACCTGTAACTTGTCTTGTTGGTATTAATTCATTCTTTTCATTAGCAGTCACAGTAACTCCTCCATTCTTAGGAACACAGTGAATAGGACAAACTCATGCACTATCTTAAATAGGGTAGATAATTCCAACCACTTTAAAATTTTATTATTAACAACATCTTACATGATAGAATTTAATCTTCTTTGATGATCAGCCTGAGGTTCGCAATTCTCATCCAAAAGGATTGTATACATAGAAATTGAAGGACTTCTTCCTTTAGTATAAGCTATTGTCCATCCAAAGGCTTTCTTATATTCCTTTAAAACTTCAAGCAAACTCTCTTCATCTTTCTCAATCAATTGAGAGGAAATTATAACTGGCAAAGTTGAGGAATCACCTAAAAATGCATACTTTAAATGAGTAGGAAGTTTCTTTAATTCAAGCTCGGGAGGGTTTTCAATTGATGGACTAAAAGATTCATCTTTTTCAGTCTTGTCTAATAATTCAACATTTTCATGAAAATATTCAAAATGTTGTAATTTATCTTCTTGCTCGTGTTCCAATTTTTGACTTTCAGATATCTCTTCATAAGTTGATTTGAAATGACATGCACTTAAATATTTGATATCATCCATTCTGTAGCATTCATCATCTTTGCCTCTTGTAGAATATTTCATTGATTTTGAGATATTTAATGTAATAGTTTGATCATTAACTCACGTAGTTAATTCCCTTTTTGCACATCTATCATTGCTCTACATGTGGCTAGGAAAGGTCTCCCTAAAATTATAGGTATCTCTTTAACTTCCTCCATATCTAGCACAATGAAATCAACAGGAAAGATAAATTAATCCACATTCACTAAAACATCTTCTATAACTATTTTAGGATATGTGATCGAATGATTCGCTAATTACAGAGTTACAGTAGTCGGGGTTATTTATCCTAATACCAGTCATTTGAATATAGATAAAGGCATAAGGTTAATGCTTGCACCAAAATCACATAAATTTTTCCCATGAAATCTATCTCTGATTGCACATGGAATTGTAAAACTGCTATGATCTTTAAGCTTTTCAGGAAGTTTTTTCTGAATTATTGCACCGCTCTCCTCACTAAATGCAACAGTTTCATTATCTTCAAACTTACTTTTTTCTGTTGAGAATATCCTTCACAAATGTCACATAGCTTGACATTTGTTCTAAGGCTTCAGTAAATGGAATGTTGATTGTAAGCTTCTTAAATAATTCTAAGAACTTTGAAAATTACTTATCCAACTTTTGTTGTCAAAGTCTCTGAGAAAATGGAGGTGGTGGCTTTTCTAAATCAATCTTTGGTGGACAAATATGTCTTTCCAAGCCTTTTGGAGTGTCCTCTTTTGGTTCTTCAATCTCTTCTTTCTCTACTTCAATCACTTTTTGAACTCTATCTTCCAACTCTCTTCCACTTCTCAACTGAATAGTGACCAAAGGAAAAACTGTTAAGATTTTCTTGCTTATTTTATACTGATTTTGATGATATTGCACTTTAAAGAAGGGTATTTTTGGTGTTTTTTTGTAGGTATAAAGATTTAAGGACAATGCAGCGAAAATAAACAAAAGGGAGTGAATTTGGAGCAAAAAGGACTAAATTATGAAAATTTAAGACGGCGAGGATGATGGCGCCGACGACGTGATTTTCCCGAGAGTTCAGAATATATTTCAAGGGAAGCCACCAACGGTGGAGGTCGAGGGCACCGACAGCGGGGCCCGTTCAAGGCAGTGTTTCTAGAAGACCGCCGATTGTGGAGCTCAAGGCCGCCGACGGTAGGATCGACGTTTCTTTCACAAATACATCAAATGTGGACGATTTTCGAAGGGATGCTTGGAAAACCCTTGGAGACTCTTTAAAAACTTTAAAAAGAACAATTCTAGGTCAAAAAAATGTCCTATTTGGGTCCTCTAAAAGTCACTAAGAGTTCTTAACAAGTCCTTTTAGGGTCTTCTATACGGCTTATTTTTAGGTTGAGTGTTTTGAGTGTTGTATTTTTGAAAAGGGGTCGCCTACAGAAATTGTCGGCGAATTTTAAATTTTAAATTTAATTTAAATATATATATATATATATATATATATATATATATATATATATAATTTAGAAAGTAGTATTTGATTTTGAAAATAATTTTAAATTTGAAAATTTTAAGTTATGAAATCAAACCAGATCTCACATCCCGAATAGTTTATATAAATGAACACCGCATCACAAGCTCGTGTATCTATCCCGAAGAATGAACACACTTTGCTTGATGATGGGGCTCGATTAAATAAACTAGAAGATTTGGGACATCCGTTTGATCTGCGAACCAATTTTATAAGCTGACAAGTTCTCATGCTTAATACAAAGAAATTAAGCAGGGTTTATATTACCTAGGTTCTTAAAGTTCCCTATAAGGGCAAGTCCCTATAGTTAATTACATCTTAAATGACGGGAATCATTTAAGAAAACTCTCGATAATGATCAGTGGTTTTGCTCTCAATAATTTCAAAGTTTAAGGTTTTCAAAGGATTGGATTTTGGAAATTTCAATTGGGAATGGATCAAATTTGGAACAGTTATTTTGGGAATCCAATGGAAGAGAAGTAGGAGAAGCTGAGGATCCAAGAAGAATCTTGACAACTTCTCAAACTATCTTATTGTTTGGCTTTAATTTGAAAATTTATTTAATGTTTCAATCTTGCCAATTTTAATTAATTAGGACTTATGTTTGTATGACATAATCATACAAATAGCCTCAAAGATGTGAGGGTTTATGTCGTACCGAATGACTACCTCAGAGTCCTAAGACCGGTTAGGGCTTAATTTGCATAACATGATTATGCAAATGCCTAACGAAGAGTTGAGGATTTATGTTGCACTTAGGCAAACTACCTCGAAGTCTTATGGCTTGGTTATTTAATTCTAAGAAAGGTTTTGCTGAAGTAGACACGAGTTTCTTGATGACGATGGTTGTGCTACCCACCATGCTCCGAGCTCCTTGTTGTTGTAGAGGTTTAGTTTTAGAAGGTGAAAATCAGGAGATGAGAGAAGTGTTTTGGTTTAGAAATCTTAAAGTACAAATATTTTTAATATTTTAATTAAAACAAATCTTAAAGTTGTTTAAACAGAACCGATTAAGATCCCACTGTTCCGTCATCCCGGCACAGTTATTTTCATCAAATTCACTTAGTCTAGATGAATTTGCTAAACTCAACTAAATGAGTTCCACACTTTCATTTAGACCGTGGGAAATCCCGTTAGCAACACGTGGGTTACATCATCCGAGGTATTCCCGATCATTCAACGAGACGTTTTAATTTAGTTGTAATTGTAGTTTTGTTGTTAAGTTTGTGATTAAATTTTGAGTTTTTTTATATATTGGAATGTTGTGGCGGTGAATTTTATCTTGTGATGACTTTTAATTTATTTTTGGTTTCAGTTCAGAGACCATCCTAAAGGTTTTGGTTTTTATGCAACAATCTTGTTTAACATGTAAGAAAAAGTAAAGTACAGTGCCTGTAAGTAATTTGCAATAAAGTAAATTGCAATAAAATAAAAGCGTACCTGGAGGGTCTTCCCGTCATCCCAAGTTGCACTTAAAATATATATTAAGGCATTTAAATATTTATAACAAGTACCTAGGTAAAGCTAAGGGAAGGTTTTGGTTGTCTACCAAAGTCCTAATCCTACAACTAGTCATCTCCTATGACGTCTAGGTTCTTGTGTTTTGTTTATGGATGATTTTCTTCATCAAAGAACAATAAAATTCAATTTTTCTTCTAAAACATCTCATCATATTGAGAAAGTGCTTAGGACGAGTCCTAAACATGTTTTCAACATTTCCGAGATTATTTTGAATCCAAGTAAATTTAATTGCACAGGCGAATTAATTATCCAAGAGTTTAGTTGAGCTTTATCTCTTGCTCAGTGAACTTGGGCATTTGATTACCTGATGAATGAAGTGACAACTCACTTAATACTCCATTTAAGAGTTATAATAATTAAAGCCTTTAGAGGCAAGTTGGTTTGTTAAGAATTTTAATCATTCTTAATTTGAAGTTTGAGTTAATGGTTTAAAGTGATTTAGTTTAATTATGAGGTTTTAATTAATAATTTTAAGTTTGGAATAGTGTTCAAATTAGTTTTGGTTTAAATCTTTATACTTTAAGTGATCTTCATATTTTAAATTTGTTTTTACTTTTATTATTAAATGATGTTAATTTAATATAATTTAAATTTAATTTAATTGAATTTAACTTAATTTAATTTAATTTAATTTCAGTATTTTAAATTTAATTTAATTTAATTGTTAAAATGTTAATTTAATTTTTACTTAATTTAAATTTAATTTTTACTTAATTTAATTTAATTTAATTTAATTTAATTGTTAAACCACTTAATATTTTGAGCTTTCCTTTAATTTAAGGGTTATTTTTTTTTTTAATTTTTTTAATTTTGATTTACTTAGTTTGGATTATCATTTTATTCTTAATTAAGAGTTAAATATTATTGAGGTGATTTATTTAGGGATTTTTTTTATTAAAGAATTATATCCTCTCAAGTTATATCCCTATTTTTAATAATTCAAATTTTCATTAATCTTCCAAAATTTAAATTTGTTTAAATAATTAAAGTTTCATTTTTGGTTTATTAAAAGTGATTAATGGGTTCCTACCCTTTTAATTTCCCAAAGTTTCAATCATCCAAGAAAGATAAAATTAAATATTTTACCCTCCATTTTAATTAAACCTAAAATTTTAATAAAGGAGTTTAAATTCTTTAGTTATCTTTATGCCCATTTAGGCTTATTTATTTCATAACTCACTAAATTGAGTTCAAATGAACTTAAAATTTGTATGTCACTTCACTCATATGTCAATTAAGACATTAGAGGAGAAAATGTGATTTTTCTGAATTTAATTTATTTATATAATTCTTTTTTGTGAAAAATAGGGATTTTCAATGGAAATTCAACAACATGACCAAGGAAAGGTTTCTGTCCTTTAAAAAATTATGGGATGTTCCTAATGACCAGAGGACCACTTGGACTAATTTTGGTGATTTTTTAAATTTTATTTTATTTATTATAATTATTTTTATTTTTAGAGTATTAATTAATTATAAAATAAAATTAAAGTTGAAAAATGGGTTTTATATTTTTCTTAAATCTCTCTAACCTCAAGAAGTTCAGAGAAATAAATTTTACAATTTTCTGATTTTTCTTTGATTTATTGGAATTAATTTAGTGAAAAGGTTAGAAAATACATTTTTTTAATATTAAAAATTGTTTTAAGCATTTAAAATTCAATATCTTAACTTAGAGACTTGGAAAAAATATTTGGTTTGTTCCTAAGTGATTAGGAGTCAAAATGTGACATTTTTATGATTTTTAATATTTTTGTGATTTTTATTATTTTTTAATTATTTAAATATTAAAATATGATTAAAAATGAAAAATTTTAGAAAATTCTAATTTTAATTTTTATAGACTCCTCTGATATCAGAGAGCCCACAAAACCAATTTGGTGAATTTTTGAAATGTATTTTGCAGTTATGAATTTTTAAAGTTTAATTTTGATCATGTGGCTTAATTAATCCATTTAGTGGGGTTAAATATTTCCAATTGACTTCAAATTTTTATGTGATGTCCCTCTGATCCTAAAGATCAATGGAGAATTTTTTTCAAGTTATTTTAATGTGAGGTTAAACCTAATTAATTAAAGTTCAGTTTTGAGTAATTAGGCCAATTAGGATTATTCTTAATGAATGAACCCGAGATATAATTATCCTAGGGTCCTCTTGTCCTAAGAAACATCCTCAAATTTTTCTGTAATTTATTGAACAACATGCTAATTATTGGAATTAAAATACCCAAAATAGTGAACTTAAAAAATACATAACTTTCCATAGAGATGGCCTCTGATCATGAAAAATTCAGGGACTGTTTCCAAGATCAGAGGCTTTTGGCTTCAAAAGCCCTATGGTCTCATGCCAAGGTGAATTGTCTATGCAAATGAAGAATCAAAATACTGAAATAAGTAAATAATTAATTAAAAATAAAATAATCATCAAAATAACGTGATTTCTTTTCCACATTATTCTCCTCTGTTCACTGAGCAAGAGGATATTTTTAGTTTATTTTTATGATTTTTCTACACAAAGATTTGGATTTTCTAAGTTCTGGGTATTTAAATAAATAAAAAATTCCATATTTTTGTAGTTATCCACGCGGCGCTGACTCATCCTCGGCAGCTCCGAAAGCCCACATGTCGCGCTCCCATTCGACGCCGCCATCTGACTCAGCGCTCCAGGGGCCCGCGGTTCATGTAATGTTCTCTGGTCCGACGCAATCTGGATCGTTCACTCGATACACGCTCGATCGGACGGTGCCTGGTCATCGTCTACGACTGGTGTGCACCCATGACCGTTCACACTAAAACCCTAAGAACTCTCTCATTTCTCAACGGATTTTCGTGTTCTTATGCTCTATGGATTCGTCTTGAAGAGACGAACACATCCATACATTTTACATGCAATGAAATTTAAGTAAAACAAAATGGAGAATCACTGGAAGCTCGGGAGGAAGAAATGATCCATACCTTTGCTCTGAGAAGTGTAGCTTCAATCAGAGAGTTGTGTCACCTTCGATTGCACTCAAGGAAGCTCCAGATGAAGTCTTTGGCTCTGGGGAATTGTCTAGGTATGAAAGTGTCCACAGCCGATTTCAAAACTTGGAGGCTGGAGCAAATGGGTGACCCGGAGAGGGGGCTTTCACTGGGGAACTCCTTCTCTTGGTCCTGTGCAGGTGTGGGTGAGTTTAATTTGAATTTGGTAGAGGTTTTAGAGATGTCCTAGTTCTGGGCTGAGAATTGAGCTCCAAAATTGAGCTCAATCAATGGGGTTTAGGGCAGGAGAGCAGTGGGGATCAATTGCTCTAGGTGAGGAGAATGTCCTAGAGCAATTTTGGGAGAGTTTTGTTTAGGTCTGGTTCATCACCTTCTTTGGCCGAGAGGGTGGTGGGTTTAAATAGACATGACTGGAGGGCCTCCCAGGGGGGTTTGATGCTTGGGATCAGCTGCTCTATGCAAGAGAAGAACAGCCATGGTGTTCGATTGGGCGGGATAACTCGACAAGGAAGAATTGAAAATTTTGGCTCACATGGAGCTCTCGGCCATGGCGTTTTCCGGCGACCCAGGCGGCTGGCCGGCAGGGTTAGGTCACCATCTGGCTCAGTGGGGTCAGGGGTGGAAGTTGGTGAGTTCAAT
Source organism: Papilionanthe hookeriana x Papilionanthe teres (assembly GCA_022702705.1). Lineage (NCBI taxonomy): Eukaryota > Viridiplantae > Streptophyta > Magnoliopsida > Asparagales > Orchidaceae > Papilionanthe > Papilionanthe hookeriana x Papilionanthe teres. Next base: position 68,090,876 of record CM040433.1, read on the forward strand.
TGAGGCTTGACATGTGTAAAGGAGTTTGATTTAAGTGGTAAGGGGGAAGGGTCATTTTGAGCTTAATTTGGTCAAGCCATGGAAATGGGTTGGGTTCACCCTCCAAGAGTTTGATTTGGGCTGAAATGAATCATTTGGCTCAGCTGACTTTAGGTGGAGAAGTCTCTATCCCAAGAATTTTGATTAAGCATGGGTTAGAGTGTGACATAAAAGGGTTTAAAAAGGCTTAAGAAGGAGTTTGGAAAGGGGTTCCCTCTCTATCCATAAATGGTTTGGTGATGTGGAAAGTGGCTTCCAAGGCTTGCATATGGCTTATGCATGGCTCTATGGCTCCATGTGGCTTGGGGCGAGGCTTAGACAATTACATGAAAAAATGTTTTGAATTTTTAGACATTTTGATGGAAAATTTTCATGGGGCCACATTTGGTTTGTTTAAATGATGAAATAAAACTTAGGGGGTGATTTTATCAAATGGATGACCAATGAAGATGTCATATGGGATTCGAAATAGGTTTTGGGCCTTTGAAATTGTTTTGGATGGGCTTTTAAAGTGTCTTAAAAAAGGGTGGGCTTTTAGGTTTTAAAACAAGTTTGTGGATGAAAGTTTTTAAAACGATTGTGCCAAATAAGTGTTAGGTTTAGTTTAGGGATGTGTCAAGAGTGATTTGAAACAAATTTGAAGTGATTTTGAATTGAATTGGGTTTAATGTGGGTCTTTTTAGTAAAGGGGCCAAAGTGGGTCAAATTGGGCTAACTTGGTTTAAGGTTGGGCTAAGGTAGGATTTGATGTGAACTTAATGTTGAGAAATGTTCATGGGAGTGTCACAAAGAGTTTTCAACTTTGGTTGGGCTTTAATTTTGGGATTTGGGCCCATTTGGGTTAGGTTTAGGTTTAGGCTAAAAATGGGGATTTTGACTTTGAGTTAGGCTTGGGTGGAGTTTAGGTTCAAATTTGGGGCAAATCTTGTTAGTGTTTTGTTTATGGGGATATTAGTAAGGTTTAGGAAAAGATTTGGGGTTAATTGGAGTTGAATTGGGTGGTCATGGGCCAAAATTGGGCTTTAACCTTCAAATTGAAATTGGATCCAAATGTCAATCAAATTGGGCTTGGATTTGGTGTAAATTGACATTAGGGATATTGAATTGCAGTTTAGAATTGAATTGGACCAAAATTGAGGTCAATTGGGTTGGTTTAGTGGGACATTGGATCCACTTGGGTTAAGAATGTGTCAAATTGGGGGTTTTTAGTAAAAGTGGGTTAAATTGACAAAATTGACTTATTGTGTAGTTGAACAAAATGAAATTGGGAATATATGGGATTTTCTGGAATTTTCTGGGAATTTTTGGAATTTTTAGATTTTTGGGTTAAAAAGGGTATTTTGGGTATTTGGAGGTTATTGGGGGTATTTTTGGAATTTTTTGGTATAGTTGGCTAAGGATGATCAATTTGAGTGGGGGGAAATGTTTAGGATTGGTTTTGAGGAATTTTGGGTAATTTAGGCAATTTTGCAAAATTTGGGCAATTTCGAGGGTATTTGGTAGGTTTAGCGGGTGTAGGGCCCCGGGGGTCAAAAATTAAAATTTTGGAAAAATGAAGATTGATCAAGTTTGAGTAAAATGGAATCACTTTGGTTGAGCCACGAAGCCATATCAAGCCCATAAGAGCCATGAGATGACTCACTTGAGGCATTCACTATGTTGTTCCTAACCCTCTTAGCCAAGGGCCTAGGGATTAAGGTCCATCCATATGAATTACCTACATGAGTCAGGAAGTCAAGCTAGGTATGAATGATTTTAGGATTTGGAATGTGTGTGAAAGTGTAATGTGTGTGCAAGTCACTCCTCACCAAACCAGGCCACCCAGGGTAGTCCTAAGGCCAAAGAGTCCTATAGGGAACTCATCTTTTAAACCTCCACATTTGATTTTAACCCTCCAAGTGACTTGAGGATTTACAATCAAACTTATGGGGTTTGCAGGGAAATTAAGAGGTGTTTAAATTTCTAAGTGGTGGGTTCCATTTCTAGTCCTCTAAGATAGTCAAAGGGAAATCCTAAGGCTAGATCCTAAGTACTAAGGAGAGAGAAGAGAAGAGACCTTATCAAAAATGAGGTCAACATCTTCTAAGAGTCATTTAGTGTCAAATAGAGAGTCCACTAGTGTCCATTGTTGTTATTTAGTGAGTGTTAAATAGTGAGTTCAGATAGAGATATTGGTGAGGAATTCTTCGAAGGATTGTAAGAGTGGAAGGGAAGTGAGAGATCTCTTCTGCATTGTTGTTTCGAAGGAGAATTCCGCATACTGTAAAGAAAGGAAGAGATTCAGAGGAACTTCAAGAAGTTTGCTTGGGGAGGAATTTAAGATAAGTTGTGTTTATTTACTTTAGTTTGTAAAACTTTACTTTTATATATGAAATCCAAGTTTATTTGTATCATCTCCATGAAAACTGAGTAGTTTTTCTGTCTTTCTCCTAGTTTTGATATTTTTGTGAAATGATAAATTGAGCTAGTGTGCCATAAAAAATTTAAGGAAGTTGTGATAATCTTTTACTTAATTCTTAATTTACTTTCAATCTGGCCAATTGAATAGTTAAAATATGTTGAGTTTAACAACTATAGTAAAGATTACATCCGAGATACAAGGAGGTCAAAGTCCTTGGAAGTAGGGTGCCAAAAGATAGGGAAATAATATTCATCAGGCGTAGAATTGGAGATTTTAGAATGATAGGCAAAATCCTCAATCTGGTCGTATTGTTTGGGTGCTGAAGTGTAGATGTTAGCCCTCATACGAGGGGATTGTGGGAGCTCTGAAGTGAGAGTCTGTATCCTCCCAGCCTAGCCGCAGATTCAGTAACCAAGCATAGGATTAGTCAATGTTCTTTATGCCTGGACCAAAGGGTAAAGAATAGGTATGCTCCTATTTGGCCCAACATCATTTTAAACTAATTCTAATTATCTATTCACTTAAATATCTTAACTAAGGAGAAAGATTCTTGCTTATATATTTGAACTTTACTTTAGTAGAATTAGATATTTGTTAGTAGAACTAGTTTAATTTAAACTTCATATTATTATTGATTGTGTATTAGTGACAGATAGGCAATTTTGATTTAGTTGTGATTCTGAATTGATTTCTATAATCCTGGTCTGTAGCCTCTAAAATATTCCCTGTGGGATCGATATTCAGGACTCCACTAGAGCCCTGTAGACTTGAGCAATACGTATACTTGCATTAAAGAGTAACTCTGCAATTAAAGAATATATTATATACTTGTTACAAAAAGAATTAAAATTACGCTAAGTGTATGACGCGCGGAGTTTATGCTCCTAAGCCAATTTGGCACTGTTGCCGGGGAATATATCATAATTAGGGCAATGGACAATTTAGGACTGTTAGAAAACTTTTTAATAGAATTGCAACTTATTTAGTTAATTGTTTTACTGTGCACTGATTCCGATTGTATGCGTAAATTTGGTTCTGAAAATCTTATACCCTACGATTCGGAATTAGAATGCACTGTTAGGAGAATTAGAAAACTAAGAAAAGAACCTATAAATTCTGAAACAATGGAAAACAACGTAAACAACTAAAGAATAGAAAATGAACATCAATCTAAACCACTAAGAGATTACGCTAACCCTACATTAGATGAAATTCACTTAACTATCCAAAATCTTATTGTAGCTGCTAATTAATTTGAGCTTAAAGCTGTAATTATCCAAATGGTACAAACCAATCAATTTGGTCGAACTTCAAACGAAGATCCTAATTTACATCTAGCAAGTTTCTTAGAACTTTGTGCTACTTTTAAGTATGACAGAGTGTCTGATGATGCTGTCAGACTTAGACTTTTTCCTTTTTCACTAAGGGATAAGGCTAAGGCTTGGTTAAATTCGTTAGTACCTAGATCTATTAGAACTTGGGGAGAACTTACACAAATATTCTTATCGAAATATTTTCCACCATCTAAGACTACTAAGCTTAAAAATGATATCACATCTTTCAGTCAGATGAGGGAGAATCGATTTATGAATCTTGGGAAAGATTTAAAGAACTTTTTAGAAAATGTCCACATCATGCTTTACCAGATTGGTTAATTATTCAAACATTTTATAATGGATTAGTATGATCTCTTAGATCTATTATTGATGATGTTGCTGGTGGATCACTAATGTCTAAACCTTTTGAAGAAGCCTATGCATTAATAGAAGAAATGGCTACCAATAATTTTTAATGGCCTGCTGAAAGGGTAAATCCCAAGAGATTAGCCAGTATTCATGATTCTAATGCTTTAACTATGATAGTTTCTCAAATTGTTGCTCTTTCAAAGAAAATAGATCAATACGGAATGAATCGTTCTCAAACACCTCCAGTGTTAGAAGAAAATTCATTAGGACAAATTGTAGATGCTCAATCTTCATATGAAACTATAAATTTAATAAATAATAGACAAAATAACCCTTATTCAAACTATTATAATCCAAGTTGGAAAAATCATCCAAACTTTAATTGGAATAACCAAGGTAATGCTAATCCTATTAATCCTCAGTGGGGAACAATCCTGTAAACCCATTAGGAAATATAAACAACCAGGGTAATTCTAATTATAGACCTTCTAATCCACCAGGTTTTTATAATAATTCACAACTTAAGGAGAAGAAATTATCTATGGAAGAATTAGTTTGGAATATGGGTAATCAATTACAATGTCAAGGAGCTGCTATTAAAAACATAGAAAACCAATTGGGGCAAATTGCTACTGCACTAAGCAATAGACCTGTTGGAACTTTTCCTAGCAATGTTGATGTAAATCCTAAAGATCAAGGAAAATAACAAATTAAGGCTATTCAATTAAGAAGTGGAAAAGAGTTGGAAACAAGAGTTCAAAAAGAAACTGTAGTTGAAAAGGAAAAAGAAGAAATTGAAGGAGAAAATGAAAGTTTATATCCTGATTTTCCTCTGAAACCTATGAAAATTACTGTTGAAAAACCTCCACCACCATTTCCTCAAAGACTAAAGCAACAAGATAAAGGAAAACGATTTGTTAAATTCTTAGACATTTTAAAAAAAATTGTCAATAAATATTCATTTTGTTGAAGCTTTGGAACAAATGACTGATTATGTTAAATTTATGAAGGATATACTCAACAAAAAAGAGGAAGTTACTAGATTATAAGACTGTTGCACTCAGTGAAGAGTGTAGTGCTATAATTCAAAGAAAGCTTCCTGATAAACTTAAAGATCCTGGTAGTTTCACTATCACATGTGCTATTGGTGAAAAATTTTATGGGTGAGCATTATGTGATTTGGGAGCTAGCATAAATTTGATGTCTCTATCAACTTTTAAAAGGTTGGGAATTGAAGAGATTGCACTAAATTCTGTAACTCTACAGTTAGCTGATCGATCTACCAAACATCCTAAAGGAGTTGTAGAAGATGTTCTGGTTGATAAGTTTATCTTTCCTGTGGAATTTATAATTTTAGATATGGAAGAAGATAATGAAATTTCAATCATTATAGGAAGACCATTCCAAGCTACAGGAAGAACCATGATAGTGTTGGATTTTGGGGATCATGCGCAACGGAAGCGAAATTAATCATGTACGCATATTAAAGTCATTTCCCCAAAAACCACCAAGGATCTCATGTGCTCATACAAATCAAAAAAATAAACCCAAAAAGAAGTGCAAGAAATCATACCATGCAAGAGTTCTACTCTTAGATTTCCTCGGATCTTTAAGGCGCCGAAACCACCGCCCTCTACCGGTATCCACACTCGAACGGATTTCCAAATGGCTTCCAACCGCTAGATCGAAATGGGGTTTTCTCCAAAACCCAAAGAACTCTCTTCCTCTCTTGTGGATTTCAAAAAGAAAATAATAAAAATTGACTTCATAAGCCATGACCCCTCCTTTTAATTGAAGTGACACCGTTTCATGGCACCTCTTCATTAAAGAGGTCATTTTTAATATATATTTAAAAACTCCTTTTTAAATATATGATGAATTAAAACTCTTTTAATTCATGCTTGTAATTTAAAATAATCTTATTATTATAAATTACTCAAGTGAGAGAGTGTTCATCAACCATTCTAGTCCATTCAAATTTTGTGCGACCCTATAGGTTCAATTAACATTGGCAGTAGGCTTAAATCACCATTTATAAACCTACAAGTTATAGTTGGTCTCTAGCAAGACACTATAACTACCCAAGTTAGTATGAATAGTCTCAAGATCCGAGACAACCCGATTGTTAATGACATAATCCCTTTATCACATGATATCATGATAGAATATAAGGCATGGATTAATGTCAACCTTATATCTCTCTATCTTTAATTTCTCGACTCTCGATTAGATCGATTAAATAAATGCAATTGATCTCCATCAATTCATTTGAGTGTGACCACACAATTCTCGACCTAAATCATTCGAGGGGCCCAGAGATATCTCTCTTATTATAAGAGGGATAAATTCCATCTTGATTACTCATATCTCACTACATGATTCACATCATGCCCAATCATAATCTTTATGGTCATCCGATCAAAGACAACGTTGGGTTATGTCAAAACATAATATTCCTCATGTTGAGAACCATGACAATCTCGAGTCAAAGGATTCGATGTCACTACAACTTGAGATTAACATATGACTTATATCCATGATTTAATCTCAAAGCGAGTCGATCCAATATTTATTCTCCAATAAATACATATAAATCTGATGTGTATCCCCATACATATATTCATCTCATGAATATCCATCAAACTTTATATTAATCTTTATTTATTGTCATTCCCACAACAATAAGCGATTATGGATATTTAGAATAATCTTCATAATAAACATGAAACTATTCAAGGTTCTTCTTCTATCATAAACATGCTAATTAAAATAGAAAAATATTCATAAAAAGTTCAAAATACATATCCATATAATATCCATATAATAGTGCTCAGAGCACTATCACTAACGAGTCTCCCACTCGCACTAGGCCCATTTATCAATGTATCTAATACCCATGGACCTTACATGACCCTCATGTTTTGCTTATGGTAGAGGCTTAGTTAATGGATCCGTAACATTGTCATCTCGTTGCAACTTTGCATATTTTAACGTCACCTCTCTCAATAATTTCTCTAAGGAGATGATAACGCTCGAGTATATGTTTGGATCGCCGATGTGACCTAGGTTCCTTTGCTTGTGCTATAGCACCATTGTTGTCACAATAAATCTCAACAGGATTTGTGATACTAGGAATCACTCCAAGGTCGAAACAAATTTCTTTATCCAACTGCTTCTTTCGCTGCATCACATGCTCGCTATGTACTCGACTTCGATTGTAGAATCGACGAACGATGCTTTGCTTTGAACTCTTCCAGCCTAATAACACCACCATTTAAACAAAACACATATCCCGATTGCGATCGATAATCATCTTTGTGTGATTGAAAGCTTGCATCCGTGTAACCTCTTACAACCGGATCATCTTCTAATCCACCAAACACCAAGAACACATCCTTAGTTCTTCTCAAGTACTTAAGAATGTTCTTGATCGCTATCCAGAGTGACTTTCACCGGGATCCGATCAGTATCTGCTCGTTATGCTTAAAGCATAAGAAACATCCGGTCTAGTACATAACATGGCATACATGATAGATCCTATAGCGAAGCATAAGGAATCTTACTCATACGCTCTCGCTCATCATTAGTGTTAGGACACCGAGTCTTGCTAAGCGTTATGCCATGTGACATGGCAAGAATCCTCTCTTGGACTCTTCCATACGTAACCTTTTCAGTATAAGGTCTATATATGTACTTTGATTTAGAGCGATTAGCCTTTTAGATCTATCTCTATAGATCTTTATCCCTAGGATATAGGATGCCTCTCCTAAATCCTTCATTGAGAAACATTTACCCAACCAAGTTTTGACATTGTGCAAGGTAGGTATGTCATTCCCAATGAGTAATATGTCATCGACATATAAGACCAGTAAAAACAATAGTGCTCCCACTAACTTTCTTGTAAACACAAGGTTCATCTTCATTTTCGATAAAGCCGAACTCTTTGATCTGTCTCATCAAAACGAAGATTCCAACTCCTTGAAGCCTGCTTCAAACCATAAATGGATCTTAGAAGCTTGCACACTTTACCAGAATTCTCAGGATGAACAAAACCTTCAGGTTGTGTCATATACACATCCTCAAACAAGTTTCCATTAAGAAACGCAGTTTTAACATCCATTTGCCATATCTCATAGTCATAATATGCAGCAATGGCAATGAGAATTCTAATAGACTTAAGCATGACTACCGGTGAAAAAGTTTCATCATAGTCAATACCATGAATTTGTTTAAAACCTTTTGCAACAAGTCTTGCTTTATAAGTATGCATATTACCATCCATGTCAGTTTTCTTCTTGAAAACCCACTTGCACCCAATGGTCTTAATATCTTTTGGTGGATCAACCAAGTTCCAAACTTGATTATCATACATGGATTGGATTTCGTATTTCATGGCCTCTAACCATTTGTCGTAGTCTTGATTTAACATAGCATCTTGATAGGTAGTAGGATCACCATGATCCATTAACAATACATCATGATCATTATTCATGAGAAATCCATATCTCTCATGCTCATAACGTATTCTATCAGATCTACGTAGTTCTTGTGTTACAACTGGTGTGTCAATAACTCCTTGTTGACCACCATCATCCAAAGGTATTTCAATGTTATTTTGTGACTCTCGAACTTCTTCGAGTTGTACTTTACTCACACCGATTCCTTTAGAAATAAATTCCCTTTCCAAAAAGAAACCATTTCTAGCAATAAACACTTTGTTCTCAATGGGATTGTAAAAGTAATATCCTTTAGTCTCCTTAGGATAACCCACAAAAATACATTTATCGGATTTAGGTTCAAGTTTATTAGAATGTAAACGCTTTACATAAGCTTCACAACCCCAAATCTTAAGAAAAGCAAACTAGGCTTCTTCCTAGTCCATATCTCATATGGTGTCTTTTCAACCCTTTTGGATGGAACTCTATTTAGTGTAAAAGCAATACGTCATAAGTGCATAACCCCAAAAGGAAAGTGGAAGATCCGATGCACTCATCATTGATCGAACCATATCAAATAGAGTTCGATTCCTTCTTTCGTACACACCATTCCATTGTGGTGTTCCAGAGGAGTAAGTTGTGAAACAATTCCACAACTCTTAAGATGATCACCAAACTCTTGGCTCAAATATTCTCCACCTCGATCGGATCGAAGCACCTTAATTGTCTTACCAAGTTGATTTTGTACTTCATTTTGAAAATACTTGAACATTTCAAATGCTTCATATTTATGTCTCATCAAATAGACATAACCATACCTACCGAAATCATCGGTAAAGGTAATGAAGTACCCGTAACCTCCTATGGCTTCTATACTTAATGGTCCACATACATCCGTATGTATTAGGGCCAATAATTCATTAGCCCTTTCACCGTGTCCAAGTAAAAGGCTCCTTTGTCATTTTCCCCAAAAGACATGATTCGCAAGTATCAAATGATTCATAATCAAATGAATTCAAAAGTCCATCTTTATGGAGTTTTGAAATGCGTTTCTCATTTATGTGTCCTAGACGACAATGTCAAAGATAGGTTACATTCAAGTCATTTGACTTAAATTTCTTGGTAGTAATGTTACATACAGAAAAATCATTGGATATTTGAAGGTTCAAAACATAAAGACCATCTAGTAAAACAACATTTGCATAGAACATATCTTTATGATAAATGGAGCAAATATTATTCCTAATAATAAAAGCAAAATCATCATTATCCAAACAAGAAACTGAAACAATGTTTCTACACATTGTAGGAACATAAAAACAATTGTTCAATACTAACAAAAGCCCACTGGGTAAAGAAAGTTCATAACTTCCTACGAACCTAAAGCAACGAACTTTTGCTCCATTGCCTACGCGAAGATCCACTTCGCCCCGTTTCGATTTTCTACTCCCCTTTAGTCCCTGCACATTTGAACAAATGTGAGATGCGATCCAAGTATCCACTATCCAGGAACTAGAAGGAGTATAATTAATCCGTATAACATTTATACCCGAAGCACTCGGTCCCACCGGTTTTCTTGTTCATTAGATCTTCCTTATAAAGTTTGCAATTTCTTTTCCAATGACCGAGGTTCATTGCAAAAGAAACGAGACATCATCCTTCCGGGATTTAGCCTTGGAACTAAGATTGGGCTTAGGTTTAGGATTGGACTTTCCACCCCAACCTTTGCCTTTTCCTTTTCCTTTCTTCTTAAAACTCTTACCCTTTTGCTTAACCATTAAGATTTGCCCGAGCTTGGATTTTATATTTTGTTCAGCGAGCTTTAAGCATCGTATGCAACTTCGATATTGATTTGTCCATCTCATTCATATTGTAGTTCATGACAAACTGGTCATAACTACGAGGAAGTGAATTCGGAGAGCAAATCGGTAGCCAATTCTTGGCTTAATGGAAATCCAAGCCTTGCCGTGTGCTCCATGTAACCTTTCATTTTCAATACATGAGCACTAACTCGAACTACCTTCGACCATTTTGCAAGAATGCAATGCCTTGGTAGTTTCATATCTTTCTTGCCTTGCTTGTTGCTTGGAACATTTCCTTTAGGTTTATGATCATATCATAAGCCTCCATATGTTCTAAATCTTTCCGGATCTCGTAACTCATGGCAACTAACATCAAGCAAGCAACATCTACAGTAGTCACTATGATGCTTCTCATAAGCATTCTTTTCTGCTCCGGTGGCATTATCATCCGGTTTTTCGGGTGAGGTTCATCCGGGACATATAACTTCCTTTCGTGTTTGAGAACAATTCTCAAATTACGAAACCGATCAAGGAAGTTAGCCCTCGTAAGCTTGTCCTTCTCAAGGACCGATCGCAATGAAAATGCAGAATTGTTATTTTTGTTGTTGGCCATCTACAATAAATGCAAAGTTTAAGTATATTAATTATGAAAACTCCCACTAAATTAATAATCCCTCTTTTAAAATTATATTAACTTTAGTGGTATAAGATCCATAATTATACTTAATTTTAAGTCGACTTTGGCATGACACTTAAAATCAAGTATATTTAGGTAGGTAACTATTACCAATTGCATCAAATGCAACTCTTAATGGGATTTTTGACATCTTATGTCGTAGCATGTTTAAATCTCATCTCATGCCCTTAGGCCCAAAACCATTTTGTAAGCCTAATTAAGTTTTACCATTTTAAACACATGAGTAGCACCATTACTCATCCTCGTCATGCTAATATTATCTAATGTACTCATACTTTGGTAGAACCCACATCATGGTGATATTAGTTTTTGACGGGTGTTTAATAATAATGGATGGCATGAAAAACTTAAAATTTCAAATGAGGGATCGTTATAGATTTTAAATTATAATGATGTTATGATTTATTTTAGTATCATATACTAAACCACATCACGGAAAATATCAAAATACGAAGCATAATTAAGCGTGTCAAAATATGGCCCCAAAACTAGAATGATCTTCATAAGCCAATTATGAAGATCAAAAGTCCAATCTAAGGGTAAAAGGTAACTTCTAAAGCCTTCGAGATCACCATCTCCTGCATGAACTTCTACCTCCTCCATCACCATGGTGGATAGTGGACTTCAAGTGCCTTGCTTTGTCTTCTCATGATTTATCTCACCAAGAATAAATATATGTAATATAAATTACAACAAAGCAAAATGGCACGCAGACCATAATTAATAATTACATCTCATTGCAAAAATTAAAATATTACAACCATGCAATTTACAGAATTCACTGGGCCATATTATGTGTCACGCAAGTCAATACATCATGTATTAATCTAATTAATACATCCATGTTTGACAAACTAAAATAATAATAATAATAATAAAATTACTTGATAATTGGCTCGATGTTTCTAAAACAATTAAATTTATGAGACGTTAGGAATAAAAACGGCGGTTCCGCTAAAATTTCTTAATTAAAATCTGTACATCGCAATACTAAAATTTTATATTTTTTTTGCCAAAAACAATCCAAAATTTCATAAATTATTTAAAAAGAATTTCATGCAAAAAATTATAAATATTGCGATATAAATTCAACACTTTAATCTAATTAAAATTTGAATCCGGATTTTAAATTCGCATTAAATCATAATTTAATTAATCATATTAATTAATTAATGCGAATAGGTGCCATTCGAACGAATAGACACGAGGGAGTTGGGCCTTACAAACCAAGAGGTGCCAACCCATTAGACACCTATTGGTGTCAACTCCACATTGACCGCCCGCCATAACCGCCTGCCACCGGCCAACCGCTGCCGTCGGCCAACCGCCGCCGTCGGCCAACCGCCGCCGCCGAATCCGCCGGCGGCCATAGCCGCCGCAGCCGACGTCCAAAAACACCGTTAAATTGATTTCTATGAAAACATAAGTTGGCTCTGATACCACTGTTGGATTTTGGGGATCATGCGCAACGGAAGCGAAATTAATCATGTATGCATATTAAAGTCATTTCCCCAAAAACCACCAAGGATCTCATGTGCTCATACAAATCAAAAACATAAACCCAAAAAGAAGTGCAAGAAATCATACCATGCAAGAGTTCTACTCTTAGATTTCCTCGGATCTTTAAGGCGCTGAAACCACCGCCCTCTACCGGTATCCACAATCGAACGGATTTCCAAATGGCTTCCAACTGCTAGATCGGAAACGGGGTTTTCTCCAAAACCCAAAGAACTCTATTCCTCTCTTGTGGATTTCAAAAAGAAAATAATAATAATTGACTTCATAAGCCATGACCCCTCCTTTTAATTGAAGTGACACCGTTTCATGGCACCTCTTCATTAAAGAGGTCATTTTTAATATATATTTAAAAACTCCTTTTTAAATATATGATGAATTAAAACTCTTTTAATTCATGCTTGTAATTTAAAATAATCTTATTATTATAAATTACTCAAGTGAGAGAGTGTTCATCAACCATTCTAGTCCATTCAAATTTTGTGCGACCCTATAGGTTCGATTAACATTGGCGATAGGCTTAAATCACCATTTATAAACCTACAAGTTATAGTTGGTCTCTAGCAAGACACTATAACTACCCAAGTTAGTATGAATAGTCTCGAGATCCGAGACAACCTGATTGTTAATGACATAATCCCTTTATCACATGATATCATGATAGAATATAAGGCATGGATTAATGTCAACCTTATATCTCTCATCTTTAATTTCTCGACTCCCGATTAGACTGATTAAATAAATGCAATTGATTTTTGTGCGACCCTATAGGTTCGATTAACATTGGCGAGTAGGCTTAAATCACCATTTATAAACCTACGAGTTATAGTTGGTCTCTAGCAAGACACTATAACTACCCAAGTTAGTATGAATAGTCTCGAGATCCGAGACAACTCGATTATTAATGACATAATCCCTTTATCACATGATATCATGATAGAATATAAGGCATGGATTAATGTCAACCTTATATCTCTCTATCTTTAATTTCTCGACTCTCGATTAGACTGATTAAATAAATGCGATTGATCTCCATCGATTCATTTGAGTGTGGCCACACAATTCTCGGTCTAAATCATTCGAGGGGCCCGGAGATATCTCTCTTATTATAAGAGGGATAAATTCCATCTTGATTACTCATATCTCACTACATGATTCACATTATGCCCAATCATAATCTTTATGGTCATCCAGTCAAAGACAACGTTGGGTTATGTCAAAACATAATATTCCTCATGTTGAGAACCATGACAATCTCAGGTCAAAGGATTCGATGTCACTACAACTTGAGATTAACATATGACTTATATCCATGATTTAATCTCAAAGCGAGTCGATCCAATATTTATTCTCCAATAAATACATATAAATCGATGTGTATCCCCATACATATATTCATCTCATGAATATCCATCAAACTTTATATTAATCTTTATTTATTGTCATTCCCACAACAATAAGCGATTATGGATATTTAGAATAATCTTCATAATAAACATGAAACTATTCAAGGTTCTTCTTCTATCATAAACATGCTAATTAAAATAAAAAATATTCATAAAAAGTTCAAAATACATATCCATATAATATCCATATAATAGGCCTAGGGCACTATCACTAACAGATAGATGTTCAAAAAGGAGAATTGATAATGAGTGTAAATGATTAAGAAGTAACATTTAACATCTCAAAGTCAATGAAATATCCTTCAACAGAAAAAGATGATCAATGTTTCAAAATGGATATATGTGATTATCTGAAAAGAGAATATTTCAAGGAAAATTATGAAGAAAAAGAAGATATAGAAAAAGATAGTTATGATGAAATTGATAGCGAAGAAGCTGATTATATTCATGAGAAATTTGAAAAACTCAATTCAACAGCACCAGATCTGTTGTAAAACCCCCTGAACTTGAATTAAAGAATCTTCCAAATCATTTGAAGTATGTATTTTTAGGAGAGTTTTCAACATTACCAGTAATTGAATCCTCATACTTAAATGAAATTCAAGAAAAAAATTTAATGGATACATTAAAAAATACAAAAAAGCTTTTGGTTGTACTCTAGCTGATATTAAAGGAATTAGTCATTCGATTTGTATGCACAGAATTTTATTAAATGAAGAACATATACTAAGAATTGATCCACAAAGGAGACTGAACCCTATCATGAAAGATGTAGTTAAAAAAGAGATTTTAAAATGGTTAGATGCTGGAATTATATATCATATTTCGGATAGTACTTGGGTAAGTCCAATTCATTGTGTTCCCAAGAAAGGAGGAGTAACTGTTGAAGCAAATGAAAATAATGAATTAATACCTATCATACAAGTTTCTGGATGGTGTATTTATATTGATTATTGAAAATTAAATGCCACCACCTGAAAAGATCACTTTCCTCTTCCTTTTCTAGACCAAATGTTGGATAGACTTCTTTGGACACAAGTATTACTACTTTCTGGATGGATATACTGGTTACCATCAAATATCTATTGCTCTTGAGAATCAAAAGAAAACAACATTTACTAGTCCTTATGGAATTTTTGCTTTTCAAAGAATGCCTTTCGGACTATGTAATGCACCTGCAACATTCTAAAGATGTATGATGTCTATCTTTAGTAAGTTAATTGATAATGGAATAAAAATATTTATAGATGATTTCTCTGTGTGTGGAACATCAATTGACGCATGCTTAAATCATCTTGAAAAAGTTTTGGAGCTATGCGAAAGAACTAACTTAGTTCTAAATTGGGAGAAATGTCAATTTATGGTTACAGGAGGAATTGTATTAGGGCATAAAATTTCAGAAAATGGCATGGAAGTAGACCCTGCAAAAATTCAAGTAATAGCTAAATTACCACCTCCTACTACAGTGAGAGGGGTAAGAAGTTTTCTTGAACATGCTGGTTTCTACAGGCATTATATTAAAGATTTTTCAAAAATTACCAAACCTCTATGCCAACTTTTAGAAAAGACATGAAATTTGAATTTACCGAAGACTGATTAAATGTCTTTGAGTTATTAAAGGAAAAACTAATTACAACACCTATAATAGTTTCACTTGATTGGGAGAAACCATTTAAATTAATCTGTAATGCTAGTGATTATGTTATTGGAGCTGTTCTTAGTCAAAGATATGATAAAATTTTTAAAGTTATATACTACGCTAGTAGAACCCTTAATGATGTTCAAATTAATTACACAGTTACTGAAAAAGAGTTACTGGCTATTGTGTATGCTTTTGATAAATTTAGATCATATTTAATTAGGACTAAATGTATTGTGCATACTGATCACTCTATTATTAATTATCTGATGCAAAAGAAGGATACTAAACCAAGATTAATTAGATGGGTACTTTTAATGCAAGAATTTGATTTTGTGGTGATTGATAGAAAAGGAACTGACAATCAAATTGCTGATCATTTATCGAAACTGGAATATCATGAATCATCTGATAGCGACAATGAAATTACAGACAGTTTTTCTGATGAGAAAGTTTATAATATTAATGAGTGAAAAATACCTTGGTATGCTGATATTGTTAACTATATAGTAAGCATATTTTGCCACCTATGCTAACTCTGCAGCAACAGAAAAAATTCATTCATGATGCAAAAGCATATTTTTGGGATGAACCATATTTAAATAAGCAATGCAACAATCTTATTATTAGGAGATGTGTGTCATATGAAGAAACTAAACAGATTATTCAAAAATATTACGATTCTGAATTTGGAGGACATTTTGGGATTGACAAAACTGCGCATAAAATTTTACAAGCTAGATTTTATTGGTCTACTCTTTTTAGAGATGTTTACACACATATCAAAACTTGTGATAGTTTCCAACGAGTAGGTAATATATCTAGAAGAAATGAAATACCTCTGAATTTCAAGTTAGAAGTTGAGATTTTTGATGTTTGGGGTTTAGATTTCATGGGACCATTTATTCCTTCATTTGGGAACTTATATATTTTAATTGCAGTTGATTATGTATCAAAGCGGATTGAAGCAAAAGCTTTACCTCATTGTGATGCTAAAAGTGTTTCAAGATTCTTAATGAAAAACATTTTCACAAGATACGGAATGCCGAGAGTGATTATCATTGACGGAGGATCCCATTTTAGGAAAAAAATACATTCAAAGATTGGCAGAAAAATTTAATATTATTCATAGATTCTCTACTACCTATCATCCTCAAACCAGTGGTTTAGCTGAAGCTTCTAATCGTGAGATTAAAAAAATTTAAGAAAAGACTGTAAATCCTAGTAGAGTAGATTGGTCTACGAGACTAGATACTGCATTAAGGGCATACAGGACTGCTTATAAAACTCCTATTGGTATGACTCCTTATAGACTTATTTATGGAAAAATTTGTCCCTTAGCAGTAGAATTGGAGCATAAAGAATTTTGGGCGATTAAAGAATTCAACTATAATTTGAAAAATGCTGGTGAGAAGAGATTGTTGCAATTGAATGAATTAGAAGAATTAAGAAATGAATCTTATGATAACGGCATAATTTATAAGGAAAAACTGAAGTTAATGCATGATCGAAAGATTAACTAGAAGAACTTTAAACCAGGACAAGAAGTTTTGCTTTACAATACAAGACTAAAATTATTTTCTGGGAAATCAAAATTTCGTTGGTTAGGACCCTTTTACGGTGACTCAAGTTTACACTTATGGAGCTGTTGAAATTAAAGATCAGAAGACTGGGAATAGATTTAAAGTAAATGGACATAGATTAAAACCATATTTTGAGGGTAAAAGACCAAATTTTAAAGTGGTTTTAATGATCAGTCAACCTGAATAACACCTGAATAGGTCGGGCTGACGACGTTAAACCAAGCGCTTATGGGAGGCAACCCATAGTTATCTTTATTTGTTGGAGTGATTGTTTGAGTTTGTCATTTGTTTGTAGTATTGTTTAATTCTACTACTTGTATTTGACATTTGATTATCAAGAATTTGGATCCATAGAGAAAATTTAGAACTTATTTAACCACGACGTAAAAGTGCAAAATTTTACCTAGGGTGCCGATGGCGGGTTTTTCCTGAGAGCCCTGGAATTTAATTGTACAAAGCTCGCCGACAGCGGGATCAGTGAGTGGGCAGTTTTTTGAGTTCGAAATGTTGGATTTTGGCGGTTTTTAGTGAATTCGTCCCTTATAAACTCACATGGACGGTTCCTAAACACTCTAACTCCCAAAAACAAAAGGAAACTACTTTCAATTCCTCTCTAATGGCTTCCAATTCAGTAGATTACCCTAGATTTCAAGTTCACAATCGGTGAAAGTTCGTCAGTGCCAAGGCGCAGCGACTTTTTAACAAGGTGATGTCCAAGAGAAGGCTAATTAAGGAACGAGGATTCGTCAATAGAGTAATAAGCAATTCTTCGTCACCAATTGAAGAAATGATTGTGCGGCAAAGATAGGAAGTGTTTTACTATACTACTGCAGTAGTCGTTCTAGTGGTTAAGGAATTCTACGCTAATTTGCATGTAATCAACTAAGGAAGTGTCTATGTGCGAGGTAGGTTGATAACATTTAATTCTGGAAGGATTAATGAGTTATACATCCTTGAGAATGTTGTTGTCTGCCATTATTCAAATTTCGTGCCGATGAAAGACAAGATGAATGAAATATTCCAATATTTGACGGACGAAACCGAAGACTGGGAAGTTAGAGAAAACGAGTACGTTAGTTTTTCTGCAACAATTTTAAATCCCGTTTCAAAAAATTGGCACTTTTTAATATCTACAAAGTTATTGCTGACGATGAAAATCGACAGTCACGAAAGAAAGTGCAATTTTAAACTATTGCATTCAAATGGGATGGCCCATTGATATTAGATCAATTATTGTGAAGTCTGTGTTTGGCCTGATCGTTCAAGGATCATCTCAAGGGCTTGGACATCCTTCAATAATTTTCTCAATATGCAGTTTGCTTCAAGTATCAGATGAGATTTGGGAGAAAATACTGCTACCCTAGAAACTTTTAGACCTAACTCGTAAGTTCCCAGCTGATGCACCAAAAATATATACTCTTTTAGCTATATGTTTTTACCTATTTTTGATAATATTGCACTTTAAAGGAATGTATTTTTCATGATTTTTTACAGGTATGATGATTATGGGTGAATGGGGTGAAAAGATGCAAAAAGGAACGAATTTGGAGCAAAATGGAGCAATTTGGAAGAAAACTGCCCTGGCGCCGCCGGCGCCCTATTCCAGAGAACTCCATAATTAATTGGCACGATAGGGCGCCGCCAGCGCCGCCGGCGCCCTATGTCGGTTCACTTCAAAATTCAAAAGTTTTGGCAGATTTTTTAAGAGGTGCTTGAAGAAACTCTTGGGGAATTCGTTCCTAACATTAAATTAAATGTCCAAGACGAAAATTAAGAGGAGAAAGAGAAGAAAATTGTTGTAGAGAGTGTGAGGAATGTGTGAGAGAGAGTTAGGGTTTGTGATTTAAAGAGAGATTCTTCTCTAAGGAGGGGAGAAGAGGGAGTAAAGTAAGAGATTGCTTCTTCATCTTTGTTCCAAGGAGAGAATCAAGTGTTGCAAGGAAGAGAAAAGGAATCAAGGGGACTTTGAAGGAATTTTCTTGGGGGAGAGAAAGAGATAAGTTGTATTTACTATTGTAGTTTCTATGACTCTTCTTTTACATATAAAATCCATGTGTTTTTATATCTTCTCCATGGTTAGGGAGTAGTCTCCCTTGCCTTTCTTCTTGCATGAAGTAATTATGATGTGGTGATGTGGAAATGATGTGCCCTTTAAGTGTTATAAAAGTTGTGATGTTTCTTTAATTTGGAACTTAATTTACTTTTCAATTCGACCGATTGAATTGTTAAAACATGTTGAGGAACATTAATTCCAAAAGAATTGAATGTTCTACAACAAAATGAAGAAATCATTTAATGTCCGTGAATGAATTACGTAGTTCATGGGGATTAAGTGCAAATAAATAGGGAAATGAGTTTTGATGGACTTCAAATTGGAGATTTCATGTTGACAGAATGGGATCCCCAATTTGGTCTTAAGATTGGTAACTAAAGCCTACGGTTAGCCTTCGAGTGAAGGGTGAGTGGGAGCTCCGAAGTGAGAGCCGGTATCCTCCCAGCCTAGCCTTAGATTTAGTAACTAAACTTAAGATATGGCAATGTTCTTTACCTGCTTGGAAGAGGGGGTACTCTTTCAAAGGTAAAGAAGCGAATATGCTCCTATTTGGCACAACACAAATAATTACCAATCTTCATCATCCACACATAATAATCTTTATGCAGGAAGAAAGACACTTTTCATATAGAAGTATCTTATAAATCACATAAGTTAGTGTGTTTTTTAGTTAATATAGTTCAAGTAATTAGAAGTAATTGTAGTAGCTTTATTATACTTTGCATTAACTAGTGGTAGTACACTTACGTAATTGTTACATTGGGTATTGAATTTTAGTGCTATATTATCTGATTTAAAGAACGTTCACCTCCCTGTGGGATCGATAACCAGGACTCCACTAGAGCCCTGTATTACTTGATACAATACGTATACTTGCGTTAAATTTGTGACTTTACTAAATCATTCTAAATCTATATAAATTTAAATTCATAAATTCTTGCTTAATATATAAAGTCGCGGTCACTAGCCAATGATGAGGAGAATGACACGGGTGTGATTATGGATCAAGCATCACAGAATTCTGTTCCTATTCAACCTCTAGTAGCGGACAAGACACCGATGATCTTACACTGAATTAAGAGTCTAGAGAAGCAGGTACAAAATTTAATGAGCACAGTTAACAATATGTCTGATTTCTTTGATCATATCGATTGGAGGATGAAAGAACATTTTAATCATAATGGGCAATTTGAAGCAAGTTTGATACACTTAATGAAGAAGATGGGATGGATTGATGAAGATTTAACTGAAGAATTCCCATTTTGACCTTTTTATAACATGTTCGTCCATGTTCAAGCAATAGGTGATATCAGAGAAGAAACCAGTACTGATTCGGAAGAGTACTAGAATTTTTTTATTTGTTTCTTTATTGTTATGTTTAATTTGAACTTTTTTTGTGTGTTTTCTTTCTTAGTTTGCTTTTTAATCTCAATATAGTTGAGAAAATGATTGAAATGTTTGTTTTCAGCGTTTTTAGTGTTTTGGTTTAGATTGCGACGCTGATTAGATGGATTTTGGTTGAGAAAATACCTGCTTATGTGTGTTATGTATTGTGGATAGTAAACACTTGGATTTAATATATAATTATGAAGTTTTGTTGTGTGTATGTTTATTTGTGTTAGTACATCACTTAATCACTTAAAATATATGATTAAAATGATCGAACGGAAAAATTTGAAAAAATTGCAAAAATTTGAAAAAATGATCAATATTTGAGAATCTCGCCGACGCCGCGCTCGAGGCCACTGACTGTGTGATTTTCCTGAGGGTATTGGAATTTAATTCAATAGAGCCCGCTGACGGCATGAACAACCCCGCCGACAGCGAGATCCCAAAAACTACCTATTAATCACGATATTGACCGGTCAAACGCCACTATTCATCGTCTTCTTCCCCAATTTACCCAAAATTTCGACCTAGGGTTTGGTAGATCTCAGATTTGGAGCGATTTCAACACATTCAAACACTGGATTTCATCTTCCCTTGGTAAGATCTTTACTCCTATGTAAAAAATTTTTTATTTTCACCATGAATTTCTTCCACATTAAGAAATTTTAGAAAATTTGAAAATGTGGAGAAAAGACTTGAAGGAATTCATGAAATTCGATTTAGATTGCTTTAAACCCCCTTTAGAAGCCATTGTATTATTGTTTTGGAGATTAGTTTGGATTTTTGTGATTTTGATAGATCAAACAATGGCTCCACAACAAAAGAGAAGACTCGAATACGACGAGACTCGATTTATAAACTCGAAAGCACAATCGAGGTAAACTTCAATCTTTCAAAGTAAGAAGTGCATACAAGATCGTGTTTTCGAAAATCCCAGTGGAGAGGTGGAACGAGTTATCAAAGAGAGAGGATGGGAGAACTTCTGTTACACAACAAATAATGTTGTTATTGAAGTTGTAGGAGAGTTCTACTCTAATCTGACTCAACTTGAGGATGAGCCTGTCAAGTAAGAGGATTCTCTATAGATTTTAATGTTAACCTCATTAACTCTTTTACAAGCTTAACGACTATTTTCCTAGCAAGTTTGAAACATTTGGAACAATGGAGGGTCCGTTAAACGATGTTATTGACTTTCTCACTGATGGGAAAGGCACTTGGAAAATTAAAAATTGTGAACGGATTAACTTTCCACTTTCCATGATGAATGCCACTACTAAAGCATGGCATTATTTCATTAGTTCGACTTTGCTACCCACCTATCATCATAGTGAAGTCTCAAGTGACAGAGCTGTTCTGAATTTCTGTATTCAGAACAACAGAAGTATAAATGTGGGGAGAATAATTTATAAGAATATTATGGCCACTACAAAGAGTGAGAAAAGTGGATATTTAGGGCATCCTGGCCTAATTTATGCACTTTGTCAATTATCTGGAGTTGAAGCAAGAGATGATGAGAAATAGGTGTATCCAATGAAACTCATTAGTAGAGAAAATATAAAGACTTATAAATCTCATGAGGAATGGAGATCTGGGAGTAGGAGCAAGGCACCTTCTACTAGTAGAGACATCCCTTCTACTAGTTATGACCCTCCTGCCTCTAGTTCCCTTACCTTATATGATTTGATGAATGCCATGACCCTGCAGCGGAAAAGTTTTGAGAAGTTAGATGAAAAATTAGAAAGAATTGATCACAAGATTGAAGGATTAGAGAGAAGACATGATCATGATAGTGAGTATCTTTAGAGGCACTCTGATTTTGAGATGGCATATTATGATGCTCAGGCTAGGTACTACAGAGGAGAGCCTGATGTTATTTTTCCAGAATGCCCCCGTTATACTCAGTATCAGCCCAATCCTCCTGCTGACCAGGGTGATGAAGACATTGTATGGGATTTTGATGCCTGATAGTGATGTGATGTGATGTATGTGTTTGTTTTAGTTTTGTTGTAGTACTTTCATTTTTATTAATTGTATTCTGTGGACTATGCTTTGTTTATAGAATATGTGTTTAGTTTTGCAGTTTGTATTTTTAATTTTGGATGTCTATGATGGATTGTGATTGTAATTGTAATTGTGAACTGTTTAGTCTAAAATAGTAAACTATTTGTTCTGTGTTGTAAAATGCATATGTCCTGTGTAGTTAGTTGTTGTTGTTTAATGTTTAGTTTTATATACTTATTTTAAAATTTCATTACCCTAGCAAATTTTCTAAATTGTTATATGTGTAGAAAGGTTTTTAATATTATAGGTCAGTTGAAGTTAGAAATTTTGAAAAGAATCTGCAAAATTTCAAAAAGACAAAAATGCCTAAAGTGCAAAGGTAAGAATTTTATATTTATAACTTTTTTCTTTCCACCCTGTATTATTTCTATTATAGAAAACTTTAAGTTCAGCGGTGGGGAGAAAAATATTAACTATTATATGCTCTCAATTAACATATTTTCAAAAGTTATAATATGATTTTTGTGATAAAATTTAATTCAGATAACTATATTTAGAATTTATCTAAATATTATAGAAAATTCAAAGAAATATTTTTTGTAATGAAAAATTAATTTTGTAGGTTAAGATATTTAGTATAAGAGGATAAGAATAAATTTAACTATTTAAAGTAAAGAAAACTATATTTTGAAATATTAAGAATCTTAGGAATTTAGTTGAGAAAGAAGAGATTGGGATTCAATGATGTAAAAACTATGAAGTACATATAAGGTAAAGAATGTTTTAAAGTTTTAAATTTAAAAAAAGAAGAGTGAAATTCAAAATTATTAACAGGCTATCCAGATGTAGTAATCCTCACTTGAAACAGAAAAAGAAAAAGAAAAGGATTGAAAAAACAATCCCTGAAAAGAAAAGAAAAGAAAAATATATAGGATTGAAAAACAATCCAAAAGAAAGAAAAAAAAGTAAGGAGAAGCTTGAGGAGATGCCTTATCAAAAATTGGCTTCACTTGGATTAACCGAAAGGGAAAACTAAAAGCATTTCTGAACTTATATTTATGACTAATTTCTTTACTAATAGTATCCTCATGAAGTTCCTATCTTCTGAATATTGTAAGTGAATTGATATTGCAACATATAGTCATTCTTGAAATAAATAAAAAACTAGAACACTTAGTCTTGATGACCAGATACTCATATACTTACAGAAATAATCTAATTACTTGAAAATCTTTCTAAGAATTCTTGCTATAATATTTATTTAAATCAAAATCATAGTATTTCTGAATTAAAACTTTACCACAATGAATCATAACTTTTATGTAGTACTAAAGATTACTTGAGGACAAGTAATAGTTAAGTTTGGGGGATTTTGACCCAAGGAAAAAATGTTAAGATTTTCATGCTTATTTTATACTGATTTTGATGATATTGCACTTTAAAGAAGGGTATTTTTTGGTGTTTTTCTGCAGGTATAAAGATTTAAGGAAAATGGAGCGAAAATATGCAAAAAGAAGCAAATTTGGAGCAAAAAGAACTAAATTATGAAAAATTGACCTAGTGCGCCAATGGCGGGACGATGGAATCGATGGCGTGATTTTACTGAGAGTTCAGAATATATTTCAAAGGTGGGCACCGACGGCGTAGGTCGAGGCCTCCGATAGCGGGGCCAGTTCAAGGCAGTGTTTCTAGAAGACCGCCGACAGCGGAGCTCAAGGCCGCTAATGGTGGGATCGACGGTTCTTTCACAAAATACATCGAGTGTGGATGATTTTCGAAGGGATGCTTGGAAAACCCTTGGAGTCTCTTCAAAAAATTTAAAAAGAACAATTTTAGGCCGAAAAAAATGTCCTATTTCTAAAAGTCACTAAGAGTTCTTAACAAGTCCTTTTGGGGTTTTCTAAGAGTCACTTAGTGTCAATAGAGAGTCCACTAGTGTCCATTGTTGTTATTTAGTGAGTGTTAAATAGTGAGTTCAGATAGAGATATTGGTGAGGAATTCTTCGAAGGATTGTAAGAGTGGAAGGGAAGTGAGAGATCTCTTCTGCATGTTGTTTCGAAAGAGAATTCTGCGTACTGTAAAGAAAGGAAGAGATTCAGAGGAACTTCAAGGAGTTTGCTTGGGGAGGAATTTAAGATAAGTTGTGTTTATTTTCTTTAGTTTGTAGAAATTTACTTTTATATATGAAATCTAAGTTTATTTGTATCCTCTCCATGAAATCTGAGTAGTTTATCTGTCTTTCTCCAAGTTTTGATATTTTTATGAAATGATAAATTGAATTAGTGTGCCATAAAAATTTAAAGAAGTTGTGATAATCTTTTACTTAATTCTTAATTTACTTAATTCGAAATATTTTGAGTTTAACAACTATAGTAAAGATTACATTCGAGATTCAGGGAGGTAAAGTCCTTGGAAGTAGGGTGCAAATAAATAGGGAAATAATATTCATCGAGCGTAGAATTGGAGATTTTAGAGTGACAGGCTAAATTCCTCAATTCGGTCCTATCATTTGGGTACTGAAGTGTAGATGTTATCCCTCAGGCTAGGGGAACGTGGGAGCTCTGAAGTGAGAGTCGATATCCTCCCAGCCTAGCCGCAGATTCAGTAACTAAGCATAGGATTAGTCAATATTCTTTATGCCTGGACCAAAGGGTAAAGAATAAGTATGCTCCTATTTGGTACAACACCATTTAAACTAATTCTAATTATCTATTCATTTAAATATCTTAACAAAGGAGAAAGATTCTTGCTTATATATTTGAACTTCACTTAGTAGAATTAGTTATCTATTAGTAGAACTAGTTTAATTTAAACTTCATATTGTTGTTGATTGCGTATTAGTGACAGATAGACAATTTTGATTTAGTTGTGATTCTGAATTGATTTCTATAATCCTAGTTTGTAGCCTCTAAAATATTCCCTGTGGGATCAATATCCAGGACTCCACCAGAGCCGTGTGTTACTTGAGCGATACGTATACTTGCGTTAAAGAGTAACTCTGCGATTAAATAATATATTATATACTTGTTACAAAAAGATTTAAAATTACACTAAGTGTCCGCAGCGGAGTTTATGCTCTCAAGCAAAATAGCTTTTACTTGCACTTTATTCTTGTCTCTTTGATTTTCTTCTGTATTACTAGAAAGTGTTCCTTGGGATTTATTGCTTAATGAATTGGCAATTTGTCTCAATTGATTCTCAATATTTATGATTGTAGCTCATTGACTTTGCAATTGATTTCCCATTTGTAACACCACTTCTTCTATAGACAACTTCTTCTCCTTAAATTGTGAAGCATTGTTAAAACCTGGAGGATAGGTTGGTCTATAATTATTATTCTCTTGATTTTTTCAATTCCCCAATGGATTTACTTGATTGTTCCCCCATTATTGATTACTACCACCCTGACTATTTTTGTTCCAGTTACAGTTTGGATGGTTCTTCCAAACTGGGTTATAATAATTTGAATATGGGCTATTAGGCTTATTCATGGCATTCAGAGTTTTTAATGATGCTTGACAATCAATCATTTGGCCTAATGAATTTTCTTCAATCAAGGAAATTGGCTGTGAAAAATTCATTCCAAACTGGTCTATCTTCCTTGAAACTGCAGCAACTTGATTTGTTAGCAATGCAAAAGCATCATTTTCATGAATATTGGCTACGTTTTTTATGATTTAACCTTTCAGAAGGCCATTGAAAATTATTAGTAGTCATTTCTTCAATTAAAGCATAAGTGCCAGAAAACGATTTAGACATTGATGAACCAGCAGCAGCGGCATCGATAATAGATCTAAGAGATCCAGCTAATCCAATGTAAAAGATTTTAATTATTAACCAATCTGGTATCAAATGATGTTGACACTTTCTTAGGAGATCTTTAAAACTTTCTCATGCATCATAAGTAGATTCCTCTTAAAACTGACAAAAAAATGTAATATCATTTCTAAGCTTCGCAGTCTTTGATGGTGGAAAAAATTTAGCAAGGAATTTTTACGCTAAATCACCCCAAGTTTTGATAGATCCAGGTGCTAATGAATTTAACCATATCTTAGCCTTATCCCTCAGTGAGAAAGGAAAAATTTTAAGACTAATAGCATCGTCTGAAACACCATCGTCTTTAAAAGTAGCACACAATTCTATAAAATGGCAAGATGTAAATTAGGATCTTCAGTTGGTGCTCCCCCAAACTGATTATTAGATACCATTTAGATAATAGCAGGTATAAGTTCAAATGAATTAGCCGCTACAGCACAGTTTTGAATACTACCACGAAGTTCATCTACTGTAGGGTTAGCATAATCTCTCAAAGGTCTAATTTCATGATGGATTTCAACATTATGATTATTTTTTATTCACCATTTCTTGAATATTTTTATCTTTTTCTGTATTTTTAATTTTTTTGATTTTTCTAATAGTTCTTTCTAATTAAGAATCGTAAGGTACAAGTCCCACAGAACCTAAACTACGCATACACAATTATAAAACAAAATAAAATAAAACACACTAACAAAAGCAAGGAAAAGTAAAAATTTGGTTTTTCTTAAATTTTCTTTAAACGATATTTTAATTAATTTCCCCGGCAACGGTGCCAAAACTTTGATCCCCGGATATCTATTCTTACGGTTTATATATGAAATTACATTTTATATTTATGCTCAACAATAATATCTCTTTCTTTACAATGGTGCCAAAAACTTTATTCTGAAGCAAATAAGAGATCAACTTTAATTATTTATAATATGAGATTGGCGCAAGTATACGTATCGTTTATCAAGTAATATAGGACTTTCTGATTAAGTTATGAGATATCGAACCCACAGGGATATGTTCTAAAAATTTAAAGAAAGAAGAAAAAATAACTTTTTACTTTTTAAAGTGATTTTATAAA
The DNA here is from genome assembly GCA_022702705.1 of Papilionanthe hookeriana x Papilionanthe teres. Lineage (NCBI taxonomy): Eukaryota > Viridiplantae > Streptophyta > Magnoliopsida > Asparagales > Orchidaceae > Papilionanthe > Papilionanthe hookeriana x Papilionanthe teres. Next base: position 68,118,414 of record CM040433.1, read on the forward strand.
TTATGTTTTATAAATAGAAATTTTAAATTCTTTTTGATAATTTTTTAAGAAAAAGTAAAGTAAGCAACTAAAATTATCAAAACTATTAAATGATATGAAAGCAAATGAGAATAAAATATCCTTTTCCTTATCATGAATCAGTAATAATTATGGAATTTCGTTGTGGAATTATCTATATGCGTTGTGCCAAATAGGAGCAGTTATATTCTTTACCTTTACTTGGTTTTATAAAGAACATAGGTTAATCTGATGTTTTTAAATCTTGAAGTTGGGTTAGGCAGGGAAGATACTAGCTCTCACTCTAGAGTTCTCTCTTCTCTCTCCACCTGGGGGCTAACATCTCATAACAAAACTTAAAACATCAAAGCAAATTGGGGGCTTTAACCTGTCACTTTAAAGTCCTATAATTCTACCCTCAATCAAAAGCATATCTTTGTATCTATTTACACTCAACTATATGGACTACAATTCTCACCCATATAATTTAATGCGATTCTCTCCAATTGTTGATTAAGACAATACCGCATTGGTTCTTACATGTTCTCACAACAAATTTTAAAATCTCAATTGGCCAAATCAAGAGGTAAATGAAGTGCAAGGTAGTTGAATCATCAAAACTTCTTCCAACATTAAATATATATACTTCACTCAACTTCCATCCATAATTTAATTACTTCATCATTTAAAAGGAAAAAAATAAATAAAACTACTCAAAACTCATGGAGCAAAACAGAACAATTCTTACTTTAAAACTGAATGTAAAAACAAAGATAAAGACTTATCTGAAAATCCTCTCCTCAAGACTATTGAAGTTCCTTTGAATTTTTGCTTTCCCTTACAAACTCCTTAGGGGGTGGCACCCAACTCTAAGGATTCACTCTCCTAAATGCTAATACAAACTATGATAAAGTAAAATGGAAAGTAAGGAAAGTATGACAAGAAGAAGACTCTCTTTCTTCCTCTCTCCCTTCAAACACTTCAAGTTTTTCTCCAAAATCTCCCACCAATACTTCCTTTCAAAACTCTTCTCTTTCTTCTAATCTTAAAGACTTCTTTTAATAATTTTCCAAAGGGTGCTTTGGTGTCTCCTCAAATCATGTTCAAATTCAATGAATCTACCAAGAGATGCATCCATCCATTCAAATTTTAAATGAATTTTGGTGCCAATGAGAAGTTAAGGAAGTTTAAACCAAAGGGTGCTTCAAAAACCCATTTAAATTTGTGCCAAAATTAATTTAAATTACATAGTTTAACGGCCATAGCTATGCGCCAGCCCTTGGAGCTTAGCCGCCATAGGCTAATTTTGCACACTTTTCATTTTTGCTCCAAATTTGATATTTTTTTGCTCCTTTCATCACAATCATTCATTTTAATTTTACATGCAAGAAAAACATGAAAATACATTTCCTTAAAGTGCAATATCATCAAATATAGGTATAAAAATGTGCATAAAAATACTATTTATTTTAGATGTATCATAGGGTCTCCACTCAAAGACCTCAAAATGCTACAAGCCTCAGAAGACACGTGTACATCAAAGATCTTAGAAGGCTACAAGCCTCAGAAGACATAGGTACATCAAAGACTCAGAAGACTACAAGCCACAGAAGATATAAGAACATCAGAAACCTCAGAAGGTAAGGTACAGGTATATTGAAGACCTCAGAAAGCTGCAAGCCTTAGATAGCACTGGTACATAAAAAACCTCATAAGGCTATGAACCTTAGAAAATATTGGTTCATTTCAGACTCTTATAAAGCATATGCCTGATTGGGCACAACCTTGAAAGGCACGAGCCTCAAAAGTTACGATATTCTTTATTTTATAAAATGTTTTTGCTAACTTTAATTGTAAATTTTGTACGATTGATAAGCCACAATAACCTCAAAAGCAATGTCAAGAAAGAACAAAGAAATACATTATCATCTACAAATGTCACTTCAAATGATTAAAAAGGCTATAAAGACCAATAAGAACAAGTACAAAGGCTACAAGAGATATTGTTGCTACAGAAGCATGAAATTATCCCCCTCAAAGCACAACAGGAAATATCTAGCATTTCTTAATCTTCACTGAAATGTGCAATAGCAACAAGTAAGAAGATCATGTTTCTCACCTACCATGTAGGAAGTGGAAAACTTTCCTCTTTGACACAATGAGAAAGAAGATTTTATTGCTCGCCTACTACAGAAACTAGGGACGACTTTCTACTGCAGCGCAACATGAAGATTCTATTGCTCGCCTGCTATGTAGGATAGAGATGACATTTTCCTTCACCGCAACGAGAAAGAAGATCCTGCTGCGCTCTTACTACGCATGACGGGGAAGATTTCCTTTTCGTTATAACGAGAAGAAAGATCATGTTGCTTGCCAAGTATGCAAGATGACGATGAATTTCTGCTGCAATGTAACATGAAAGAATATCTCGTTGCTCACTTGCTACGCAGGACAGGGAGACTTTCCTCTTCACCCCGAAGAGAAGGAAGATCCCATTGCTCTCCTGCTACACAAGACAGGGACGACTTTCCTCTTCCCTGCAACGAGAAAGAAGATCCCGTTGCTTGCCTGCTACGCACAATAAAGATGATTTTCTGCTGCACCGCAATGTGAAAGAAGATCCCGTTGCTGCCCTGCTATGCAGGGCGGTGACGAATTTCCTCGTGTTGCTCGCACTGCTACGCAGGATGTGGATGACTTTTTCTTCACCTCAATGAGAAAGAAGATTGCGTTGCTCGATTGCTACTCAGAACGGGGATGACTTTCCTCTATGTCACAATGAGAAAGAAGATCGCGTTGTGTGACTACTACGCAGGATGGGGATGACTTTCCTCTTCACCACAATGTGAAAGAAAATCTCGATACTCGTCTGCTATGGAGGACGGATGATCCCCGAATATTTATGCTTATATTTTACACTTTATATTTCTTTTCAATGATAATATCTCTTTCTTTTCAAAGGCACCAAGAACTTGATTCCGAAGTAAATAAGAAATTAATTTTAATTATTTTATAATATGGGATTCTATGCAAGTATACGTATCCTTTATCATGTAATATAGAACATCCAAATTAAGCCCCGAGATATTGAACCCACAGAGAAATGTCTAAAATTTTAAAGAAAATAAAAAAACAACTTTTTACTTTTTAAAATGATTTTTTAAAGTATGTTTTAAGATAAAAAGTTTTAAATTTGTTTTTGATATTTTCTTTTAAGAAAATGTAAAGTAAGCAACTAAAATTAGCATGACTATAAAATGATATATGAAAGTAAATGAGAATGAAATATCTTTTTCCTATTTTAAAGAATGAGTAACAGTTATATAATTTCGTTGTGGAAGTATCTAAATATGTTGTGCCACATAAGAGTAAATATATTCTCTACCCTTACTTGGTTGTATAAAGAACATTGGTTAATATGAAGTTTTGAAATCTTGTAGATGGGTTAGGTAGGAAAGATACTAGCTCTCACTCTAGAGTTCCCTCTTCTCCCTCAACCTAGGGGCTAACATCTCATAAAAAAATTGAAAACATGAAACCAAATTGGGGGCTTTAGCTTGTCACTCTAAAGTCCTCGAATTCTACTCCCCATTAAAAAAACATATCTCCCTATTTATTTTCACTCAATCATATGGACTACAATTCTCACCCATAAAGTTTCATGTGATTCTCTCCAATTGTTGATTGAGACATTACTGCATTGGTTCTTACATGTTCTCACAATAAAGTTTAACATCTCAATTGGCCAAATCAAGAAGTAAATGAAGTGCAAGGTTGTGAATCATCACAACTTCTTGCGACATTAAACACATATACTTCACACAACTTCCTTTTTTAATTTAATTACTTCTTCATTTAAAAGGAAAAGGTTAAAAAAAACTACTCAGAATTCATGGAGATAACACAAGCACAATTTGATTTGAAAGTAGAAATCATAGTGAAAACACAACAATTCTTACTTAAAACCAAATGTAAAAACAAAGATAAAAACTTATCTGAAAATCCTCTCCACAAGACTCTTGAAGTTCCTCTGAAACTTTTTCTTTCCACTAGATAACTCCTTAGAGGTTGGCGCACAACTCTAAGGATTGACTCTCCAAAATTCTAATATAAACTATGATAAAAATAAAGTGGAAAAGTAAAGAAAGTATGGCAAGAAGAAGACTCTCTTTCTTCCTCTTTCCCTTCAACCACTTCAAGCTTTTCTTCAACTTCTTCTGCCAATACTTCTCTTCAAAACTCTTCTGATTTTCTGATCTTAAGTCTTTATTTTAATAATTCTTCAAAAGGTACTTTGGTGTCTCTTCAAATTATGTTTAGATTCAATGTATCTACCAAAGGATGCACCACTTCATTCGAATTTGCCACCCATAAAAAGTTAAGGAAGTTTAAACCAAAAGTTGCTTCAAACACCCCTTGAAAATAATGCCAAATTTGAGTTAATTCGTATTTTTTAATTGTGGCAACTATGCACCAGCCATCCGCGCTTAGCCGCCAGAGGATAATTTTGCACACTTCATATTGTTGCTCCAAATTTGATCCTTTTTTTGCTCCTTTCATCATAATCAGTCATTTTAATCATACCTGCAAGAAAAATACAAAAATACCTTTCATTAAAGTGCAATATCATCAAAAATAGGTATAAAAATGTGCATAAAAATACTATATATTTTAGGTGTATCAAAATCCCCCAAACTTAAAATGTTACTTATCCTCAAGTGACACTTAATCACATAGAAAATTTTAACATGCAAATTATGTAAAAGAGTTTATTTAGGAAGGTTTCAAAATTTTGTTCTAGAAATGAAATAGTTCAATTTAGAAAAAATTTTAGTAAATAAGATCAACTTAAAGTTTAGAAAGTTCTTAAGTAAAGGATGATGAAAAATATGAGTTCCTATCTTATTCAGAAATACTTATAGATTTTTCAAAATATAGGATTTAAACATTTTATTTTTCACTTAAAAATTTTTATTTAAAAATAATTTTACTTACTATATTATAATTGTAAGCTTTAGATTTGCTAAAAACTTGTATTTTAAACGTTAGGTATAGAACCAATTTTTTATTAGGCCCTTAAATCCTCAAGCTTCTCCTTCATTCTCACATACTATTTTTCACTTTTTCTTTTTTTTTCTTTTTCTTCTTTTTTTCGTTTTTATAAGGCAAGGATTATTGTATCTGGATAGACATTTAATGATTTTGAATTCCACCCTTCCATTTAAAATAAAGGTCTGATTTATATCTTTCACTTAAAATCATAATAAGAGTATTGAAAATTATGTTTTAATAAAAGAAATTTAAGCCTTGAAAAATAAAATTCAAATCTTTTATTTTTACAAAAATACAACATTTCCTACAAAAGATAGTTTAACTATATTTAATATTTCTTTACTAAGAAAATTTGAACTTTAAAATTTTTTATTATTACTATAAATTTTAACTAAATTCTCTTACTCATTTCTATATGCAAAATTTTGCTTCCCTAAGATAACTTCAAATACATAATTATTTTCAATCAAAAATGAAATTTTATTTTTAAGAATTCTTGAGAACAAATAAAATTTTAGTTTTTGAAAATTTGTTTTTAAATCCCCCCAAACTTTAAATTTTTATTTAGGATAAAACATTTAAGCATAAGAAATGATACATGGGTATGAATTAAAAACTAGAATAACATGCTTGCAGGAATTTACATATCCTAAATATGCAAGTATAACAGTTAAAAAAAAAACAGAAGTAAAAAATAAATCAAATTTAGTTTTTTAGTTTCTTATGAAATAAAATTTTCAAAGGACTTCTACAGTAGTGGAGGTTTTCTAAGCAAATAAACACCAACTTAACATAATTAAAATCTCAACAATAATATAAAAGATATGGTAGCAAATTTTGAAAAGTTTAAACATGCAGTTTAAATAGTGGTATCTAATAGTGATTTAAATTTTCCTAACAGTTTTGGAATTAAGTTGTACACTATTAAAAACTCAAACATTACATTACAACATTTACTACCACAAATATATCACACATTACAACACATGAATCATAATTATCACAAAACATAAATCTAACACATATATATCTGAATGTGCACAATAGAAATAGTCTAACTATAGTCCACATATTTCAGTGCTCACAACATAATAAAACAAATAATAAAAATCTAAACATCACAACACAATACTAAGCACAAGTACAAACATCACATACTTAATAATAAAAAATCCTACTCATCATCCTCATCATCATTATCTCTCTCATTCCAATCTTTGGATGGCACATAAGGTATAAAGTATGGATGAGGAGGCATCTCAGCACTGTGATCTCCTCTAGTCAGTCTATCCATGTACTGCTGATAATTCTCCTCATACGCATCATGTTTCTGTATATAACACTCAATATTTTCTACCTTTCCATCCATATCTCTAATATGCTCTCTGTTTAGACTCACCTTCTTTAAAATTTTCCTTAATAATATGGTATGTGAATCTCTAGATGATGATGCTTGTGAAGTAGAAACATGAGAAGTAGATGTAGCAAAAGCAGAAGCACCAGAAGCTCTAACAGATCCTCCTCTCCAAGCAAACTTTGAATGCACAATGTAAGTGTTCACATTTACGCTGGTTATAGATCTAAGTGGCTGAAGAACCTCATCCCAAGTTTCAAACTTTGCACCAGAATGCTTACAAAGTGAATGGATCAGGGAAGGAAATCTCATACCTTATGTAGTGACAGGTCTGGCACAGTTTAAAATATAATAAAAAATGATAGCACCTATGTCAATCGGCTTTCCCTTCTGAATATAATAGTTCAAAACAGCTCTCTCCCTTGTAACTTCACTAACATGACCTGAAGGCAACAGCATAGATGAGAAAAAGTAATGCCATGCCTTGGAAGTGACATTCATCTTTGAGGCTGGAAAATTTACTCTTCTCTCATTTGTAATTTTCCATATACCTCTTCCATAAGTAATAAAAGACATAATTTCATCTAACTCTCCTTCCAAAGGATGATAATTAGCATAATAACAAAATAATTCAGGAGGTAATTGGTAAAAGGTATTGATTACCGCAGAAGAAAAATTCACTTGATGTCTCCGAACCATCACTATATTTTCCTCTACTGCTGACAAGTTAACATAAAACTCTCTTACCATAGAAACAACAGCAACAACGAAGAAGAAACAATACTTTTCCTAATTTCTTTGAACAATCATCTCTTCAATATCTCCTCCTAGTTTACTAAAAATTCATTATGCAATCAACTTACGTGATGATAGTGCATCGACGTAACGATCCTCCACTCTAGAACTGACAAATTTGTCTGAATCGAATCTAGCCTTCTCTTTCGAGCGCTTCGACTTTGGAGCCATTTCTAAAATTCACAAAAAAACTCACCATAAATTCCAAAATCAAACTAAAACATGCTAACTTCAATTCTAAAGGCAAAATTCCTAAATCCAAGCAATTTCTCATGCTTTTCCTCAAATTTTCACCATGAATAGTGATTTTTGGATTTCTCAATAATGTACTCAAAATACATGGTGAAAATAAAAAATGTTTGCTTAGGAGAAGTGCTCATACCTTAAGGAGTTCAAATCCAACAAATTTCGTCGAAATCGGCTCTAAATTGATCTTAATTAGTGATGCTCTAGGCTCCTTTTTCGCAAATTTGAGAGGTTAAAGATGATGATGGGGTTAAAAATTACAAATTTAGGATTTTTAACGTCTAAAAACCGATTTTTGCGAACCGGTGCTTATGTACAAAGCGATAACGCATAGCCGCAAAATCTGGCGCTTAAGCGCTGAAGGTTTGACGCTTAGTTACCAGTGCTCAGACTTTGACAATTTATATTAATCGCAGTAAAAGACCTAGTTAATCACCCTTAATCACTTCTAATAATTTATTTTACTCCATAACACTTCTAATACTCCAAAATTATACTATAATTTCCATCGATTCAACACAAATTTCACACAAACACAAACTTATATTTCATTAATAACAAAACACACTTAATACAAACTAAAAATTTCTATCCAAACACCTTGGATGAAATTTTCCAATACATAGGTTCACAACACAATTCTTAAACACAAATTTACATCATTAAGATGTAACAAACACAAATTAAAATGCAACAACACATAAACATTATAATAATCACAAACACAAAACACTAAACACAGATAACTAAATCACTAGACCACACTTAATTTAATTCCAATCTCCAGTAGGAGAATATATCCAAAATCACCATTATTTCCATTTGAACCATCTGGAATATAAATTTGATAAAACGGGTGATGGTTAAAAACTCTCACATCTTCTTCTTTTATCCATTTGTTCTTTAAAAACATCGCTTTATTCACTTCTTCTACATGACTTGTATGATTGAATTACATTTTAATTTATCATCCTATGTGCGCTAAATATGTATTAGTTTCATTTTCCTTTGCTTCGATTGATGCCATGTCAGCCTCTATCTTCGCAAGCTTTTCTACAATAACTCTTGCACACTTTCACTAATAAACTTCTTCTTATTGGCTTCATCTTTCTTCTTAACTTTGCTCACCCAAAAAGACATTTTTGCACTCAAAATACTCTTCTTTAGACTCAGGAATGAAAAAAAGAACTGGGGCAAGTATCTCTTTAATTATGGACCTTTTTATAGACTTGGGAAGTCTTAAAACTGGCCCTAGATTTGTTAAAACTCTCTAATAACTCCCAAAACCACTTACCCACGATTTAGACTTCTATAACCTCCATTTTTCACGTTTTTGTAACTCTGGCGCCTAAGCGCCAACTTGAGGCGCATAGCCGCCAGTGCTCATTTTAGCACAGGTCTGCTAAACGTCCAAATCTTCATTCTGACTCCTTTAAGTCATCAAACAAGGTCAAATAAACAACACTATAACATAAAAAACTCCAAAATGCTACCACATAATATCAAATCAAACCAAACAAAACACAGAAAGTAAACATAAAGCAAAGCACACCGATAACTATGGGTTGCCTCCCACAAAGCGCTTGGTTTAAAGTCTTCAGCCTAACATACCTCGAGCTTATTCTGAGTGATTGATCAACTGAAAAATAAGGTTTAATTCTATGACCATTAACTTTAAATATTTTTCCAGTCTTAGGATCTTTAATATTCACAGCTCTATAGGAATAAACTTTCATTACAATAAATGGACTCATCCACCTGGACTTAAGTTTTCTAGCAAATATTTTCAATCTAGTATTATATAACAAAACTTTTTGCCCTAGCTCAAGATTTTTAGTAAGAATCTTCCGATCATGCCATAACTTCATATTTTCTTTATAAATTTTAGCATTTTCATAAGATTCATTTCTTATCTCTTCAAGCTCATTTAATTGCAATAATCTCTTTTCACAAGCATCTTTCAAATTATAATTGAATTCTTTAATAGCCCAATATGCTTTATCCTCAAGTTCGACTGGTAAATGACAAGTTTTTCCAAAAATTAGCCTCTATGAGGATATTCCTATAGGAGTTCTGTAGGCAGTCCTATAGGCCCACAAAGCATAATCCAGTTCAATTGACCAATCATTTCTATTTGGATTAACAGTATTTTCCAACATTATTTTAATTTCATGATTGGATAATTTAACTAAACCACTTTTCTGCTGATGATAAGCAGCAACAATGTGATGTTTAATATGATGTTTCTTTGCTAGCTTTTCCATAATCGCATGACTTCCCCCATCAGTTATGATCACTCTTGGTATTTTAAATCTGCAAAATATATTCTTTCTTAAATATTTTGCAACACATTGAGCATCACGTCGAGGTAAAGAAACAACTTCTATCTATTTAGATACATAGTCTACTGCTATCAAAATGTATGTATTTCCGAAATATGGTATAAACGGTCCCATGAAATCTAATCATCAAACGTTAAATATTTCAACTTCCAACATATAATTGAGGGGCATCTCATTTCTTCTAGAAATATTGCCTACACATTGGCATCGATCACAATTTTTAATACAAGCATTAACATCCTTAAAAATTGAAGGCCAATAAAATCCAAATTGTAAGATTTTATATGTAGTATTATTAATACCAAAATGTCCCCCATAATCAGAATTATGACATTTTTGAATAATTTCATAAGTATCTTCTAAAGGCACACATCTTCGAATGATCAAATCATTTCTTTGTTTATATAAAAATGGGTCATCCCAAAAATAAGTTCTGGCTTCAGATAAAACTTTCTTCTTCTCTTGGTATGTCAAACCATAGGGTATAATATCACTGACAATAAAGTTTACAATGCCGGCATATCATGGAGCACGCCACTCATTAATAGTGAACAATTTTTCATCACAAAAATGATCATTGATTTCATCAACATCACAAAGAGATTTCTTAGTTTCAAGCTTGGACAGATAATCAGCAATTTGATTATCATCACCCTTCCTATCTTCTATTTCAAAATCAAATTCTTGCAAAAGAAGAATCCATCTTATAAGTCTCAGTTTTGCATCCTTCTTCTTCATTAAATATTTAATAACAAAATGATCAGTATGCTCCACACATTTTGTTCTAATTAAATATGATATGAATTTATCAAAGGCAAATACTATAGCTAATAACTCCTTCTCAATTGTGGTATAATTAATTTGAGCTTCATTAAAAGTTTTACTAGCATAATAAATCACTTTAAAACTTTTATCATATCTCTGACCTAAAACAGCTCCAATAGCATAATAACTTGCATCACACATTAATTCAAAAGGTTCTTTCCAGTTTGGTGAAGCTATAACAGGTTCAATGATTAATTTTTCTTTTAATGTCTCAAAAGGTTTTAGGCATTAAACATCAAAATAAAACTTCACATCTTTTTCTAGTAAATGGCATAAAGGCTTTGAAATTTTTGAAAATTCTTTAATATAACGCCTATAGAATCCAACTTGTCCCAGAAAACTTCTAATTTCCCTTACATTTGTTGGGCAAAGTAAATTAGAGATAACTTGAATTTTTGCAGGATCTACCTCCATACCATTTTCTGATATACGATGTCCTAAAACAATTCCTCCTGCTACCATAAATTGGCATTTTTTTCTAGTTAAAGACCAAATTAGTTTCTTTAAAGTGTTTTAGAATTCTTGACAAATGTTCTAAACATGATGTTAACCTCATTTTACAATGAGTCAATAACCTTTTGACCTAAAAAGTCAACATTGGTCAAATTGGTCAAACCAGACCCAATGACCTACCTTGTTGACCCCATAGGTCAACCTTTTGACCTAAAAAGTCAACTTTGGTCAAATTGGTCAAACCGGACTGATGACTGCACTCGTTGACCCCATAGGTCAACTTTTCGACTTAAAAAGTCAACATTGGTCAAAATGGTCAAACCGGACCCAATGACCTACCCTATTGACCCCATAGGTCGACCTTTTGACCTAAAAGTCAACTTTGGTCAAATTGGTCAAACTGCGACCTAGTGACCAACCCTTGACCCCATAGGTCAACCTTATGACCTAAAAAGTCAACATTGGTCAAACTGGTCAAACCAGACCTAATGACCAACCCTGTTGACCCCATAGGTCAACCTTATGACCTAAAAAGTCAATTTTGGTCAAAATGGTCAATCCAGACCCAATAACCTACCCTGTTGACCACATAAGCCAACCTTTTGACCTAAAAAGTCAACATTGGTCAAAATGGTCAAACCAGACCCAATGACCAACCTTGTTGACCCCATAGGTCAACCTTTTGACCTAAAAAGTCAACTTTGGTCAAATTGGTCAAACCAGACCCGATGACCGACCTTGTTGACCCCACAGTCACCGACCTTATTACCTAAAAAGTCAACTTTGGTCAAGCGGGTCAGAACCGGACCTAATGATCTACACTCGTTGACCCCATAGGTCAACCCTATGACCTAAAAAGTCAACTTTGGTCAAACGGGTCAAACCGGACCTAATGACCAATCCTGTCGACCCAATAGGTCACCCTTATGACCTAAAAGTCAACTTTGGTCAAGCTGGGTCAAACCGGACCTAATGACCTACCACGTTGACCCCATAGGTCAACCTTTTGACCTAAAAAGTCAACTTTGGTCAAATTGGTCAAATGAGACCTAATGACCTACACTCGTTGACCCCATAGGTCACCCTTTTGACCTAAAAGTCAACTTTGGTCAAGCTCGGTCAAACCGGACTCAGTGACCTACACTGCTGACCCCATAGGTCAACCTTTTGACCTAAAATGTCAACTTTGGTCAAATTGGTCAAACCGGACCTAATGACCTACCCTCGTTGACCCCATAGGTCAACCTTTTGACCCGAAAAGTCAACTTTGGTCAAATTGTCGAACTGAACCGAATGACCGATCCTGTTGACCCATAAATCAACCTTTTCACTCACTGATACATTTAAAACACCACAATGACAAAATCACAAGAATTAGACATCTTAAAATCAATTTGATCAATTTAGGTGACTAGGTCAACCCAAGTCAAAATTGATCAACACCTATCTATTTTGATTAAAATAGATAAAAATGAAATAAAAATAACAAAATTAATCAAATAATTAATTTCAAAATTATTTTGATTAATTAAAATGATTAATGATTTAATTTTCAAAATTTTAATTAAATGACATAATTAATTAAAATGAAAATTAAATTAAAATCATAAAATGACATAAAAAACAAAATTAATCAAATAATTAATTTCAAAATTATTTTGATTAATTAAAATGATTAATGATTTAATTTTCAAAATTTTAATTAAATGACATAATTAATTAAAATGAAAATTAAATTAAAATCATAAAATAACAAAAATGACAAAAATAATCAATTAATTAATTTGAAATTATTTTCAATTAATAAATTGATTAATAAAATAATTTCCACCAATTTTAGTTAATAAAATTAAAATGGGAATTAAAGAAGAAATGAAATAACTTTTAGCCTCTTCATAATTAATTAGGTTAAACCATCTTAAAGGCTTATTTAACACTTAATTAAGCCCATCTTAAGGCCCATTACCCATGGCTTAACATCCATAGTTATGCATGGGGTGAGGTGTCACCACCTCCTTCACCCTAAGCACCATCTTTCCTTAAGGTGGTCGACCAACACAAAGCCATCTTGTCCACCTCCCAAGCCACCCAATGGGAGGAAAACCACACATGAAACCCCCCCTCACCATGGTTAAAGGTAATGATGAAGGCTAGGCATATGTGTCACCATTTGCCAAGCCTAAGAAGTGAGGTGTAAGCTTCTTAAGAGAGGTATAGGCAGCTCACCATTCACCTCCCACAATAGCCAATGGACAAGAGACAAAGAGATGAAACTCATCATGGCAAACTTAGGGAGAAGCATCCAAGCCTATCTTCAGCCAATTGATCACCCAATAGGCTGATAGAAGAGGTAAGTAATCCCCTAGAACAGCCTAAGCCAAGCCAACACCATCCCCTTGCTATAAATAGGCCCCATGGCCGAAACTAGAAAGAACCTAACTTAAACTCAAACCTTAACTTAAGTTCAACCCATATTAAACTTAAGTCGACCTTAAGTCTAGATTCAACCTGACTTGAACCTAACTTAACCCAAACTCAAAACATAACTTAAGTCTAACCCATATTAGACTTAAGTCAAACCATACTTAGGTTCAACCCGACATGAATCTAAGTCTAATCCAAACCTAACTTAAGTCTAACCTATATTAGACTTAAGTCAAACCATACTTAGGTTCAACCTGACATGAACCTAACCCAAAACATAACTTAAGTCTAACCCATATTAGACTTAAGTCAAACCATACTTAGGTTCATCCTAACATGAACCTAACTCAAACCTAACTTAAGTCTAACCCACATTAGACTTAACTCAAACTACACTTAGGTTCAAACCTAACTCAAACCTAACTTAAGTCTAACCTACATTAGACTTAAGTTAAATCATACTTAGGTTCAACCTGACATGAACCTAAGTAACATAAAACTAACTTAAGTCTAACCCACATTAGACTTAAGTCAAATCATACTTAGGTTCAACTGGACATGAACTTAAGTTTGACCTAAACCAAGACATAAACCTTAGGTTCAACCCGACATAAACCTAAGTCTAACCTAACCCTAACTTAAGTCTAACCCACATTAGACTTAAGTCAAACTGGACATGAACTTAAGTTAATCTAAACCAAACCTTTTAACTTAAGTTCGAACGGACATGAACTCAAGTTAATTAGATTCGATCAACATTGAATTTAACTTGGGTTCAACCGGACATGAACCCAAGTTAATTCAATCAATATTGAATCTAACTTTAAACCTTTTAACTTAAGTTCGAACGAACATGAACTCAAGTTAATTAGATTCAATCAACATTGAATTTAACTTAGGTTCAACTGAGACATGAACCCAAGTTAATTCAATCAATATTGAATCTAACTTTCAACCTTTTAACTTAAGTTCGAACGGACATGAACTCGAGTTAATTAGATTCAATCAACATTGAATTTAACTTAGGTTCAACCAGACATGAACCCAAGTTAATTCAATCAATATTGAATCTAACTTTCAACCTTTTAACTTAAGTTCAGACAGACATGAACTCAAGATATAAGTTTAAACTTAAGTCAATACATAAATTTGACATTTCAAACATAATCGACATAAATTTGACATTACAAATAATTAATCGGCATAATCGATATAAATTTGACATCTCAAACATAACTGACATAAAATCGACATTTTAAACCAAAATGGACATAATCGACATAAATTTGACATTCCAAACAATTAATCGACATAATCGACATAAATTCGACATTTCAAACATAACTGACATAAAATCAACATTCTAAACCAAAATCGACATAAATTTGACATTCCAAACATTTAATCAACAAATTCGACATAAATCCAACATTTGACATTAATCAACATTCGAAACATAATTAAACATAATAATTTGACATTAACCGACATTTTAAATCAAAATAAACAAACACTAACGTTAATCGACGTTAATTGACATTTCAAACGAAATTCGACAAACACCGACATTAACCAACTTTAATCGACATTTTAAACCAAATTTAATAAACACCGACATTAAAAGACATTAATCGACATTTCAAACCAAACTCTATATATCTCAACATAAAACGACATAATTCTTAAAGTTCGACCCACATTGAACTTAACTCGACATAAAATTAAAAATCGACAATCCAACCCAAATCAATATTCAAGACAAATAAAAATTTAAACATAAACTGACATAAACCTAAATCGACATTTCAACCAAACTCGTACATCCGACAACTCTGGATCAACAGACACTTTGACCAGGTAATCTAAATATCTTGATATGACATTGTTTCTAACTATATTTTCCTTGCAGGATGAAGACATGAAGTTTCGTTTAGATTTTCTTTGCATGTTATAGGGTGTGCTAACTCTGTTTTGTAGGACATCGACAACGGAACATTGACAACAAAACTAGGACTTTTAGGATAGTCATAAAACCTAAACTTTCTATAAACAACAAAACAAAAATGACATAACAACAAAGACAACTGAACTTTTAGGTTAGCCACTAAACCTGAAATAAAACGACAAAATCATTAATCTACATGACATCAACATATAATGACATTTCTATACCACAATAAAATGATGACATGACATTAAACCAAAACAAGAAAATGACAATATGACATGACAAAATAAAATTGAGATGACCACAAAACCAAAACTTAAAACAAAAGGAAATCATAAACAAGATAACAAAAATAAATAAATAATGATATCTTCTTGACATCATAGAAGATATCTCATGACATAATAACGACATCTTCTTATAGAAGATAAAATATCTCATGACAAATCGAGATATTAATCACGATATCTTATGACATTATGACGTCACATTAAGACATGACATAAAATGACATGACATTACGACATCACATTATGACATGACACGACATACAAACTACGACATCTCGACATATCACATGACATGAAACCAAAATAACAAAATAAAACATAACAAAGCAACGACATCCACCCAACATAAATAAAACTTCCTAGTAGTATCGATTCTTCAGAAACGCACTGCCACAACAACAGTTACACTTTTTTGAGGATAAATGTTAACCTTAATCGAGAGTTTTCCTAGGCAGTATTAATTGCTCAAGATGTAATTAACTATAGGAGCTTGCTCCTATAGTAGATTAAAGAACTCAGGATAGGTATTTTACCTACAAGACCTCTCTGGTTATCCAAGATCTTCATATGATCTTCTTATATGAAAAACTTTAGTAATTATACAATCTGAAGATTTTTTCTATGAGATTATCATTTTGATCTATTTTCTCTCAATCTCTATCATGATTAAACCCTCTTCAAATTCTCCAAAGACTTCTGATAATAAGTCTAGGAAGGATAAGAATTAAGGTGATAGATAGAGAAAGAGAGTGACGACTCCTTGACATTGACATGATACAGGAATTGACGGCGACGACATGCGATCCAAAAATATATTTTCATCGCCATCACATGATTTAAATGAAATTCCAAACACTGAAAAGTCATCCAAAAAAACTTCAATCACTTTTTCAATTACATCACAAAAAATTGTTATCATACATCTCTGAAATGTAGCAGGGGCATTACATAAACCAAAGTAAATTCTTTTAAAAGTAAATGTACCATAAGGACTGGTAAACGTTGTTTTCTCTTGATCCTCAAGAGCAATTTGTATTTGTTGGTAACCAGTATATCCATCCAGAAAATAAAAGTATTTATGCCCGGCCAGTCTATCTAACATCTGATCTATAAAGGGTAGTGGAGAAGGGTCTTTCCTTGTGGCAAGGTTTAATTTTCTATAATCAATACATATTCACCACCCTATAACTTGTCTTGCTGGTATAATTTTATTTTTTTCATTAACAGTCACAGTAACTCCTCCTTTTCTAGAAACACAGTAAATAGGATTAACCCATGCACTATCTAAAATAGGGTAGATAATTCCAGCATCTAACCATTTTAAAATTTCTTTCTTAACAATTCTTTTATGATAGGATTGAATCTCCTTTGAGGATCAGCCCGCGGTTTGCAGTTATCTTCCATAAGGATTCTATGCAAATAAATTGAAAGACTGATTCATTTAATATCAGCTATTGTCCATCCAAAGGCTTTCTTATATTTCTTTAAAAATTCAAGCAAACTCTTCTCTTCTTTTTTAGTCAATTGAGAGGAAATTATAATTGTTAAAGTTGAGGAATCACCTAAAAAGACATACTTTAAATGAGTAGGAAGCATCTTTAATTCAAGTTCAGGAGGTTTTTCAATTGATGGACCAAAAGATTCATATTTTTTGATATTGTCCAATAATTCAAAATTATCATGAATATAATTTAAATTTTCCTCATGAAAATATTCAGAATATTGTAATCCTCTTCTTGCTTATGATTTAATTCTTCATTTTTCAGGTTTCTCTTCATAATTTGACTTGAACTGGCATTCACTCAAATATCTAATAAAATCCATCTTATAGCATTCATCTTCTTTACCTCTTGTAAGATATTTCATTGATTTTGAAATATTGAATGTAATAGTTTGATCATTATCTCTCATCGTTAATTCCTTTTTTGCACATTTATCATAGCTCTGCCTGTGGCTAGGAAAGATCTCCCTAAAATTATGGGTATCTATTTATCTTCCTTCATATCCAACACAATGAAATCAACAAGAAAGATAAATTGATCCACTTTCACCAAAACATTTTCTATAACTCCTTTAGGATATGTGATCAAACGATTCGCTAATTGCAGAGTTACAGTAGTCGGGGTTATTTCTCCTAATCTCAGTTTTTTGAATATAGATAATGACATAAAGTAATGCTTGCACCCAAAATCACATAAAGTTTTTCCATAAAATTTGTCTCGGATTGCACATGGAATTGTGAAACTACCAGGATCTTTAAGTTTTTTAGAAAGCTTTTTCTAAATTATTGCACTGTACTCCTCACTAAGTGCAACAGTTTCATTATCTTCAAACATCTTTTTTCTGTCGAGAATATCCTTCATAAAATTCACATAGCTTGTCATTTGTTCTAAGGCTTCAACAAATGGAATTTTAATTGTAACCTTCTTAAATATTTCCATGAGCTTTGAAAATTATTTATCCAACTTTTGTTGTTGAAGTCTCTCAGGAAATGGAGGTGGTGGCTTTTCTAAATCAATCTTAGGTGGAGAAATAAGTCTTTCCAAACCTTTCGGAGCGTCCTGTTTTGGTTCTTCAATATCTTCTTTCTCTGCTTCAATCTCTTTTTAAACTCTACCTTCTAACACTCTTCCACTTCTCCGTTAAACTGCTTCTACTTGTTCTTTATTCTTGTCTCTTGGATTTACTTCTGTATTACTAGGAAGTGTTCCTTGGGATCTATTACTTAATGAATTCGCAATTTGTCCCAATTGGTTCTCAATATTTCTGATTGTAGCTCCTTGAGTTTGCAATTGATTTCCCATTTATAACGCCACTTTTTCAATAGACAACTTTTTCTCCTTAAATTATGAAGCATTGTTAAAAGCTGGAGGATAGGTTGGTCTATAATTATTATTCCCTTGGTTGTTCCAGTTTTCTAATGGGTTTACTTGGTTGTTCCCCCATTATTGATTACTACTACCTTGATAATTGGTATTCCAGTTAAAATTCGGATGGTTCTTTCAACTTGGGTTATAATAATTGGAATATGGGTTATTAAGTTTACTTATGGCATTCCAAGTTTCTGATGAAGTTTGAGAATCAACCGTTTGGCCTAATGAATTTTATTCAATCATGGAAATTGGCTGAGAAAAATTCATTCCAAATTGGTCTATCTTCCTTGAAATTGCAGCAACTTGACTTGCTCGCATCTCAAAAGCATCATTTTCATGAATATTGGCTACCTTTTTGGGATTTAACATTTCAGAAGACCATTGAAAATTATTCGTAGCCATTTCTTCAATTAAAGCATAAGCATCAGCAAACTGTTTAGACATCAATGAACCACCAGCACCGGCATCGATAATAGATCTAAGAGATCCAATTAATCCATTATAAAAAGTTTGAATTATTTATCAATCTGATATCGAATGATGTGGACACTTTCTCTAGAGATCTTTAAATTGTTCACATGCTTCATATATAGATTCACCTTCAAACTAACAAAAAGATGTAATATCATTTCTAAGCTTTGTAATTTTTTATGGTGGAAAATATTTAGCAAGAAATTCTTGCGCTAAATCACCCTAAGTTCTGATAGATCCAGGTGCTAACGAATTTAACAATATCTTAGCTTTATCCCTTAGTGAGAAAGGAAAAAGTCTAAGTCTAATAACATTGTCTGAAACACCATCATATTTAAAAGTAGCACTCAACTCTACAAAAATAACAAAATGTAACTTAGGATCTTCAGTTGGTGCTCCCCCAGACTGATTATTAGATACCATTTGGATAATAGCAGGTTTAAGTTCAAAGGAATTAACAACTATAGTAGGTTGTTGAATACTACCAAGAAGTTCATCCACTGTAGGGTTAGCATAATCTCTTAAAGTTCTAAATTCTTAATGGATTTCAACATTCTGATTTCCTTGATTCGTCATTTCTTAAATTTTTTTATCTTTTTCTGTATTTTTAATTTTTTTTATTTTTCTAATAGTTCTCTCTAATTCAAAATCGTAAGACACCAGTCCTTCAGAACCTAAACTACGCATATATAAAAATAAAATATAATAAAACACACAAACAAAAACAAAGAAAAGTAAAAATTTTGATTTTTCTTAAATTTTCTTTAAATGATATTTTAATTAATTTTCCCGGCAATGGTGCCAAAAACTTGATCGCTTAATATTTATGCTTACGTTTTATACTTTATATTTCTTTTCAATGATAATATCTCTTGCTTTGCAAAGACGCCAAAAACTTGATTTCGAAGCAAATAAGAAATCAATTTTAATTATTTTATAATATAAGATTCTACGTAAGTACACGTATCGTTTATCAAGTAATATAAGACTTTCTGATTAAGCCCTAAGATATCAAACCCACAGGGAAATGTCTAAAATTTTAAAGAAAACAGAAAAACAACTTTTTAAATTTTTAAAATATTTTGTAAAATATGTTTTAAGATAGAAAGTTTTAAATTTGTTTTTGATATTTTTTTTAAGAAAATGTAAAGTATGAAACTATAATTAACAAGACTATAAAATGATATATGAAAGCAAATGAGAATAAAAAACTTGTTCCTCTTTTACTGAATCGGTAATAATTATGGAATTTCGTTGTGAAAGTATCTAAATGTGTTTTGCCAAATAGGAGCACAGATATTCTTTACCCTTACTTAGTTTTATAAAGAACATTGATTAATCTGATGTTTTGAAATCTTGTAGATGGGTTAGGCAGAAAAGATACTAGCTTCACTCTAGAGTTCCCTCTTCTCCCTCCACCTGGGGGGATAACATCTCATAACAAATTTTAAAACATCAAAAAAAGAATTGGGGGCTTTAGCCTGCCACTCTAAAGTCCTCTAAATTTACTCATTAAAAATCATATCTCCCTATTTATTTGCACTCAATCATATGGACTACAATTCTCACCCATACAATTTCATGTGATCTTCTCCAATTGTTGATTGAGACAATACTGCATTGGTTCTTATATGTTTTCACGATAAATTTTAACATCTCAATTGGTCAAATCAAGAAGTAAATGAAGTGTAAGATAGTGAATCATCACAACTTTTTCCGAAATTAAACACATACACTTCACACAACTTTATTCCATAATTCAATTACTTTTTCATTTAAAAGAAAAAAAAATAAAGAAAACTACTCAGAATTCATGGAGAAAACATAAGCACAATTTGATTTGAAGTAGAAATCATAGTGAAAACACAAGTCTTACTTAAAAACCAAATATAAAAACAAAGATAAAAACTTATCTGAAAATCCTTTCCACATGACTCTTGAAGTTCCTCTGAAACTTTTGCTTTCCACTAGATAACTCCTCAGAGGTTGGTGCCTAACTCTAAAAATTGACTCTCCTAAATTCTAATGTAAACTATGACAAAAATAAAGTGGAAAAGTAAAGAAAGTATGACAAGAAGAAGAGTCTTTCTTCCTCTTTCCCTTGAACCACTTCAAGCTTTTCTCCAACTTCTCCTGCCAATACTTCTCTTCAAAACTCTTCACCTTTTCTGAGCTTAAGTCTTCTTTTTAATAATTCTTTAAAAGGTGTTTTGGTGTCCCTTCAAATTATGTCTAGATTCAATGTATTTACCAATGGATGCACCTCTTCATTCGAATTTGCTGCCCATAAGAAGTTAAGGGAGTTTAAACCAAAAGTTGCTTCAAACACCCCTTGAAAATGACACCAAATTTGAGTTAATTTGTATTTTTTAACTGTAGCGGCTATGCGCCAGCCATCGACACTTAGCCACCGGAGGCCAATTTTGTACACTTCATATTTTTACTCCAAATTTGATTTTTTTTTTGCTCCTTTCATCATAATTAATCATTTTAATCATACCAGCAAGAAAACCACAAAATACCTTTCATTAAAGTGCAATATCATCAAAAAATGTATAAAAAAGTGCATAAAAAATATTTTATATTTTAGGTGTATCAACGGACGACTTTCCTATTTGCCGCAATGAGAAAGAAGATCTCGTTGCTCGCCTGTTACGCAGAACTGAGACAGATTTTCTCTTGGCTGCAACGCAAAAAGAAGATTTTGTTACTCGCCTGCTACGCAGGATAGGGACGAATATCTTCCCCTGGGAAACCCATAATCTGCTAAGCAGGGAGGAGACTCCTTAGTCTTTCTCCTCTCCATGACCTCTTTTTATTGGCTCAAAATGAGCCATAACATTAAAAGCAATTGAATTAAAAAAACATAAATGTCATAATTCTTTTATCATTAGCATTCCGCCTTCCATCATTTGGCTTTCCGCCTTCTAGTCTTTGGTATTCCACCCTATATGTAAAAAAAATTTGAAAAGTTAGAATTCATCATTAATTTTTATATTTAATACTTTTGAAATTATAACGTTTGATAAATGTGTTAAGAAAAAACTCAAATCAACTTAAATTATTTTATCATTTGATCTTCCGCCTTCTTTATTCCAAATAAAAGAAAAAAATCTTTTCAAATTATTACCATTTAGCCTCCCAAATTCTTTCAAAATAATAATAAAAAAAAACTATTGTTTTAATCTATATATATATATATATACTTAAATTCCCAAAATCTACTTAGATACGTGCCGAATCCGAGACCATGCCTTGAATTGGGTGGACGGCTTGGAGTTATTCCATAAATTTTCAAAATGTTGTGATTGACCTTTTGTCGAGATTGTCGAGGTAAGAAACCACATTTGAATTAAATTTTGGACAAAGGGGGAGCCACCACTCAAAAGGTAATTCCATTAATTACGATGAAGTAGCATCTTATGATTGTACATTATTTCGGTTTTGGAGGAAAGAGCACCGCGGTAGAATTTGATGGGCTTTGCACGCGCTACGTACCTCTTTGACCATACCATGATCTTATTAGAATGGATCGGGGTTAGGGTCATAGTATGTATAGTGGTTAATCTTCTCGTACATCGATTTATATTCCTCGTTCTTTTCATCTTCGAGAGAGATCTCGGAATTGCGGCTTCTTCACCCACTTATTGTCGGCTTGCTTCTTTCTCGATTTCTTTTTCTTCTTGACTGTCTGATCGAACGTGATGGGCTGGTTTCCTGCAGTCAGCTGTCACCACGTCTACTGCCACGACTCGTCCCAGCCTACGACTCGGATGCGAGTTGTGGAGAAACCTTCACCATCTCGACGCCAAGGGGTGGTGAGTGAGCTGGTGGGCTAGAACTGGGTTCTTCGTCATCCCGAACCTTTGCTTCATTCGTTATGGTATGCATGGAGAAGATTGTTTTTCTTCGGGGGTCAGTAATAAGGCACATCTTCATAGTTCCTATTTCATGTATGGAGAATGGTTGTAAGTCACCTTTGATGCCTTTGTTCCCCTCCATCGTAGTATTTGATGCCGTGTAGAGATGATGGTACCATGCGGTTTTCATGTATCCATGGTCGGCCCGATTAGAGCGTTGGACGCGTTTGAATCGATTATGTGAAATTTCGCGGTTGTCTTTGCTAAGTCACCGGTCTTCATTAGCAGTGTTATTGATCCGAGGGCTCTTTCTCCTTTTTGGTTGAATCTCTTAATAACATTTTGTACGCCGAGCTCGCGAGCATCGATTTCAGTATGTTAGAGTTCGAAGATTCATTATATTGATTGATGCTCCTGGATCCACCAATACTACGGGAGAGTGTAAACTTCCCGGTGCTTGGCGAAATGTACAACGGTCGGTTGTGGTCTGTTGTTCGAAGTAATAGGTCATTGTCCAGGTAAGTATTAACACCCCGTATTCCTTTAACGAAACGGAAACCTCGTAAAGTCTCCCGTCATTTGAGCTAAGCAAATTTCTAGATCGAAGTAAAGTGACGATCGAGCTTCTCTCATTTCCTTTGATAAGATGAGAGGCGTCGTAGATGCTCGGTTGTTATTAGTTTTCTAAGATGGTAGCACGTTGTAGTACTTTATTTTCATGTGTCTCGATTTCTTCGCGGGGTTGGTTCTTGCGAACAATACTGCTCCTTTGTCCTTTCGGACCCATTCTCGGAGAATTAGAACTCTTCCACTTCTCAAGTTGACTTCTATAATTTCTTACGGAATCTAGTATTGAGTTTCTTGGTGTCACCATACGAATCGGAATGACGAGTTATTACGGATTGGCTTCGGTACGAAGGCTCTAACTCAATTGTGAAAGGCGGAGCTCCTCGAAACTTGCAAATAGATTCGTTGCTTGTTGAACTCTCGTAGCCTCCTTGGTGGATGTCTTGCTGTCGTTGTGATCGTCGAGATTGTGTATGATTTGAGAATTGTTATTTGTATCGGAATCGACGTCCGGATTAGGTTGGTTGTCGCTAGTTACGTAATCGTTAAGCTTGATCGAAAACGTAGTCAACGCCATAACCCTTATCATTATAAGATCCCACCCGGGTGACGGAAATAATCATACGAGTCGAGTTCGAGGGATTTCTCCCCGAATCGAAACGGCTTTCATCTTTAGGATAAGTAGCCTAAATCCCAGCCTTAAGAGCCTCGGTCTTTTCTTCTTCATCGATTTTCTTCTTTTCTTCAATCGTCTCTTGTTGATGTGGTTCTTCTATTGCAAGTGATAGTGCCGACTTGACGGGTTTCGAACTTCTGAATTGAGGCTCGCAAAGTGGTTTGGATGCGATCCAAAATCTTCTTTGAAGACTTTTGTCGAAGCGGTAGTCCATCAAATCATCGGTCGCATAGGGATTTATCGGAACAATGAGATGCGTCGAGATAACATTGACGGAACCTGCTTACGGGGTTCCTTCATGTATTCCTTCGGGATCGTTTTTGTTCCCCTTTTCGAAAGATTATCGTTGAGCCTTTTGGAAGGTAATACAATCTTCTATCTTGTGCCACAAGAAGCATCCCGTGTAGTAGGGTAAAAGTTGGGATCACCTTTCTTGTCGACTTCTTCGGTCTCTTAAGACTCTGGCGGTTGGAAATCTGGAGTCTTCATCGGTATGAACATTTTTAAACCTTGCCTCATTCTTGAGCAATATTCTGCTTTCAGTTCCCTTAACGTATCTTGTGGACGAGGCGGTTGTTCGTATTGAGATGAACGATGGCGGGTCGGGGTTCTTTAGTAGTCTGTTGAATTCTTGCGGCCAGATTCGACGGTATTTGTGTCAGTACTTACCTTCTCCTTCTTGTGTGATCAGTTTTTAAGTTTTACGAATACATTTGTACGTTTTGTCGGTGAAACTTAATTGTTTCGCCTCCTCTTAACGAAGCTTCGGCCTTGCTTAACAACTTCTCGAAAGTCTTAATAGTAAATCCCTTGAGGAGAAGTGTTATCGGGCCACATGAATTCTCTTAAGTAAAATGTCGTACATCTTTGTTCTTGTATTTTGTGGCTCGCACTTCATACTTAGATTCCTCAGTGATATGTGATGCTGAGAAGTTTCGTTCGGCACGCTGCACCATTAAATCACATAGTGATGTGGTGCGAGAGCTACGACAAATAAAACGATGAAGAGGTTCTCTAGTCTGAAAATGTCGCTGCATTTGAACTGGCTGAACTAAAAGCCTGATGGCGATCTTGGCGAGCCGTTGGTAGAGGTAGCATCACTTCCGCTAGGCATTACAGCTCTTGGCACGAAAATGTACAACATCTTCTCGGGGTTTCCGGTTCCATCAAAGGTCTTGAACGAGAGGTGGTACGAAGCCTTTCGGATATTGGACAGCGTCGAATTCTTCGAGTAAGGCTGCCCGTCCGAATGGATGTCTGTGCTCTTTGATTGTGCCGAGCTTCTCGCATCTGTTTGTTCCACCATGCTCTTGATATCGTTTTACGGAATCATGCTTTGTATTGCATCCTTTTGGCGATCATCCCCGTTGGCGGATGTAATCTCCTTTCCTCCGTCTGATGTGAATAACACGGGGTGTTTCTCTTTGGGGATTGAACGACTACGGAGAGTGGTAGGGGCTGACCATCTCTTATCCTCTTGCCATTTGGGAGATCATATCATCTTTCTCTTGAAGCTGCATCCTCATCACTTCCGGCTCCTCTCTTCTGTAGTGCAACGAGAGCACCTTGTGAAGGTGACGAGCTCGTGTTTCGGCCATGTTAATTTACGCATATTCATCATGTGAACTGCGATGGTCGACTTCATCTCCCGTTTTTTCTTCTCTTTCTCTTGCTAATCGTAGATATCGGTTCTTAGCTTTTCCATAGCATCTTCTAATGGTCTTTTCTGGCCACATCCTGCCGGTTGTCATGTGATAGACGCCGGGTTTCCTTCTCATGAGTCCCCTTCATTGCGGTAGCTTTTTCTTTGAGCTCGAGTCTCTGACGAACTTTCCTTCTCAGGTTGTTGTTTTAATCTTGTCCAGGTAGTGGGACGCCATACCATCCTTCTAGTAGCGAAGGTCTAGGACCGGAGGGGGGGGGGGGGGGGGGGGGGGGGGGGGGGGTACGGTGGCTAAATGTGGAAGGTGGTATCCTCCTAATTTGTAGTCACCGAAACAACGACGGGTGGACTAGCTTTTTCATTCTCTTATTCGACTTCTAACGACAATAGCGAGTTCTATTCACGGCCCAAGACGGGATTTGGCGGCACCCGCCCTATCATGTAAAATCTATGATACGGGGCATTTTTCTTTCTTTCTTCAAATTCTCTTATCGGGGTACGGTCGAACGAATGGCATAATTCTAGCCCTTTTCTTACGAGCTGTCGCTATAGTATGCGGGGTCGAGTAATGTGGAAGCAATCTGCGGACATTTTCATTTGTCGAGTTTAACGGCGAAAGAGGATGGAATCTACTTCCTTCCAAGCGGTGTATACTCGGGCGTGAGCTGTACTCGGTAGTGGTGTGTACTCGGGGATTTCATACAGAAAGAGATTTTAATGACTCTGGCCTTTCGGCGATCTTCTACCTGTTTCTTCTGCGAGTCCGTGTGAGGTGGAACCCTTGTTTGGACCCAATTTCAAACGAAGGTCTTGCACGGAAATCTGTGCCTCCGCGGTAACATGCTCGTTACAAATTTGAACTTCTTCCTTTTAGTTTGAAGACGGGTAGGTGTGAGATGACTAGACTAGTGGGGTAGAGATAACGGTCCTCTGTGGAACCCCGGTAGTATTCCTCTGTTTGAACCCATTGCGGGAGGAGCTCTTTGATTGACTTAGAGTTGAACTCATTCAGAAAGGTCTTCCGATTTCCGAATGCTTTGTCACATCTAGAAAAGAATGGCGGTGATCTTTGTTGTGTTCTCAAATCTAGTCAGACAGAATGATCCCATTGTGAGCTACTCATCCTTGTAAAGCGAAGTCGATCCATTGTTAATTGAAGGAGAAAATCGGCTTTAAGGGTAGACATCTTCTGCAAGTGGATCCCATTGTCGGTCTGATTATCTTCTTCATCCAGGACGAAAGGAATCGAAAAGAGTCAGGAACACATTTGTTCATGTATTTGTAAAGGAGTTATTTGTTAAAAGAGTCATTCATTAGAGGGTTTGTTTATTAGAGATGGAATGTTCGAAGGTGTAGAGAAGGTAAGTTCGATTCCCGAGTGGAAAGGAAAAGAAGTCTTATGCAAAACCTCTCGACTCGAAGGACCGCTCTAAACTAACACTGATGAGGGTCCACCCCACCTCGGAAAAGAGGCAAAAAGGTTCTCGGAACCTCTACGGTAGGGGTGTGCTTGATGGCGCACAAATCCGAGAGAATGTTGGGTATACTCGTTCGAGGTAGAAATGAACGCTAGTATTCCAACGGGGAAAGAAGAATGATTTAGTGATCGCAGGGCATGCGTCTATTCTAGATTTTGGAAGACGGGGGCTTATCGATTAAAAATGGAGAGAGGAATTTTCCTGGCGGAGTTGCCGAAGTTGTCGGCATATTTTAGGTTATGTGTTGTATTTGAAAAGGGGGTCGCCTACGAAATTGTCGGCGAATTTTCATGTTACAGAAATTTAATTTAAATATATATATAGTTTAAAAGATAACATTTGATTTTTGAAAGTAATTTTAAGTTTAAAAGTTTTAAGATATGAAATCGAGCCGATCTGTACATCCCAGATAGTTTATATAAACGAGCACATCGCACCTGGCTTAGTGTATCTATCACGAAGAATAGACACACTTGCTTGATGATGGGGCTCGATTAAATAAACTAGGAGATTTATGACATCCGTTTGGTGCGAACCAATTTTATAAGCCGACAAGTTCCCACAACAATATAAATGAATTAAACGGGGTTTATATTACGGGTTCTTAAATTCCCTGTAAGGGCGAGCCCACATGGTTAATTACATCTTAAGTGACGGGAATCACCTAAGAAAACTCTCGATAATAATCGTGGATTGTACTCTCGAAATTTCCAAAGTTTAAGTTTTGAGTTGAATTTTGGAATTTAAATAGGGAATGGATCAAATTTTGGAACATTTTATTTTGGGAATTCAAAGGAAGAAAGATAGGAGAAATCCACCAGTTCGAAGCGAACTTCGGTAATTTCCAGTATCTATTGTTTGGCTCGAATTTAGGAAAGCCTAATGTTTATTTAACGTTTTGATCTTGCCAATTTTAATTAATTAGGACTTATATTCGTATGACACAATGCAATATAGCTTGACCTCGAAGATGTGAGGGTTTATGTCGTATCAGACAATAGCTTGGAATCTAAGACCGGTTAGGGCTTAATTTAATGCAAATGCCTAACAAGAGATTGGTTATGTTGCACTAGGAAAACTACTTCGAAATCCTATGGCTTGGTTATTTAATTCTAAAGTTTGTTGATGTAGACTCCGGTTTGTGATGACGATGGCAGTGCCTGTGCTCGAGGCTCCTTGTTGCGGGGGATTAGTTTTAGAAGTCATAAATCGGGGAGATGAAAGTGTTCGGTTTAGAAAGTCTTAGTTTCGAGTGTTTTATGTTTTAATTAAAACAAATCTTAAAGTTGATTATAACAACTTAGGTTAGATCACGGTTCCGACCTTCCGGCATCATTATTTTTATCGGATTCACTTAGTCCGAGATGAATTTACTAAACTCAACTAAATGAGTTCCACACTTTCATTTAGGCCAAGAAGTAGGAAATCCGTTAAACGGCAACGTAAGACCCTCATCGAAATTATTCCGATCATCGAACAGACGTTTTAATTTAGTTATAGTTGTAGTTTTGTTGTTGTTTTGTTTGTGATTAAATTTTGAGTTGTTTTATATTTTGAAATGTTGTGGCGGTGAATTTTATCTTGTAATAACTTTAGTTTAGTTTGGTTTCAATTTTAGGGACTATCCTAAAGGTGTGGGTTTTCATGCATCGGTTGTTTATCATGCGAAAAGTAAGTGCATTTGCGATAAGGTAAATTACGAAAGGTAAATTACGATAAAATAAAAGCGTTTTGGAGGGTCTTCCCATCATCTAATTTGCCTTAAACACAATTTATAACATTTAAGCATTTAAAACGAAGTTCTAGGTAAAGGCTAAGGAAGGGTTATGGTTTTACACGAGTCCTATACATGGCTAGTCGTCTCATATGACGTCTAGGTTCTTGTGCTTGGTTTAGTAGATTTTCTTCATCCAAAGAACAATTAAAGTCGATTATTCTTATAAATATCGTATCATACTGAGGAAGTGCTTAAGACGAGTCTTAAACATCTTTTGACTACCTCTAGGATTATTTTAAGTCAGAGAGAATTTAATTATACAATGAATCGATCATCAGGTTCGAGTTTTGTTATCTTGCTCGATGAGAACTGAGACATTTGAATATCCTATGAGTGAAGTAACACTTCACTTAACACTCTGTTTAGGAGTTATGACAACAAAGAGCTTTTGAGGGCAAATCGATGTTCGAAGTGATTTGTGATTTTTTTAATTTAATTCTAATCGATGGAATTAAGTTTGGAATAGTGTTGAAGTTGTTTTAGATTTATTTTGAATTCTTTGTCTTAAGTGATGTTATATTTAATTCAATTTAATTTAATTTAATTTTAATTTAATTTAATTTGGTTTAGTTTTAATTTTAATTTAATTTTATTTATATAATTTAATTTTTATTTTATTTTAACTTGATTTTATTTTTTATTTAATTTAATTTAATTTAATATGTTTTAATTTAATTTAATTTAATTTAATTTAATGTGATTTAATTTAATTTAATTTAATTTAATTTAATTTAGGTAAATTTAATTAAATTTTAATTTAGTTTTATTTAATTTTAATTTAATTTAATTTTTTAATTTTAATTTAATATTTTATTTTTTATGCTTTGGGATGATTTAATTTTAATTGTTAAAGTATTAATTTAATTGAAATTTTAAAAGTTTAATTTAAATGTTTTAATTTTAATTTAATTTAATGATTAAGTCTTTTAGCATTTTTAATTTTTGAATTTGGATTATCATTTAATTAGGAATTAAATATTATTGAGGTGATTAATTTAGGGATTCTTGAATTAAAGAATAAATCTCTTCCTAATAATATCCCCTATTTTAATAATTCGATTTCTTCATTATTCTTCCAAATTTAATTAATTATTTAATTAAGGTTTATTTTAATTATTTTTTAAATTATTTGGTAGGTTTACGCCCTTTAATTATTTAAATTTGATAAATCGAAATCGGATTAGGATCAAATATTTTACTCTTTTATTTTTATTAAACCAAAAAAATTTTAATTATAGGTTAAAATTTTAATTACCATTGCCTTTAAACTTACTAATTTCATAACTCACTAAATTGAGCTTAAAACAGATTTGAAATTTTTTATGTGACTTCACTCATGTATCAATCAAGACATTAAGGGAGAAAATGTGATTTTTCTGTATTTAATTTATTTATATAATTATTTTTGGTGAAATAAATTTTCAAAGTTAATAACATGACCAAGGGAAAGTTTACATCCTTAAGAAAATTATGGGACATTCCTAATGACCAGAGGACCAATTGAACCAATTTTGGTGATTTTTTTGAATTATATTCTTTTTATTATAATTATTTTGAATTTTGGAGTATTAATTAATTCAAAAATAAAATAAAAGGTTGAAAAGTGAATTTTATATTTTTTAAAAATCTCTCGATATCAAGGAAATCAGAGAACTAATTTTTACAATTTTCTGATTTTTGCTTTTGATTTATTAGAATTATTTTAGTGGAAATGCTAGAAAATGCGTTTTTGATTTTAAAATTACCTTAGGGCTTTAAAATTTAATATCTCATCATAGAGACTTAAGAAAGATATAGGGTTTGTTCCTAAGTGATTAAATTGAAAATGTGGCAATTTAGTGAATTTTATTATTTTTGTGATTTTATTATTTTTTAATTATTAAAAATATTAAAATAATGCAAAAAAATCAACTTTGAAAATTGCAATTTTAATTTTCTTAAATTCCCTTGATATCGGAAGAGGCTCCAAAACGATTTGGTGAATTTTTGAAAAGTATTTTGAAAGTTATGAATTTTTTTAAGTTTAATTTGGGTAAATGGTAAATCAACCCATTTTATAGGGCTAACCAAGGTCAATTGACTTCAAATTTTTATGGTGGGTTCTCACGATCCTAAAGGTCGGTGGAGAATTAATTTCAAGTCAATTTGATGCTTGAACAGCTCTAATTAATTAAAACTGCATTTTAGGTGTTTAAACTGATTAGGTTATTACAAGTGAGTTAACTCAAAAACCATTTTCCCTAGGGTCCACTCTAGTCATAAGAAACATCACCAAATTTTCTGGGAATTTATTTCACAACATGCTAATTATTGGAATTAAAATACTCGGAATATTGACTAGGGTGAAAAATGCATAACTCTTAGAAAGTAGGGGTGGCCTACGACTTTGGAAAATTCGGGGAATGTTCCCAAATTCGGAAGACTTACACGCCCTATGGTCTCATGCCATGGTGAATTGTATACATGCATGGAGAATTGAAATAGTGCGGAGAGTAAATAAATAATGAAAAACAAAATACTTGATGAAATTACGCAGTTCCTTTTCACATTATTCTGCTCTGTTTGCGAGCGAAGTGGAGTATTTTTATTTTATTTTTCTGATTTTCTAAAGTTATGCATTTTTGAAGTTTAGGGAATTAAATAAATAAAAAATACCCTAATTTCCTACTTATCACGTGGCGCCACACCATCCTCGGCGACTCCGAAAGGTCGCGTCGTCTTCGGTCCCGGGCGCCGCCATCGACTCGGCGCTCCATGGGCCCGCGACTCATGCACCATCGCGCTGTCCGGCCGCTCGATCCGGATCGTCGCTCGATACACGCTCGTCCAGCGGCTCCGGTCATCGTCTACGACTCGTGTGCACCGTGGCCGTCGGCAGCAACACTGAGGGTACACCTGCAGCTCCCGATTCTCGGCGGATTTTCATGTTCTTGTACTCTGTGGATTCGTCTTGAGGAGACGAACACATCCATACGGTAAACATGTATTGAAATTGACTCGAAAATTAAATAGAGAATCTCTGTAAGCTCGGGAAGAAGAGTGAGTCCATACCTTTGCTCAGTAAAGCTTCGTCGAGGAGTTGTGTCGCCTTCGATTTGGGTCCGGCAAGCTCCCGGATAAGTCCTTGGGTTTGGTGAATTGTCCGAGGTATGATTTGGTATTAGTTTTACAAAGCTGGGTACAGAGCAGATGGGTGTGGTACGGAGGGGGCTTTCCTTTGGGGAACTCCTTCTCTTGACCTTGTTCGGGTGTGGGTGAGTTTAATTTGAATTTGGTGGAGAATTGGGAGATGTCTTTGGTTTTTTTTTGGGTGGAATTTTGGGTAAATTGGGCTACATTGGTGGGGATTAGGAAGCGAATTATCCTTTGGGAATCATTTACTTTCTAGCTGTGGAGAGTGGTACGGAACAATTTTAGCGGGGGTTTCAATGGTGCAGTTCGGCCACCCCTCGTAGGCGAGAGGAGTGGTGTTTAAATAGGAGAGGGTGGAGGGCCTCAGGGGTGTTTAAGGCGGGGATGGTGCTACGAGTGAGGAGTAGAAGAGGCATCTTGTCCATTTGGGTTGAGACGAGTTAGCGAGGGAGAATTAAATTTTTGGCTCCTCCCAAGGTCTCGGCCGTAGTGTTTCCGGCTTCAGTGGTGGCCGACAGACATGGTCACCCGTCTTGTTCGAGTGGAGTCGAAGTGGGGTTTAGTGCGATCGGTGGTAATGGACATGTGTAAAGGAGTTTGATTTAAATGGAATGGGAGAAGGCTCATTTGGCTTGGTTTGGTTCAACTCATGCATTTGGGCTGGGTTCACCATCCGAGGCTTGACCTTGGGGTTTGAGGGAGAATCATTAGGGTCGGGCGGGTGGGGTAGTGAAGTCCCATCCGGGGTGAGGTGGCTAAGCATGGTATAGTGTGTGACATGCTTAAAAGGTAAAAAAGGTTTAAGGGAGGTTTAAGAAGAACCCCTCTTCTTGCATAAATGGACTAATGGCAATCAGCCCTCATGGCTTCATGTGGCTTGAGAATGGCTTGTTCATGGCTCCATTTGGCTTGTGAATTTAGTCGACTTCATAAGAGAAGGAAATGGATTTTAAGGATTTTGGACATTTTGGTGGAAAGTTGGATGAAGCTTTGTTAGAATTATTTGATCATTGGATTAGGAGTTAGGGATGATTTTAATTGAATGCATGATGATGATGAAGAGTGTCATCCTTGGACTTTGGATGAATTTTTGGGCTTTTGGATTTGGTGGAAGTGGGCTTTTAAAGGCTTCATGGAAGTGGGCTTTTGGATTTTAAAATGGGCTTTTAGGATGAAAGTTTTGTGAAGGACCATGTCAAATAAATGTTGCAATTGGTTTAGGCATGTGTCATGAGTGGTTTGAAATAAATTTGAGGTGTTTTGGGTTTGAATTGGGTTGAATTTGGAGAGCTTTTGGTAAAGTGGCAAATAGTAGGCAAATTGGGTTAACTTGGGCTTTAATGTTAGGCTAATGTTAAGATTGGTGTAAAATTAATGTTGGGAAATGTTTGTAGGGCTGTTTGAAAGAGGTTTCAACTTTGGTTGAGTTTTGGATTTTGGGAGTTTGGGCTTTATTTGGGTTAGGTTTAGGTGTAGGCCCATGTAAAGTTTTGGCTTTGGGTTGAATTTGAGTGGGGTTTGGGTCCAAATTTTGGGCAAATTATGTTAGTGTTTTGTTTGTGGGGATGTTGGGAAGGTTTAGAAAAGATTTGGGGTTAATTGGAGTTGAATTGGTTTGGTTTGGGCTAAGTTTGGAGTCATGGGTCAAGGTGGGCTTTAAGGTCGAAGTGAAATTGGATTCAAATGCCAATCAAATTTGGCTTGGATTTGATCTACAGATTGGTGTTGGGGATGTTGAATTGAAGATTAGAATTGAATTGAACCGAATTTGGGTCGGTGGGTAGGTTGGTTTGACATTGGGTTCACTTTGGGTTAAAATGGGTCAAATTAGGGATTTTGGCAATGGGGTAAATTGACAAAATTGACCCATGGTGTAGTTGAACTAAAATGAAATTGGGAATATTTGGGATTTTCTGGAATTTTAGAGGCTGCAATTTTTGGATTTTAGATTCGAGGGGCATTTTGGGTATTTGGAGGGTATTGGCGGTATTTTTGAAATTTTTTGTATTTTTTGGCAGTATGAATGATCAATTTGAGTAATGTGGGAATTTTGGGATTGGTTTTTGGGGAATTTTTGGGTGATTTGGAGATTTTTTGAGAAGAATTTGGGTAATTTCGAAAGGGTTTTGGGTAGGGTAGGCGGGGTGCTTAGGGTCCCAGGGTCAAAAAGTGAAAATTTGGAAAGGTGAATATTGGGTAAATGTAAGTGGAATGGAACCATTTTGGGTTGAGCCATGAAGCCATATCAAGCCCTAGATGAGCCATGAAGGGACTCATTTGAGGCATTATTTATGTTGTTCACAATACTCTTGGCGAGGGCTTAGGGTTAAGGACCATCCATGAATCTTTGCATGAGTCGGGAGGTCAAGTTGGGTATGGGTGTGATTTTAGGAGGTGTACGAAAGTGTAGTGTATAATTGTAGTGTGTGTGTGAAGTCAGCCCTCTTGGACGGGGCCCTTTGAGCGATCTAAGGCCCGAAGAGTTCTATAAGAACTTATCCTTTAAACTTCCACATTTGATTTCAACCCTCTAGGTGATTAGGGGTCTACATTTGAGTTTGTGGAGTTTGCGGGAGTTAAGAAGTGGTTTGAACTACAGGTGGTGGGTCTAATTCCTAATCCTCTAGGATAGTGAAGGGAAAAGCACGAAGCTAGATCTGAGTACTAAAAGAAGAGAAGACCTCATCGAAGGCAGAATTGACAATCATTGATAACAAAATGGATCATGAAGTCGATGTTCACATTGCACCCTTTGCCGCCGTTGATTTTGAATCGGTTGCGGAGAAAAGTGATAGTGCGGGAAAATCTATGATTTAGATGGTATGAAAGCGGTTGATGATAGAGTTTGAAAGCTGCGAGTAGAAATTTTCGAGTTAGCCGAATAATAGGGTTGGATATTGATGATGAGGATTACTTTACGTCGGATTACATGGATAAAGAATTCATGGAAATTAACATGGTTGAAACTTAGTCCACGTCATCTACGTGCGAAGCTCACGAGCTACGTAGATGAAGTACACGGAGGACCATCACGACAGAGATGAATAGATTAGCGATGCAGGAGAAGAATGGAGGAGATGACCTGCGCTATGACCACCTTGGCTACCTCCACGAACGATCATAGCCATGACGAACATATCTCGATTTAATCGGCCCGAGATTATAAACATCCCGATGAAGAAGGGAGGTCGGCACGCCAATGAAGACGAGCCGCCAGAAGAAGTCGACTGCGAACCCGCCGGGGAAAGGACATTAAGCGATGAGGTCGAGCAACGAGTTCGGGAGGCCTTGGCTCGGTCCGAAGGAGGGGGCATTAGTTTCGAAAGGGTAGACCCTGCCGGAGGAGTTGATGTCATTCCTTACCTAAGGCTTCGTTCCCCCTACTTTTAAGACGTTTGACGGGATAGGAAATCCTCGCCGGCACATAACATACTTGAGAGCTAGTTGTTGCGATACGGGGAGGAAGTGAAGCTGCGATTGTTCGAGTCGGTTTGTCGTGACCCTATCGGGAATAACTTTCAATTGGTATGTTGAGCTTCCCGTGGATTAATAAAAACTTTTGTAGAAACGAGAAAACATGTTCATGAAAAGATTATAGGTGCCCGACATCGTTTCTCTTTTATAGGAGATCTCGTGGTGGAGCGGTAGAAGCCGAAGCAGACTTTGATCGACTACATTCTCGGATGGAGAAACTTAAGCATGAAATGTGAACCGCGATAAAGCCGGTACACGATCGAGATGTTTGCTCGAGAGTATCCGTAGTCAGGTAGCCTTGAGCTTGGGGGTCACCTTATCGAGTCCTTTGAGAAGGCATCGATGGCGAGGCGGCATAAGAAGAATTCGAAGCATGGAGCCTCACAAAATACGGGAGAAGACAAAACACGCGCTAAAGTATGAGAAGAGATCCGGCGTAGTGGCAACGGTCGACAAAGAAGCGACGATGAGGATTCGGCTTGAACGGTGCCGAACGGCACGATCATTTGCCTCTTTGTAGTCGGCCTCGATAGTATGAGTCGGCCTCGTGCCTGATAGAACGATCGGTACGAGTCGGCGGCAAAGGCCATACAAGATAGATGGATGACGAGGGTCCGACGACAATGTCGAGCCGGCTACGCGAAGTACTCCTTCAAAGACGACGTCGTAGCGAAGATGTTCGAATTTGATGAAAAAACGCCGAGTTCGGATTGCCCGAAGCCGAAGAAGCGGAAGGCGGACAAGAAGGATGCGGCCAAACTTCTGCCCCTACCACGAATGCTCGGACGGACCATAGAATGTTGCTTCGATTTTAAGATTGGCTCGAGTAGAATTACGAGGAATGGAGTATAACGATACCAAAAGAATACTTGAATGAACTTTGAAAGAGGTTACATCGTAAATGTGATTTCAGCCGGTAAATCTCTACGATTGATCCAGGTACAGAGCAAAGGCTGGATGGAGCACATATTAGAATAGGCTTAAGATAGTTAGACGGATCGAGTGTTACTCGAAGAAGGCCCTTGTCCGAGTCTACACGGCCAGTCCCGAGATGAAGGCTTCATCGAGGAAGCCACCACAATAAGAATGGAGGAAGCGGACGTGAGAGCGAAATTAAGGACGATAGCGCGAAGGGTAGGATAGAGGCACTGATCGATTGGTTGTTTTGGTTGGGGTAAACCCTAGAACCCTGAACTTGTACCATTATCTTTATGCCCCTCTAGGGTCTCATAGTGATAATATAAACGATGATGTACTTGTTACTACATTTACGAGTGATGACGTAACTAATCATAACCTCTCTAACCTCGATTTTGATTCCCAGAAAATGATCCTCGAATCATGATTGTTCCTAATGAGAATATTGTGAAAATGAAGATATAATGATAACGGTATAATGACACGGGGAAGCGAGGAGCCGGTCTTAGTCACGAAGGAGCTCCGCTTGCCATCGACGTGGACTTTTCGTCTGACGAGATACGGTAATAGAAGGATCTAAGGTCCCGGGAAGAAGAGAAATAACGAAGTACACTTGAGAAGCGTTAAGGTGTTACTTTTGCGAGATAGCTCGATGGATAAAAATAGGCGGTACTCCAAGAAGAAGTATCTGCAACGAGGAAGAAATGCAAGTTCGAAACGAAGTGAAAATTCAAACAAGGTGGATTACAACGTGCTAGTTTATCTCGGGAAGTTGCCGGCCAGACTAATCATTTACGATTATACGATCTGTCGAAGGAGATGAGAAAAATTTGATCGAGGCTACCGCAGTCCGGATATTCTTAGCATGGTTAGGCTAGCATCCTCGGATAGATTTTGCACTTTGAAAGAACAACTGTCGACTTTCACTGAAGATTTGCTACTCGGTACGGTAGGTACAATCCGCTCTAAATTTACATCATCATCGGCGGGTTCATACTTTTCTGAGTGTTAGTAGATCTGGGGCGTCGCTCGACATAATGAGTATATGGACACTAACTGCCAGACATCGACGCTCGAGAGTTGTATATGGATAAAATTTGCGCAATAGGATTAATTAAAAAGGAGAAGAAGTCTCGGACATCTATTCGGATCTGATAAGTTGGAAATCTAGTAAAAGCGCGAAATTCCATGTCATCGATGCGGATACATTTTCGATACCTTCTGGTCGGCGTGGCTTCATGAGTACAATATGGTCTCGTCGTCACTACCTTAGATGCATCAAATACTATAAAGACGGACAAGAACATTACATTAAAGAGGAGACTTACGGACTTTCTCAATCACATGAAGTAGGCATTCACGAAATGGCCCTTTATTATGTTCCCAAGATAACGATACTTTAAGAAATTGTGACGAGTAAAGCGAAAAGATTCGGAAGAGCTACGAGAACGAGACCATCTGACTCCGGTTTAACGATCTCCCACCACTCCTTCGAAACGAGTTGGTTGAGGTTCTTTTAGCCCACGCATCCGAGGTCGAGGCGAAGAACTTACCGGATTGTTGAACGGATGAAGCCGACGATCGGCACATTGAAGTTGAAGGAAGCTTCGAAGAAGATAAATAGACAATGATGAAAAGTCACAAGAAGCCTTAGTTCGGAATTCTACGGATGACACGAAGAGAAGAATATGAATCAATGCATGGTCGGATTAATCATTATGCTCGAAGCCATGGCTTCAACTCGGTCGGCTTCCTCGACGGATTGAAATTATGGAAGTCGAGGAAGTCAATAATGATGGTTCCGCCGCTCGAGTTTAATAATGCTTCTCCATACAGCACGCACCTTATGTCTGACTTTCGAAGAAAATGATATTAATGAATTAATGAAATTACCTTTTGGTTACTTTGCATTGTGTACAAAAGTTAATTCAACGAAGGATATGTGCCAAAGAAAATGCCAAAAGATAAGTTACAATCGTTTGAACAACTATGGAATAAAAAGGAAAGAAACTCGGCTTGAAAGAGGGTCTTGAGTTCGATACGATCGGACACATCGATGTTAAATTTTTTGTATGATTATTCTGTAGTCCCGATAGAAAAGTCTTGAGACATCAAGATGAATACGAAGATACGACTAACAGAAGGCTGCGCAGTCGAAGAAGAAATAAAATTAACTATGGACAAATTAAAAAGAAATCAGTACGGGAATGAGGATCGGCCCGACCAACCTTCGTAAGTTTGTTGATCGACGAAAAGTGGTTACGGACATTGTCGAGTTACTTTCGAATTCAGGTCACTTCGCTTGGAGCTATAATGAAATTCCTTGACTATCTCCGAAGGTTGCGGTTCACCGACTACGAGTGGATCAAAGCATGATGCGGTAAAGCAAGCTCCCAGGATAAATGCTCCTTGAAATTGAACGACAAGTTATGATGGAGATAGAGAAATTAATGGACGCTAAATTTGTCAAGAGAACCATATCTTACATGGTCGGTCAACGTCATATCGATAAAGAAGAAAAATGGACGGGGAATCTGAGAGAGTGTGCGTCGACTTAGAAATTGAAGAAAGCGTCCGAAAGATGAGTTCTCTTTGCCCGAACGGAACCGATGGTGGACATCGTGTCATCATCTGAAATTTTCTCCTTCATGGATGGATCTTTGGAGTTACAATCAAATCAGATGGCTCCAGATGCAACGCATAGCATTTGAACCCCGATCGAATTTGCGCACCACAACGTGATGCCGTTTGGTTTATAGAATGTCGGAGCAACATACCAAAGAGCATGTGAAGATCTTGACCAGCCTCATTCATCAGTGGAATGTTACGTGGATGATTTGGTCATCAAGAGTAAAGTAAAGAAACTACCTAAATGGTTTGAGGATAATATTTGAAAGGTTATGGCAATGCAATCTAAAGATGAATCTGAAAGTAAAATACACTTTGGCATTACCTCACAGGAAATTTCTAGGATTTGTTGTACGTTGTCATCGGGGAATCAAAATTGACTAGGAAAAGATTAAAGCAATATTAGAAATGCCTCCCAGAACCTTGAAACAATTATGATCTTTTAAGAAAAATTGGCATATATAAGACGCTTCATATCTAATTTTTCGGGAAGGTATCTCCCCTTTTCGAACCCTACTTCGAAAGAATGCCACATTTGTTTGGGGAGAGCCGTGTCAGTAACTTTCGATTTTACTAAACGATATCTAAGGCACCTTGTTTTGGTAGCCCCGTCCGAGTAGACCGTTGATACCTTATGCTACGGCTTTATGCAGGTCCCTCGGAGCCTTACTTGCCTAAGTCAATGATGAGAGTAAAAAAACGCACTCTACTACGAGTCGACATCTAATGCGGCGAAGTAAGTATCTCACATTGGGAAACATTGTCAGCTTTGGTTTTTGTGGCTAAAAAACTTAGACATTACATGTTGTCTCATAAGTTCAACTTGATTTTGAAGGTTAATCCGTTGCAATATTTGATGACTCGACCAACACTTTCCGGATGTTTTATGAGTGATCGATGATGCCGGTAAGGTCCCCTCTCGGTAATGACTACCGGACGAACGGATACTATAAATAGAGTAGCCCAATGCCGAGATGTTGGGAAATGTACTTTGATGAAGCATCATCGGCCCGAAGAGATAAAGGACAACGGATAGCAATACGAGGCAAAGCATGAATTGGTTTAATCATCGTGACTCCGGATTAGCGATGCGAGATTCTCACATCACTTGTCGAGCCGAGTACGATAGTGAAGAAGAATATGAAGCTCTAATCCTTGGTTTAGATTAAACCATACTAATGCAAATAACGGAACATTGCCATTTATGGCGACTCTAACTGGAAGCCATTCAACAAGTGGCGGGACAATACAAAATTCTAAAATCGAAGATGAGAAGAATACGGCGATGCAGATGAAATTACTCGAGCAAATTTGAGTGTGATATTCTATAGAGTTCCTCGGCAGACAATGTCTACGTGGATGCTTTAGCTAAACTAAAGCTAATGAATTGGCTTTTCCACCCAAAGAATTCTATAGATATTACGGTACGAGGACATCGAGTTTTGTCTTGGAAATCGACATGTGATCTACACGAAGCTTAGAAAAGAAGAGATTGTAGCCACGGTGACGGAGATACGGAAGATTTGTGTCATCCATTGATAGAATATTTGCAAACCGAAGTCAGCGAGCGCATCGGATTTAGAAGAGAGCTCTCTTATATGCCTTATTTGACGAGTGTTATAGAGATGATCTTTCGATCGAGATGTGGCTCGAATGCCTGTGAGTAGAAGCACATAAAATCTTCAAAGAAATACATGCCGGATTATGTGGTGTTCACGGTCGAGGCCGAAAATGAAAATGAAAATCAAAAGACTCGGACACTCTTGACCGGCAAAGATGACGGTATTTGCATGGACACAACAAAGAAGTGTCATCGATACAGTGCGCGAATTTGGTCTTGCACCAACCTCCGAATGTTCTACACTCTATGATTGCCTCATGGCCATTCGAGTGTTGGGGCACAGATATGGTAAGGTCGATAGACCCTCCTTCTTCGAAAGAACACAAATTCATACTCGCACCTACGGATTACTTCTCAGTGGCGAGCCGGTTCCTAGTTTATGAGAGGTTACAACACGGTAAAAAGTTACGCAGCTGACGAGAATCGGGTTGGTTATCGCTTCGGTGTGCCACGAAAGATCATCTGCGAAAATGTGTACGCCTTCAATAGCACGAAGATCAACAACTTCTTCAGAAGACATTAGATGATTAGAGATGCCGACGATCCTCTTGCCCCCGAGGTAAATGGCTTGGCGAAGCCTTGACAGACGCTCGTTCAAATTCGAAGACACTCGACAAAAATAAAAGGGCATGGCATGAGAACTTGCTAGAAGCTTTGTGGGCCTACGGGACGACAGCCGGAACGTAAACACAGTCTACACCTTATGCATTTGTGTACGGGTCCGAGGCGGTCCTTTCGCTAGAAGTTTAGCTACAGTCACTCGGGATGGTATGTGATCATATTGATAAAAGAGAATGTAAAACTTCGACGAGTTGGGCGGAAAATCTCTCGAAGGAAAAAGATTTCTTGCACAACGCCAGAACTTGGAACTCTACCCGAGCAAAGATGATTCGAGCTCGTATTAAGTTAATTACTTGCCAGAATTAAATTCAGTGGAACCTCGTGCTCTCATTCTGGGAAGGCCTATTCTTGCACCGGGAAAATAGGTGGAAAATTTGAACAGGCACAGGAAGAACCATTCGTGGTGGAAAAGGTTTACTGCGGAGGATCGTACCGGTTGGTAGATTCTCGGGGAGAAGACCGTGTTGCCCGATAAATGGATAATATCTCGAAATTACTACGCGACATGAGGAATGCGAAGAAAGATTTTGTTCCGATGTAGAATATGACGACGTACGTAGTAGGTCCAAATCTTATAATAAAATGAAGTTAAATGAAATAAAGTCAAATTTTCTTACAAAATAAAATATGCTTGTTGAAATTTCTAAAATCTAAATCTTATAAAATTATATTAAGATAATGACATCAAAAAAATTATAAAACTTAAAAAAATAAGCGATAATGGCTTTGTCATTATATGACTGTACACAACATGACCAAGACATTTCTCTGTTTACTTGTGCATGCGGTTTCGGGTTGCGAGTGGGTGTTTCTTTTCCTGCGTCTTGGACACCGTAGAAAAAGAAACACTTCAAAGGAGACTATAAAGAAATGAAGTTGATGAAGAAGATTGGTCGTAGAAAGACCCGAGGACAAACATCGAGAGGGATACGGAGGAACTTGGGTATTCGTGGAGGCTTACACCTCTTCGACACGAGACAAACTCAGTTCCATCCATGATCACTACTCTAGAAGGTGATCTTGTTCTTGGAACCAGTAGAAAAAGTTCCAAATGCATCGTTGGCGCGTACAAAAGTAGAAATGTAAATCACCGCAAAAATCACCTCTTAGACAAAATGGAGAGGAGACAAGCTCGGGAGGTAGGCTAGTAGCACTATCACCCATTACGGAAATTCTTGTCCAGGAAATGAAAGAAAGCTGACGACGGTGCACCACACATCGATATATAGGCTTGGAGACGCAGGATCCCGTGCCGACATTTAATCCAATGGAAGAATTTTTATTTGGGTGTCAGGCTTACAACTACGGGTTTACCTAGATTGCCTACGGTGTCGGGGGCATTTTAGAATTTTGAATGTCATGTTTTACATCTTGAAGAGTATGACACATTTGAGGCATATGCGGCCCCCTACCTCGATGCTACTCGAGATTCGGGAATATCACGATGTAGAGCTATGCGTGCCACGGTTCGTCCATTGCCACCGCCGTGAAGGTGGGACATCATGGCAGATTAGAGGAATAAGGAAGCAGAATTTCAACATTATGAAGACATACATGGAAAATTTGTCGATATCTGGAAGGATCGAGCTATACAACGATGTATTCTCGGAAGGATGAAGAAGAAATTTTGTCTTGCATCGACACTCTTCGGACATTGGGCGGAAGCGGTTCGCTTGAAGCCGAGGACATATACGGAGCCGTCAAAATGGAAATGTGGAAAGGGCGAGTCAGCGGCTGGTTTAGTTGTTTACATAACTTCACGATAGATTGATAAGGTAATCCCTTTAAGATTTTATAGCACGATGAGGTTGATCAAATTATACCCTTAAAATCAAGAAGATGATAAAGAGGATGGTTGAGTGGCACGTGTTTCCGGTAGACGGTATTCTAACGAAGCTACATCATAAATATTTATGAGAAAGGGGACTATCGCACCATGTCGACCACCATAACTTTGTGAGACCCTTGCGGTCTCCTTTATAAATGAAAGCAACATCTTGTTTGGATGATAAATCCAGTTGTCGGACAGGGAGAATTCTTAGGTTCTTTCAAAATTTGGATCGATACTAGTACTAAAAGGAAATGGAGTGAATTTAGGGAAATACTTGCATCAGGGAGTTTCAAGAAAAAAGGGTGTCGGTCACCTTCAAAAGAATGGATGAAGATAAAGCACCATTTTACTATGAGCAGATCTAGAGCTGAACCCTCATCCTTTGCCACTATGACGACAATACCTCGGGTGTTCGCGAGGGGACTTTGGTTCCGGGCGTAACCTTGGCAAGTTGGCTCGTCCCAGTAACGGTCTCGGGGAAGCAATGTCTACCCTCCTTTTAGGAAGTTATGACGATCGGTGTCGCCACTTTGCAATAGCGGATGATGTGATATGTCGGCATTATTTATTTTTGTACAAATGATCTACTTTTGGATGC
Source organism: Papilionanthe hookeriana x Papilionanthe teres (assembly GCA_022702705.1). Classification (NCBI taxonomy): domain Eukaryota; kingdom Viridiplantae; phylum Streptophyta; class Magnoliopsida; order Asparagales; family Orchidaceae; genus Papilionanthe; species Papilionanthe hookeriana x Papilionanthe teres. The sequence goes on from CM040433.1 coordinate 68,162,328, forward strand.
TTATCGTATATGATCGGTTGTACTAGTTTAAACAAAATTAATGAAGATTTATGTTTCGAAATACCTTTTTCAACGCGATAGTTGAAAGCGGTTGAACCACATGTTTGGTTCCAAAATGAAAAGGACAAAAGAATAATACGAGAAGAAAAGAGGGATACAACAACAACAACAACAACAAAACCTTAATCCCACTGGCTACATGAATCCTTTTTCTCCATTGTGCCACTGTTATTGTTAAATTTTGTTTAATTCTAATAGATTAAGATCATTGTTTTATCTGATAAGCCTATGTTTTCCTAGGTCTACCTCTTGCCTTTGTAACATAAGTTGTATTTAAAACATCTACTCTCTAATCGGATCATCGGGTGGTCGATGTTTAATGTGACGAAACCATCTGGCGAGTCTCTAATTTTATCGAGTATTTGGTGCAACACCAACCTAATACGGATATATTCATTTCGTATTTTGTCTCTATGTGTAAAGTCACTCATCCACCTAATCATTCTCATCTCGGCAACGATTAACTTAACATTATGCTTCTCTTTTAAAGGGCAACATTCAGCACCGTAGAGCATTGAAGGTCTCACCGCCACATCTTATAAAATTTTCCTTTCGATCATAGCGATTGCTTTTCTATCATAATGGGCAGATGCATTCCTCCACTTCAACCAACCAACACAATTCTACTATTAACATCCCCATCTATATCACCATCGCTTTGAACAATGGACCCGAGATATCTAAATCGTTCACACCTTTTAATAATTTGATCACCCGAAAGTTACGAGTTCTTTCACTAGACCTACTATTACTAAAATTACATTCCATGTATTAGGTTTAGTTCTACTCAAACAAAGACCTTTAAACTCCAATGTAGACCTCCATAATTCAAGTTTTTCTTGTACTTTTTCTCTTGTCTTATCCACAAGGAGGATATCATCGGCAAAAGCATACACGAGAATTACATCCTCCTGCGAATGCCCGGTAAGACCATACATAAATAAAGCGAAAATATATGGGCTTAAAGCAAATCCTTGAGTAAACCAACGAAATAGTAAAATATTTGGTCAATCCTCCTTCGGTTCGAACACATGTAACAACTCTAGCATACATATCTTTAATGACTTGAATATAAGTCATATCAACACCTTTCTTCTCGAGACTCTCCAAAGAACATCTCTAGGAACCTTACTCGTAAGCTTTTCTAAAATCAAGAAAATCAATTGTAGATCCTCCTTATTATCTACGTAGCTACTCCAATAAATGTATAGCTTCCATGGTAGACCTGCCCGGCATAAATCCAAATTGATTATGAGAAACCTTCGTAATACATCTTAACCTATGTTCGATTACCCTCTCCCATAATTTTAAAAAATGAAACACATCAATTTAATTCTCATAATTTACACACTCTTGTGCATCTCCTTTATTCTTAAAAATAGGGACCAAAATGCTCTTTCTCCACTCCTCGAGGCATCTTTTTTTAGTTTTTTAAAGTAAAATTAAAAAGTTTAGTAAACGAGAAAACACCCCGAATCACCTAAATATTTCTACACTTCAATTGGGATATCATCGAGGTCCTACAAACTTGCCCCCCTTGGTTTCTTTAAAGCCCCTCCTCAACTAACACTAATGCGACGAGTAAAAATTAAAAATTTTATTATTATTAACTATATTAACATCGCTAAGGTCGATCGTACTCTCTGACATCTTCATTAAAAAGTTTATCAAAATAAACGCCCACCTATGTTGAATATCTTTTTCTAAGAAAAACAATTTTTGATTTTCATCTTTATTACACTTTTACTTGAGTGAAATCTTTACTTTTCTTTTCTCTTTGTTTGGCTAGTTTATACATATATTTTTCACCGTCCTTAGTATCTAACATGTTATAAAGATCACTAAAAGCGGAAATTTTTAGCGTCACAGTTATTCTTTTAGACTCATATTGCGGGCCATTTTATATTTTCTCGAGTTCTCTACGCTTTTACATTTAAACTAATTTTCATAACATATAACTTCTTATATTTTATCTTTTCTTGCATTATTATTCCACCACCAAACATTTTTATTTATAGAAACTTTCTCTTTTGATTCTCAGAGTACATCTTTAGCCACTTGTTTAATAGTATTAGTTAATTTTTCCTACATAGGATTAGCGTTTTCATGGACATCCCAAATATTTAAATATTGAATTTTACTATTAAAAATAATTTTATTTGTGTCTTTTAGGTGCCCACAACGTCTTATTCTACAATGTTGATCCTAGTATTCTTTATTTAACAACTCTTCATCTTAAAATCTAGAACTAATAATCGATGTTGGGTACTTAATTCCTCACTTGGAATGACCTTACAATCCTTACAATCTTGTTGATCTCTTCTTCTCGAAAGGAAAATAATCAATTTGTGTTTTATTAGATCCATTCTTATAAGTAATAAGATGCTCATCTCTTTTCTTGAATAAAGTATTAGTAAAAATCATATCATATGCTAAAGCAAAATCTAAAATGGTTCTACCTTCTTCATTAATCGCTCCATAACCGTAGCCACCATAAATATTTCTGAAATCTTCCTGCCTATAAAGACATGTCCATTTAAATCTCCTCCAACAAGAATTTTTTCTTGAGGGTATCAAGTGTATTACGTCTTCTAAATCATTCAGGAATTTATCTTTAGAGCCTATATCTAAAAGCCAACTTGAGGAGCACAAGCACTTACAATATTAAAAATCTTAGTGTCGATTATAATCTTAAGTGCTATAATTCTATCTCTAAATCTGTGAATTTTAACAACATTATCTTTCAAAATCTTATCTATAATTATACCTACACCATTTATAGTATGACTCTTACCAGTCTATACCATAGTTTAAAACCTAAGTTATCAATCTCCTTAGCTTTTCTCAACCCATTTAGTTTCTTGAATACATAAGATATTTATCTTTCTATGGATCATAATACTCCAAACCAATTCCATTAATTTACCATTGAGAGTACGTATATTCCAAGATCCTATCTAGTGTTAGTATCATGGACTAACTTCTTTATGCATCCATACGCCAATGTGGGAACCCTTGCTTACTTGACGGTAAACACCGGGGCGTTGGTGTAGCGGCCCCGCATACACTTTCTTGTATTCGGAGCCATACGGCGCGTCGCTTAAGGGGATGCCCTAGCACTTACACAATGATCAAAAGGATTCATGTCATGATTTTTAGATAAGTTTTACTCTATTTGTCAACTACCTAATGCAACCCTTTACTTTTTCACATCTGGACTTGGGACCGGCAATGGTAGAAGAAAGGGATAATATGATAAAAAATAAAATTAAAAAAATTGGGTGAACTCGAAACTTAAGTCGAACGAAATGGAAATTTGAAATCAAAATAAAAAACAAAATTTGAAATAAAATTAAATCAAATGAAATGAAAGTAAAACAAAAGCAAACTAAATAAAATGTTGAATTGAAACAAACACATGACTATATTCTCTCTCTCTTGAGATTCGAGTCTTTGCACTCGTCTTCAAATCCCTTACTTTGCGGGCACTCCGTAAATTTGCCACTTTTCCACACGGTGCCACTCCTCACAAATTCGAAATATCTTGAAATTCTACAAATCTTGCAAATGAGTACAGTCTTGGCAGTGCACCAAATTAACTCTTGAAAGTTAATACGAGTATTTTATTAAATTCTCCTCAAATGAAATCCCGGGTTCAATACCTAAATTCTGATTCCTTCTTTCACCTCTTAGGTCGGATGTGAGTCATTGAGCTTTCCCTCTTAATGTGACACCTTGGGCGGAATGTGAGTCCTTGTGCTTTCCTCCCCGAGATTCCAAGGAAGTTCACTAATTCTCATTTCCCTTCGAGGGGTACCCGTCTTCCATTAAATTCCGGGAATGGAGCTCGGTCATTCGATTTCCCCGAAAATTCTTAATTTTCCATCACCCTTCCGAGAAATATTTTTGCCTTCCATGAAATTCCGGGAATGAAGCTCAATCGTCGATTTCCCAAAATTCCCTAATTTTTAATTATCCTTCGGAGAAAAAAAATTTTTTTTTTTCGCCTTCCATCAAATTACGGGAACGGAGCTTAATCGTCGATTCCCAAAAATTCGTAATTCTCCGCATCCTTTCGAAATTTTTTCGCCTCCCACGGGGTACGGGAACGGAGCTTAGTTATCTAATTCCCCTAAAATTCCTTATATTTTCCATTTCCCTCTCGAAAGTTTCCGCATCCATGAAATCCCGAAGTAGGTGCGGGAGTTTGATTCTCATTTCGAGGATGGTACCTAAATTCCGAGTTCTCATCCTCGGGATCGATGTGAAAATTCGATTTCCCCTCTACACACTCACTTCTAACTCAATTTCCCACGAAATTAAAACTTTTAATTCCGGAAATTACAAAATTTCCGTAAGTTCCATAAAATTTAAAATTAAAATTTGAAACTTAAAATTAAATTAAAGTTGAGCTTCAGAAATTTAAACCAAAATCAAATACAAACTCCAAATCCTCATTCTAAATCAGAATTCAACTTCAAATTCATTCGGTTTGGACTCCTTGAGTTTGGAGGCTTAAAATCCATAGCTTCACCCATGAAGATATTCCATTTCCTTCCATTTTAGCAAGAGCTCTCGGGACTCGATAGTTTCAGCCGAATAATCCCCAGTAAGAACTTCCACGCTATATTTTATGTTTGTGTTGAGTTTTGACTCGGATGATTTTGTTGGTTGTTGATCTCGTCGATTAACACCAATACGTGCGGTGTGCTTGCCCGGCACACCACACTTTATTGGAGGTCCATTTGTTGACCTCACTTTGGTTGGTGAGATGCTCTCTTTATAATAGTTTAGGGTATAGCCATAGGACTCTCTTGGTAACTTTCTTAGAAGCAAGTCATGGCACCCCTCCCCACTTAGAAATTCAATCTTTTCTCTCACTTCACGGAAGTTTTCATATGTTGAAGGCCTAACCTCCGGCTTTTGGGAGGAAGAGACCAAGCATAAGGAAGCCGGGGAAGTCTTATAGGTAGTTAGACCTTAGGATCTACTTTCTAGGAGGTCTGGAGCTTACACCACACTTGCACTACACACTTACAACCCTAAACAAGACACATCCCACTTTGATCCCCCAACTCTTTGGAAACTCATGAAAGTGGTTTTCCAGAGTTCATAGCCTCGGGCTAGGGTTTTGGCTAATTACCCCGACACATAGAGGACCAAATGACGGTGACCCCCTGGTCCATGGCTCAATCTAAGCAATTCCATACTTCTCACCTTCAACAAACCTCGATTTTTCCAAACATTCAGAATTTCGAATCCCTTTGCCCCAAAGTACCCAAAATACGCAAAATACCTAAAATGCCCTCGAAACCTAAAATTTCTAAAACATCCAGACACACACGTTGTCTCCCAATCATCCAAAAATACTACCACCCTCAAATTAGCCAAAACTACCCAAAATTGCCAAATTTCCCCAAAAATTCCAAAATGACCAAAATGCCCCTCTTGGCACAAAATTCCAAATGTGCCCATAAATTCAAAAATGTCTCCATGAAATATTCTCAGTTCATTTCTCTGTTACCAATCACCCAGAATTTGGCCAATTTAACTAGGCTATAATCGAAAGCCCAAAATTGACTGCATTTTAACCATGAAGTACCCAAATTAAACCCGTGTCTACCCAGAATTAACCTCAATCTTGCCCACTTTCAATTCCAAACTTTAATTAAACTACTCAATACTAATATAAACCAAATCGAGCTTAATTTGACTCACATTTGAGTTTAATTTTACTTGAAATCCAAAATCCCAAATTTTGCCTAAGTGACCAAATCCCAATTGAACTAACACCAATCAATTTCTCCCAATTTGAATTCTAAACCCTTCCTAACACCACCTTAAATTGAATTGAACCATAAATTTCTCCCAGAATTTAAGCGAGTCTCATTGAATCCACTTGGACCCAGTATACCAAATTTTGACTTCGAAACATGCCTTATGCACAAGTCTTCCAAATTAATTGCCTAATCCCAAAATTTCTGCTTAATGGGTGTTAGGAACTCTTTATGACATCCCCATAGACCATTTGGTATCTTGATTGGCCTTTGACCAGCCCAACCTAAACTCAAAGTTAACTGACTTGCCCCAAATTGACCAAAATCCCAAAGGCAAGCCAAATTGATCTACCAAACCAATCGAAAACCACTCCATCCTTCTCTAGACGATTTATGAAAATCATATACACAATATTAATAAAAACTGGGCTCAACACAAACTCAGAAACCCAAGCTAGCCAAACATTGACCCATATTGACCCAAAATTAAACACTTGAACTAACTTAATCGGAATTGAACCAAATGTGACCAAACCAACTCCTCCACAGCCACCAAGTGACCCCTAAGAACCACCCTAGACCCAAATAGCCAACCCTAAGGGAGCCATGGACCAAAGGACCCTTAAATTAGGGGATTTCACCCCACATTTGGCCTTAGTAAAATATCTTCACCATCATCACTTGCCATTGGGGGTAAAACATCATTAATCCTCTGTGTGAGCTCACTTGAACCCCCCAGCCACCAGCCCTAAAACTGTGCTAGCCACCTAGTGGCTAGAAAATACTAGTGAGGCTACCCACAAACCAATTTTAACCCAAACTCACCTGGCGATGTGTCTAATCCCAGGCTAACCATTAGAGCTCTTCTTATCTACCTAAGCTGACTTTTGCGGCCAAAAACACACCTTAAGCAGCGATTGGCCATGGCTATAAAAATCACCCCACCGACCAAGAGTGTGCTCTTTTGTAAATTTCTTAACAAAACTGCAAAATCTCACCGAGCTCCTCCGGACCTCCACAATGTCGTTCTGACCGCTTTCACCCTCTGATTCCCACTTCCGGGCTACGATTTCGGAGCTCAATTGTGTAAACCAGGATATATTTCTTCATAGCTCCTGAGTGCACCAAAGTGTAGTTAACTACACCCACACCTTCATAGCGGTGAAAGAAGATGATCCTCCGACAAAAGCACGCACGGACTTATCAACTTTGTCAGACTGTCGAGTTTTGGGTCTAGACAATTCATCGGGGAAAAAGGCTCCATCTGGAGGTTCATTGAGACCAATCGAAGTTGCCACAACCATCGATTGAGGCCTCCCCTCTCGGACAAAGGTATTGGACTCACTCTTCCTCCCAGAAGCGTTTCCGTCTTGTAATTGTACCTTATATTTAATACGTATAAATGACAGCCGCCGCGCTTAACGCAGTAATGTTTGCTTCCAAAAAGATAGCCAAAAGCTTTGACTCGGTTATAAATAGTGGCTAGTGTATAAAATTAATATTATATAAGTAATATTTTTACACACTAGGGGTACTACGCAAGTATACGTATCATTTCGGTAATATAGGGTTTTTAAACAAAGACAATTATCGATCCACTTTAGGGAAGATTTATAGAAATAAATTTTCTATAAAGCGAAAGAAAAATAAAATAGTAAAAATATTTTTATTTTAATTATAAAGTACTATTAATTTACTATATGTAATTAAAGAAAACAATAATAAGAAAATGATTTTATGAACTGTTATATAAAATAAACAACTTTCTTTCCTTGATTAATCTAAGATTTTTAAGATTATTTAATATTCGTTGGAGAATTTAATTTATGGTATTGTGTCAGGCCTAAACATTCCTATTCTTTATCCTTTGATCCGGGTACGAAAGAACATTTGACTAATTTACGGAATAGGTCCGGATGTATTGTCGGTAGAATGGGTTAATCTTGGCTCGCGCCACAGATGTCCCGAGGGTGGCTATGGTCGGCCCTACTAGTGACCCTTTCTAATTGATAAATAAAATTATATGAATTTGGTAATCGCTCTAAAAAACATCGATTACATGCCCTTTAAGTATTATCTTCCTATTTATTTGCACTTCACCATGAATAGCCCGCTCGAGGCCTTTGACTTCTTACGAGGATTCATGTGACATTTACAAGTTAAGAGTTCTTCTCCTACAGGTTTCTAAACTCTTGACGGGTTTTAACAATTCAAACGGCCTATTTAAAAATAAAGTAAGATCGAGGTATTAATGTCATCACGTGTTTTTGAAAATATTTTGAATTTTAATTCTCCATCGAATCTTTATATTATCTTATCTATCTCTTCATAATTGAAGTAAGAAAATAGTAACTACTCGAACACATTGAAAATAAATAACAAAACATGATAATTAAACTTTGAATCAAATGTAAAAATATACTTATCTCAAATATTTCTTCTACGGATCTTCGATTCCTGCGACTCTACGGTGTAATGAACTCCGGATGCAACAACCGAAATAAACTCACTAAACTAAACAAAAGTGGCCCTAAATTTCTCTCTAGTCTCTGGGGATAGAGAGATCTAAGTAGATAAGAGAAAGGGGTACAATGGGAGGGGCACGTTTTAGAAAATTGGACCTCTTGTTATAGGATTCGAAGTTGCCTTGAGGCACCTCTTGAAACATGTGCACATTCGTGGATCTTCTAGAAGGTCGATTACGGCGCCTAGGTGCCGGAATTTGGCGCCTAGGAGCGGGACGCGTCCGAGTTCTTCGCACCTCTTCCTTTGGCTCACCTCTTCGCGATTAAAACCGTTTTGGAGCTTCCAAATGCGATGTATCACATGTCACATTATCGAACAGCGTCGGCCTTAGAATGTCCGATAGCCGCTTACTCGATTAAAATATCGATCAAACGTTGTAAAAAACTTGAAAGTTTCGTATCGAGTACGGCGCTTAGCGCCGGTTCGCGCCTAGGCGCCGAGGCCATATTTTTATACTTTTGGTATTTTGCTCAATTTTTGCTCCTTTTGCTCCTTTTTCCTTCTTAGACCTTTTTACATTACTACATCCAAAAACACAAAAATACCTTTCATTAAAGCATAATATCCTTAGAAATTAATAAGAATAAGACATAAAGAAATAGGTATTTTTTTATAGATCAAAATCCCCCAGACTTAAATGTTACTTGTCCTCGAAGTAACTCTTTTTACTACATAAAATATAACTTTTGGAAATAAAAGATAAATATTTAAGATTCATATAATTTTATTTTATAAAGTCTTTAGTAAATTATTTACCCAATTTCACTAAATTGTTTATAATTTCAAAATAAAAGTGATCTCGAATAAATTCTTCATTCCTTAAGTTATGTTAAAAGTTTCTATTTTTATGAAAGTATTAGCTCTTTAGAGACCGAAATAAAATTTAATTTTTGAATGGATTTTCCTTCCCCCGAACTTAGTTTTGGTATACTATGATAATTTGAAAGTATGAGAGAAGAAAATCATAAGTATTTTTAGTAAGTATGTAAAAAAAAATAATTTTAAAAAATAAACTTCTAAACATGCTTTTATGAATAATTAGATAAAATTGAAACATGTAAATAGAAAAAGTAAGCGAGGCTAATTTTTATGATGATATTAAATTTGAAACAGAATTAAAACGAGCAAAATAACTAGGTACTAAGCATTAAACTAAAACAACATATATTAAATTCTAAATTCGGTCTCAGCGCAACGGAATCCTATTACTAGCTTGATCGACATGCATCGAATACAAAACTAACGAACAGTGATAAAACCGACAAACGAGAGTTACACATCAAAGAAATCGATAACAAGCAATCACTAGCTGTAGCCTCATCATCTTCATCACAAAGGAAAATTCTACTTCTTAGGATCGACAAATGGTGTGAATGCAGGAAAGTAGGAAAACTAACGTCGTATTCGCCGGAAATGCGGTAGGGAGCCGTCATACTCGGCATCATAATTACTCTTCCTGCAGGTATAGTCGGATAAATGATCTAGTTTTCTATCGAAGTAGTATCAATCTGAGTGAGTTTGAAATAACTCCTGCTGGCATGTCGCCCGATCATGCATTGATTCCCCGAAATTTGATGGTGGCTCGGTAGAGTAGAGGGTCTAGAAGTAGAAGGTCTGCACGAAGTATGTGCGAAGCTAGAAGGAGTGGTCGATCTCTTCCTGAAAGGCGATCATAGATACTAGCCTCTCTCCCAATTGGCTTAGTAGACCCGGCTTCTCCTCGAAATATCACTTGTTGACTCCATTACTAACACATAGTGAATAGATCGAATGGAAATCAATCCCGTAGTCTTGGATCTCGCGATGAACTCCACGGAATCTAAATAATGCTCCCGACCCGATAGGCTTCCTCTCACGAGATGCGGTAATTTAAGATCGCTCGATCCCTAGTCACTTCACTCGAGTGGTTGAAGAGTAACAATCTTACGAAATAAAGTAGTCTTATGCTTTAGATACACCATTTAATTGAAAAGGATTTGAATTTTACCCTCTTTAGGTTCTGATCTTCCAAGATCCGATGCCGTTAGTCGAATGTAAGCAATAATGTGTCAAATCTCCCTCGAATGGTGATAATCCCGAAATAATAGCACTCGATAGTCGGTGGCGAGCCATAGAATATGTTGATTCTTTACGGAGTAAATCTATAAATTCTCTAACAAAGACTTAAAGATCCTCGGCATCCGAAAAATTTATAAAATTCTCGAACAATCGGGATAACAACAATAGCGGTAAAGTAACAAAATCGTTGCAGGTTGTGCGCAACGATAGTGTTCCGATCATCTCCCCAAGATGATAAAAACTTCGTTCGAGATGAACCTCGACGACGCAAGTTTGTGGAAGCGAAAATGCGCGGCCATGATTCGAGGTACAACAACAGAAATTTTCTCGTCCTTTCCCTTGCTTAGATTTTGAAGCCATCTAAACGATGAAAGAAAACAGAACTAATTTAGGAATCAAAGATTTAATCTTTTTAAGTTTATAAAACATAAAATAAGTTTACAAATCGAAAGAAATAACTAAAAATCAAATATTTTTTCAAATTTTCGGTTCTTATCGAAAGCGTAGAGAAATCTACGGTGAAAATCGAAAACAAATAGTTTAAAGTGTAGATACGACCTTGAAGACGAAGAAATCGAGTGGCTTCGCGCTCAAATCCTTAATGTTTTGACCTCAAAATGGATCTAGAGGATGTATTTTCACGAAAATAGGGAAGAAGATGAAGCTTAGGCAGAGAAATGGCACAGGGTTTAAATGGTAATTTTCGGGTATGACGGCGAAAAACAGCGCCAAATTCTAAGCGCTGGCGCCGAACTCGCCTTTCACAAAAATTTTTTTTTTAATTTATTTTTCCACGAATTCATAAATTGACTTCAAATTACTCGTATCGATGAGGCTTCGGTTTCTAACTTCCACAAGCATTTTGAAAAATTTATAAAAATTAAATATTGAATCCACCAATCAAACGAAGGTTTTTTCCAATCAAACTCTTAATTTCCATTTAAAATCTTGATTTTGACTAAATCATTCGAGATAAATCTTCACATTTGATTGATTCATAATACACACTTTCAGAGCATAACAATTTAAAGCAAATACAACACATTGAACATGAAAGCAAATACACAAACAAAGCACGATTGATTCTCTAAATCGATACAGCGACTCGACAAACCTATTAACTATCTCTTTACGAGAATATTCTAATCTTCACAAGGGAAATTGTGTATTCCATGGAAAGAATCTTTTAACGCTCTCGAAAATCCGTAGCCGTCTTTTCATCGATCCACTTGTTCTTTACATACATTTCAACTTGAGCATCTTGATAAGCCATGATATGATCAAATTGAAGCTTCATTGCACCATTCTAGATGTTCAACTTGATGAAACATCTCATGAAAGCGATCTCCCGATCCTTTTAAAATCTTCTTGAACTTATCCGTCAGTAGAAATTTTCTCTAAACTTCTGATGATGAAACCATTGAAGTAGGGTTGAGGATCCATGAGACCTTGTCACACAGCCTCTTCTCCATGATTTCTCTTATCCATTTTCTTGAAAATTTCTCAAATCTCTCAAGAATGAAATGTAAGGGACGTAATTTTGATTGTTTGATGGTTAGGGAAGAAGATGGGTAGACTTAAAGGGAAAATCGTGTGAAAAATTTGAAAAATTTTTGTTTTACACGACAAAATGCTTAGTGGCGCTTAGGCGCCGAATGCGGCATATTTGGCAGGAACTATGTTAAACTCCGTTTACTTTAATCGTCGGAATTTTCAAAATTTCATTCTCGAAGATAGGTAAATTATCTTTTGGTAGAGTAATTTAGACTTGAAAACATAATTATAAGCGATCAAAATGAAGGTTAACTTGATCTCCTTTTTACTCGTATTTTAAAATAGAGCCTGATCTGTTTTTAAATCTTACATACTATCAAAAATCATTTTTCACTTTAAATCCGACGAGAGTTAATAGCATCGAATTTTCTAAGTAATATAAAATTAATCGAATGAGGCATAACGCATTAAAACACAAAAACACAAGATAATTATGGGTTGCCTCCCACCAAACGCTTGGTTTAATGTCGTCGGCCAAACTTAAGTAAATCTTTAATTAGGTTGACTCGATTCATAAGCCTCTTTATAAATCTTTTTAAAATTATCCCAGATAAGGCTTGATCTTAATCGTTTACTTTAAAAAATTTTTCCGGTTTTGGGATCTTTAATATCCACGGCTCTATAATGGTATACTTTCTGAAAAAATAAGGTCCAATCAATTTAGATCTTAATTTTCAAGGAAAAAAGTCTTAAAACGAGAATTAAACGGTAAAGCTTTTTATCAGGAGCTCAAAAAAGTTTTTCTGAAGTACTATTGCTCATGCAACATATTCGTTTTCTCTTTATAAATTCTTGCATTTTCATACGATTTGTTTCTAATTTCTTCCATCTCATTTAGTTGCAATAATCGTTTTTATCTGCTTTATTCAAATTAAAATTAAACTCCTTTATCGCCGATAAGCTTTATGTTGAGTTACTGCAATTACGTGACAATTTTTACCATAAATTAGCAGGTAAGGTATGATAGGTGGTGTCTTATAAAAATTTGTTCTATAAATATAATGCGAGAATCAAGTCATCGAATCGATCGGTTCCTTTGGGAATTAACGATCTTTTCTAAAATTCTTTTAATTTCTCTGTTGATACTTCGGCCATTGCTTAGTTTTGAGGGTGATAAGCGATTGCGATTATGTTTGATTCAAATTTTTGAAGTAATGATTGAATTCTTATATTCCTGAAATGGCTTACCATTCGGTGATAATTGCTTAGGCATTCCAAATCTTGAAAATATCATTTACTTTAAAAATTTTGAAACACTTTTGGAATCACGGTTTGGTAAAACGCTTGACTTCGATCACGCTGAAACATAATCGAGCGCTAATAAAATATATAAATTTTTCCGGATGGAACAAATGGTCCATAAAAGTCTAATCCCCATATATCAAAAATTTCAACTTCCAATATATAGTTTGACGGCATTTCATCTTTCCTAGATATATTTCCCATCCTTTGACATCGATCGTATTTCGCATATTATCTCGCATCTTTTAAATAAGGTAGGCGATAAAATCCAATTTAAAATTTTAAATGCGGTTTTATAAATACCGAAAGTGTCCTCGAAATCGAATCGTGACATTTTTGAATAATAGCAAAAGTTTCCTCATAGGTACATCTTCGAATCATAGAATCTTTGCAATTTTAAATAAATGAGTTCTTCCCAAATATAAGATTTAGCATCATATTTAAATTTCTTAATAAATTTATCCAAGTCATAAGGTAAAATATTGCTAACTAAATAATTAACAATATCGGCCTGCCACGGTGTTTTGTAACTTTGAATAACATATAAAGATTCATCGGGGAATTTCTCATTTATATTTTCTTCGAAATAATATCATTTTTAATTCTAGACAAATGATCGACGAATTTGGTTTTCGAGTTCCTTTTCTATCTACTATTTGAAAATCAAATTCTTGTAGAAAGTAAAACCCATCTTATAAGTCTAGGTTTAGAATCCTTCTTAGATCTTAGATATTTAATAGCGAGAATGATCGGTATGAACTATACATTTAGTACGAGAAGATAAGGTCTAAATTTATCGAAGGCATATCTTATAGCTAGAAGCTCTTTCTCGGTGGTAGTGTAATTTCTTTGTGTTTCGGTGAGATTTTTATTTAGCATATTATACAACTGAAAACTTTCTCATATTTTTGTCTAATACGGCTCGATTGCAAAATCACTTGCATCGCACATTAATTAAGTTTATTCCAGGTGAGATTGCAACAATGATAGTGCAGTTATTAATTTTTCTTTTAGAATATTAAAAGCATTAATACGATCTTCATTAAATTCAAATTGTCTGTCTTTTTTTCTAATAAATGACAAAGAGGTTTAGCAATTTTAGAAAAATCCTTTATATATCTTCTATAAAATCCGGCACTTGACCTGAAAACTACCATCGATGAGTAGTAGGTGGTTGTAATTAAGCCAATAATTTTCACTTTTGCTCGATCTACTTCCATCCCTTTCAGCTCTTTGTGTCCAGTACAATGCCTTGACCATGAATTGACATTTTTTCTAGTTAAGAACTAAATTTGTTTCTTCGTATCTTTTCGAGAACATTGGCTATGTTTTCAGAACAAGATTAAAAGAAGTTCCAATTTGAAAAATCGTCCATGAATATTTTAATTCCTTTGTCGATCAAATCACAAAATATTGACATCATACATCTTTGAAAAGAGATTTTGCACATGCATTACATAAACCCGAAAGACATTCTTCTAAACGCAAATGTTCCATAAGGACTTGTAAATGTTGTGCTTTTCTTTGTCCTCGGGAGCAATAAGTAATTGATGATAACCGAATATCCATCCAAAAAATAGCCAACATTACTTTCCAGCTAATTTATCAAGCATTTGATCCAAGAAAGGTAAAGGAAAATGATCCTTTCTAGTGACTTTATTTAGTTTCCTATAGTCAATACAAATTCACCATCCAGTAACTTGTCTTGTGGGAATAAGTTCATTTTTATCATTAACGATAGCGATTACACCTTTCTTCGGAACACAATGAATAGGACTTACCCATTGATTATACGAAATAGGATAAATAATAGCGAGCATCTAACCACTTAATAATTTCTTTTTTAACCTCTTTCATAATAGGATTTAATCTTCTTTGCGATTCTATAGTAGGTTTAAAATTTTCTTCCATTAAAATTCTATGCATGCAAATGGAAGGGCTTATTCCTATTATATCAGCAATAGTCCAACCAAAAGCTTTCTTATAATTCTTTAACACACCTAGTAATTTTTCTTCTTGATCTTTACTCGGTTCAGAAGAAATAATAACAGGTAAAGTTAACGAATTTCCAAGAAACACATATTTTAAATGGGAAGGTAGCATTTTTAATTCTAGTTCAGGTGCTTTTTTTATTGAGGGTAAAAGTATATCATTTTGAGTTATGTCTAAAGTTTCCCAATTATCTTTAATAAAATGAGTCTCTTCTTCTTCTACTATTTCATCTTCATCGAGTTAAAAATTCAAATTTTTCTTCGAAATAACTTTACATTTTTCTTGATAATGTTTTTCAATTAAATAATCAATTATATCCATTCGATAACATTTCTCTTTATCGGGTACTTCATTGATTTAAGAACATTGAATTTAATTTCTTGATCATTGACTCTCATGGTTAATTCTCCTTTTTGCACATCAATCATAGCTCGTCCGGTAGCTAGAAAAGGTCTTCCTAAAATAATAGGTATCTCTTTATCTTCTTCCATGTCAAGTATTATGAAATCTACAGGGAAGATAAATTTATCCACTTTAACAAGGACATCCTCTATAACTCCTTTAGGATAAGTGATAGATCTATCGACTAATCGAAGAGTTACCATGGTGGGAGTAATATCTCCTAAATCCAATCTTCGAAAGATAGAAAATGGCATGAGATTAATACTTGCTCCTAAATCACTTAAAGCTTTTCCGCAAAATTTTTCTCCAATAGCACAGGGTATAGTGAAACTTCCAGGATCCTTAAGCTTTTCGAGTAATTTCTTTTGAATTATTGCATCTGCATTCTTCACTTAATGCAACGATTTCAAAAGCTTCAAATTTTCATTTTTTTGCTTAAAATATCCTTCATAAATTTTGCGTAAGTTGGCATTTGTTCCAAAGCTTCAGCAAAAGGTATGTTAATAGTAAGTTTCTTAAAAATTTCAAAGAACTTAGAAAATTGATGATCAAGTTTCTGCTTCGTTTAAGTCTTTGAGGAAAAGGTGGTGGTGGTTTTTCAACTTCCACATTAACGAGTATAACGGTCGATCTTGAGTAGGAGAGAGAGTTTCTTTAGGTTTTCGATCTCTTCGAACTCGATCTCTTTTTCGATTTCATTCTGCAATCTATCTTTTAATTCCTTTCCACTTCTAAGTTGCACAGCTTTAACTTGTTCATGTTCTTTTCCAGTTTCCTTTGGATTGATTTCAACATTACTAGGAAGTGTTCCTACAGGTCTGTTATTAATTAAAGTAGCAATTTGCTCCATTTGATTTTCAATATTACGAATAGCAGTATTTTGATTTTGTAATTGATTATTCATTTGCATAATTAATTCTTCTATTGATAACTTTTTCTATTGATTATTAAATCCAAGAGGTTTATAATTTAAATTAACTTGATTATTCCAATTTCAGGTGGGATGAGATTGATTATTACCCAATTGTTGTTGTGAATTATTCCGGTTAAAATTATGATGATTTTTCCACCTAGGATTATAATAATTTGAATAAGGATTATTTTTACTTGCGATAGCTTGTAAAGTTTCAATAGTTTGAGAATCTTCAATATTAGCGAGTTATTATGCGAAATATTAATTGCAAAATTATCTAATTTCTTAGACATTGCTTGCAACTTGTGAAGCTAAGATAGAAAAGGCTTCATTATCTTGAATATCGACCATCTTTTAGGGTTAATCCTTTCAGAAGGCCATTGAAAATTGTTATTAGTCATTTCTTGATTAAAGTGTAAGCTTCTTGAATGATTTAGACATTAAAGAACCTCCAGCAGATGACATCGATAATTGATTTTAAAGATCCAATTAATTCATTATAAAATGTTTGAATAATCAACCAATCGGGTAAAGCATGATGAGGACATTTTCTTAATATTTCTTTAAATCTTTCCCAAGTTTCATATATTATCTCCTCGTCGAATTGACTAAACGAAGTAATATCATTTCTTAATTTAGCGAGTTTTAAAAGGAGGAAAATATTTAGCAAGGAATTTTTGTGCCATTTCGGCCCATGTTTTAATAGAACCGGTCGCTAATGAGTGTAACCACATCTTTGCTTTATCTCTTAAAGAAAAAGGAAAGAGTCTAAGTCTAATAGCATCATCAGAAACAGTGTTATATTTAAAGGTAGCACAAAGTTCTACAAAACTAACAAGATGTAAATTTGGATCCTCATTTGGTGATCCACCAAATTGATTGTTTTGCACCATTTGAATAATAGACGGTTTAAGTTCAAAAGAATTAGCATCTACGGTGGGTATTTGAATACTACTTATGAAGTTCATCAAGCGTAGGGTTAGCATAATCCCTTAATGGTTTATAAACATTTTGATCATTAAGTTCGATTGGATTTTGTAAAGTAGCCATTTCTTGAAATTTTTGAATTTGTTTTCCCTTTTTAATTTTTCTAATTGTTCTTTCCAATTCAGAATCTAAAGGTATTAATCCTTCAGAACCAAATCTTCGCATAAAACAAGCAATAAATATAAAATTTAACTATTCTATTTCTTTCTTCCTTTGATTTCGATCCCCGGCAACGGCGCCAAAAACTTGACCCGACCGCCGCGCTTAACGCAGTAATGTTTGCTTCCAAAAGATAGCCAAAAAGCTTTGACCCAATTTATAAATAGCGGCTAGTGTATAAAATTAATATTATATAATTTAGTAATATTTTTACACACTAGGGGTACTACGCAAGTATACGTATCATTTCGAAGTAATAAAGGGTTTTTAAACAAAGACCCCGAGTATCGATCCACGGGGAAGATTTATAGAAATAAATTTTCTATGAAGAAAAAGCGAAATAAAATAGTAAAAATATTTTTATTTTATCTTTTAATTTGATTATAAATTACTATTAATTTACTAGATGCAATTAAAGAAAACAATAATAAGAAAATGATTTTATGAATTCTATATAAAATAAACAACTTTCTTTCCTTCAATTAATCTAAGATTTTTAACATAATTTAATATTTGTTGAAGAATTTGATTTATGGTATTGTGCCAAATAGAAGCATTCCTATTCTTTACCCTTTGATCCAGGTGCAAAGAACATTAGCTAATTTACGAGAATAGGTCCGGATGTATTGTTAGTAGAATCGGTTAATCTAGGCTCACACTTCTAGATGTCCAAGGGTGGCTATGGTCGGCCCTACTTAGTGACCCTTTCCTGAGTCTATAAATCAAATATCTTCCTATTTATTTGTACTTCACCTTGAATAGCCCGCTCATGGCCTTCGTACCCGAGGATTCATGTGACATTTACACAAGTTAAGACTCCTTCTCCTTCGAGGTCTCAAAACTCTTCAACGGGTTTTAGCAATTCAAGCGACCAATTTTAAAAGTAGTAAAATCCGGTATTAATGTCATCACAATGTTTTGAAATTTTTGAATTTAATTCTCCATCGAATCTTTATATTATCTTATCTATCTCTTCATAATTGAAGAAAGAAAGTAAACTAACTACTCGAACACATTGAAAATAAATAAACGAAAACATGACAATTAAACTTTGAATCAAATGTATAAATATACTTATCTCGAATATTTCTTCTACGGATCTTCGATTCCTACGACTCCACGGTGTAATGAACTCCGGATGCAATAACTTGAAAATAAACTCACTAAACTAAACAAAGTACTTTCATTCTCTCTCTAATTCTCTCTCTAAGGATGAGAGATCCTAAAGTAGATAAGAAAAGGGGTACAATGGGAGGGGCACGTTTTACGAAGAAATGGACCTCTGTTATAGGCTTTACAAGGGTTGCCTTGAGGCACCTCTTCAAAACATGTCCACATTCGATGAATCTTACAGAAGGTCGGTCGGACGCTGGCGCGGAATGCAGCGTCTAGGCGGCAGGACACGCGTCCGGTTCTTCGCACCTCTTCACTTTGGCTCGCACCTCTTCGCGATTAAAACCATTTTGGACACGTCAAATGCAATATCACATGTCTATTATCAAGTAACAACGCCACCCTTCTAGAATGTCCGATAACCACTCACTCGATCAAAATAAACGTCAGAGCATTGTCAAGCTTGACGGTTCCCGTATCGAGTCGGCGCTTAGGCGCCGGTTTCGCACCTAGGCGGCGAGGCCATATTTTTACCCTTTTGGTATTTTGCTCCATTTTTGCTCCTTTTTGCTCCTTTTTCCTTCTTAGACCTTTTTACATTACATATATCCAAAAACACAAAATTACCTTTCATTAAAGCATAATATCCTTAGAAATTAATAAGAATTAAGACATAAAGAAATAGGTATTTTTTATAGATCATCATACAAACCACAAAAGAAAATAAAACTTATCTCTTTCTCTTCCCCAATGCAATTCCCTTGAAGTTCCTTTGAATCCTTTTTTTATCATCTTTGCAACGCTTGATTCTCTGTACAGAATGGAAAGGGAAGAGACCAATCCATCACTTTTACACCTTCTCCTTCCTCATGAGAAAAATCCCTGTAAAATTATCACTTCTACACTCTTCTCTCCACCAGCCCTAACATTCAAGCTCTCACTAGACTCTCTACAATACACAAGACGCACAGGACACACACTAAACTTCATCCAAAAACAGTTACTTATAAGTTAGGAATGAAATCCCATGAGTTTTCATAGGCATCCCTTCAAAAAGTCGCAAAAACTCTTCACATTTGAAGTTTACCAACATTGGACGCCACCCCGATAAGGCGGCAATGGCGTTCTTTTGTCGAATTAATTCTGAGCTTTAAAATGGCGCCGGTGACGTGGAACCTATTTTCCTCATTTTGCTCCTTTTGCTCCGGGTCGTTACTTTGCTCTTCTTTTCATCCCAATCACCTAAAATCATCATACCTGCAAGAAATCATGAAAAATACCTTTCTTTAAAGTGCATTATCACCAAAACTGAGTAAAATTAGATGACAAAAACATTATGTATTTTTGGTGCATCAAAATCCGCCAAACTTTAACTATTACTTGTATGAAATATCCTTTATATAAATATAACTTCTCTAGACAATGCTATTCATCCGTAAGATACTAAAATTTTTCATTCAAAATAATATATTGGTTAGATTCTTAGAAAGAAATTTAATAACTCGGAGTCAACACTACAGGTATAAGAATATTCAGTAATCAATTCTAAGAGTTCTAGTCTTCTATATATTTCAAGATAAACTATAATTAGTCATATTAAAGTACCTTGAAAGATTATGTTAAAAAGGAGTTCATGCAAACTTCATCAGAATGTAGGCCAATACTTAAAATATAACTTCGGAAATGAAATCAAGTTCTCCCTTCGGGGTGACTCGAGTTAAACCAATTTTTATTGGGCTCATAAGCCTCTCATAAACATTTTTCTTTATTTTCTCTTCTTTTTCTTTTTTATGGGATTATTTTTCAATCCATCTTTCCTTTCTTTTTTTCTTCTTTTTTTAATAAGGATTACTATATGAATGCTTTGTAATGATTTTGAACTTCACTCTCCTCTTTCCACAGTGTTCAAAAATTGAAATACCTCCTTACTTTATAATTAGGTATGAGCTTTATTATTCATCATAAAATCACGATCTCTTCTTAACACAATACTTTAAGTCTCTTAACATTTCAAAAATACAATTTTCTTTACTTTAAATAGTTGACTATAATCAAATTCTTTCATACCAAATATCTTGCCTTTATAAAATTAACCTTTGTTACTAGAAACATTCATCCAATATTTCCTTAATATTCAATTAAAATAAAAGTTTTAGTTACTTACAGAGTGAAGGTTCGAGCGCGGAAAGTTATCTTAATAATTTTTGAAAATATAATAATTAAGAAAAAGAGAAGAGTTAATATTTTTCTACCTCCCTGACAATTTTTAATAAATTTGAAACATTAGAAAATGCTTGAAACTAATCTTTACGTATTTGGAATTTTGAAATCTTCATAACTTTATTAGTCATAATTTACGAAGCCAACGAGACATGAAATAGTTAGTAACGATGATATAAATATTTTAAACATTTGGATAGGTAAAGAGAAATTCACTTTAGACATCTACACATCCAACAAAACACTACAATACTAAACAACTGTCACATCACAATACAGTTCAATCAATAATTTCAACAGTACAGTACATCAATGGGTTTACACATCATATGAAAGAAAATAAATACCACATCACAACAATTCAACACACCACACAACAATAAAAACAAAAACAGAAACAAAAAGACTATCAATCTTCATCACCGGAGTTCGTCAACGGGGAGTCAATGAGATCGGTAGGATGAGGTCTATACGTTGTATAGCCGGGGTAGGTAGGAAATATCACATCAGTCTCCCCCATCATGAATGTGGCATGTGCTTCATAATAGGAAATATCGAACTCCACACTTCTCATATAGTCTTCATTCACATCATAGAAGCCCTCTTACATCCATCCTACCATGGGTCCCCATCCACACTAGCACTCTGTGTGTCGGTACAACAACAATATGAGATAATGTTGGGGGCTCAGATGTAGATGGAACGTCATGACTAGTAGTAGGAATATCAGTACTCCTACTCTCAAATCAGGCTCCTACATGATACTCATAAGTACGCATAATAGTCTTTGTGATTGGTCTCAGTGGAATAAGTATCTCTTTAGAGCTGGCAAGACTACTGCCTAGGATTGAACACACACAAGGCATGAACTAGGGCGGGATTTCCTAATCCTCCGGTGGTCTTGCCTCTAACGATACTACGAATGCTCTTAAAGATAGTAGTCCTAATATCAAACTTCTTCATCCTTTGAATACAATAGTTCGGGGCTATACATCCTTTGTAACTTCAACACATGGTGATAAGAATGTAACGATCTTGCGGAGTAAAATTGTTCAAGATTTTGATGGAACATTTAACTTTGAAGCAGGGAAATTAATCATTTGTTTTTGACTTATTCTCCATTCCACTTTTCCATCCATCAGAAAAGCAATCACTTCCCTCATATTTGCCTCGCGAGTATTGAAGTTTTCATATTCACAAACAATTGGTTCCCAAGTCTGATGAAAAGCATTGATTCGTTGAGGAGTAAATTTAACCATTTTTCCTCTAACTAACGCATACTCAGTTTCAGTCTAGGGCACTCTCTAACAACTCCCATAATAGCATTTCTTTTGATGAACAAAATCGTTCCCCGATTTTGTTCGGTAATTAAACGGTATAGAACCTCCGGCATTATCAAAGCTCGATCTAAATACATTTCTTATTGTACGGGTAAGAGTTAAGCGAGTATGCTTTAACATTAGCAAACTTTTCTTCATCAAAATTCCATTTTCTCTTCCCTTTACTCGTCCTTAAAGCCATGTGAATTCTTAAAAATTGTAATAAAGTTCCAATAAATCCCAAATCCAGAATGTATCAAACTCCAAATACTATTCTAAACAAGTAAGAGCAAATTTCATCATAGGAAATGTCAAAATTTTAAAAAAATCTAAAAATTATAATATAAGCAATGTGAGAGATTTCTAAGGTGAAATTGAAAAATTTTTAACTTAAAGTGAAGCTCTTACCAAGAGAAGTGTAGATTCAGTCTCAAAAAGCTTTGAAATCACTTCAAATCTGAAATCTAGAAAGCCCTAGGTCTTCAAAATCGCGAAAATGGAGGAGGAAGACGAAAGCAATGGAAAAAACCATGGGTCCTAGGGTAAAAATTGTGAAATAAAGGATTTTCGGCCTTTTGCGTAATTATGAAGGGTATTTTGGTAATTTTGACAAATTTGGGGGTATTTTGAGAATTTTGGGAAATTTGGGGTGCTTTCGGTAATTTGAATGATTTGGAATGGTTTTAAATTATTTTTGAAGAGAATTTGAGAATTTGGGCAATTTTGGTAAAATTAGGGTTTGAGTGGTATATTAGTAGTTTAGGATGGTTTGGGGCTAGGAGGCCAAATTTGGGAATTTTAGTAAAGGGATCAATTGAGAATGTTAATCATGAAATCACCTTATCTTAGCCATGGACCAAAGAGAAGTCCCATTTTGGATTCTCAATGTCTTGGTTCTTACCAAGCCCTAGCCTAGAGCTAAAGGTCTGGGGGACCACCAACATGAGTTTCCAAAAGAAGTGGGGAACCATGTTGAGCATGTTTGGTTTAGGGTTTAATTTTTGAGTGAGAGTATGGAGTTCAAGTGTGTGGGTGAAAGCTTGGCCAAGACCAGATCATCCAGGTTTGACCCTAAGGCTTGACCATCTTATAGGGATTCCCCACTTGGGTTCCATCATATTTAGCTCTCATCTACTAACTACTAGAGGTTGGGACTAAATATGTAGAACTCCAAGAGGAGCAAAGAAGAATTTAGAATTTCTAATGGGGTAGGGTTCCATCACTGGTCCTCTAGGATAGTCAACAAGAAAGTCCTATGGCTAGATCCTATGCTTTTAAGAAAGAATAGACCTCCACAAAAGTGAGGTCAATATATGCTAAATTTGACATTCTTTAGTTGTAATGTATTAAGACTTTCAAGTGTAGTATGTTAAGTGTACTGAATGAATGATAAATTGGATTAATTATTTATTATTAAAAGTAAATCAGTAGGAAGACATTATGTAAAAAATATAATTGGTGTTGCTCATCATTTTAGAATATCAGTTGATGATTTATGATAATAATAAATTTACTAGATATTACTCAGTATTTGCATTGAGGAGTATATAATCAATGATGATGAGATTTTATGTTCCATTTTTTGTAATTTAGCTAAGGATACTAGTTGATTTATTTATCATAATTGAAAGGCTTTTATTATGTTTTTTTAACTATTTTACCTAATTTATCATATGTTATGTTCTTTACTACGGATGGCACAGGGTTGTATTGTCCCTCATAGATCGGCCATGTTTGTCTTTACTGGGAAGAAAAAATTATTTCTCCCCTTTTTGTTAGGGGAAAACTAGCTCTATCCTCCTAACCATCATCACCACCTCACTGATCATACCACTAGGTACCACTTCACCAGTTTATCATTTCTAAGACATTCTAGATATGGCTCTATTTTATTCATTCCATCGTGTTAGTGATCTTAGCTACTACCACACACAATCACTGCACAATCAACACTTTCACCACTACCACCATCTTATTGGGTCATCCACTCTGATTAAGGAGCTATTGGAGGACGCAGTAACACTACTTCTTGTATTTATATTGAGCCTAACAAAGATATATAAGCATGTTTTGTTTTATCCTTACATAGTAGTAACATAATACTTTATACTACTTCAATACATCCAAACAAATAGTTTACTATATTGAAAATATTATAAGGAGTAATTATTATGCTCCATATTTATATTAGAAACATTTTATTATCAAAATCAACAAGTGACAAAGGGTTTGAGGTTATAATTAATGTCTTTTAGATTTAAATTACTCATAATGTTGTATACGTAATGAGTATTATTTATTTTATTAACTTTATAGATGTAAGTTTTGATTGTTGCTTGAGCAGCTAAACTAAAATCAAACAAAATTTTCAAGTCAACTATCTCATATGTTCACATTACGATATTGACATGGAGTTTTTTGAATTAGAGAACAAGTTTGGGTTAAGTTGTGCAGAGCTTGTAGCACTTTTGAATACATTCATATGTAGGAGAAAGCAAAATAAAAGTGGGCATCTAATTATGGGGGTAGAGCAACTCCCTACATGTTGGATTTTTAGTTCCGTAATATGAATATAGGAAGGAATTGATAAAACACAGTTTATTCATGCTATAAAATATTATTTCTATTATGACTAATTTTAGAGGTAAGTTTGTAAAAAGTACTTTGAAAACCTGATCATTATAGTTACATAACAAAACACACCAACACTAACTAGGTCGTAAGCGGGTTGATGTTAAGTCGCAATGAGCTTTTGTCACCATAAAAACTTTTTAACTATTAATTATTTGAAATTACAATTTTATTATTTAGTAAAAATTTTTTTATAGATGTGATACAAGGCAAAAAAGATAAGAAAAAACATCTGTGAGTGTAGAAAGTTTAGTATATAGTTTAACTAATCAGAGTTTGATATATGGAGATAAGCCATTATAAGGAAGAAGAATGAAAGAATATAAAGGTTAGGTTTGTAGTGATTGGCTTATGATACATAACATGATTACTCTAGAAAGGAGTTGATTTGATCAATGAGTTGGTCCAAAGGCAACTACATTTGCTAAAAACATAAAGCTCATGTGATTTTACTAGCAAGTCTTAAAAGACTGCATTGGAAGGTTGAACTCCACTGGTTTAAAATATATTTATATATCTAAGAATTCGACACCACTATTAAAAGATATAAATCCTCAGCAATAGTGCTAAAAACTTGACCGGAGCATAATTTTAATTTTAGTAACAATTAAATATTATAAACTTTTTATCGCAGAGTTACCTTTAAACGCAAGTATACATATTGCTCAAGTAATACAGAGCTCTAGTGGAGTCCTGGTTATCATTCTCACAGGGAAAAATATTAATGCCTACGGACTAGGATTATATAAACCAAGTTAAAATTACAACTAAATTGAATCTGCCTATCTGTCACTAATATGTAATCGATAATAAAGTTCTTATATCTAAACTAGTTCTACTAACAGATTACTAATACTACTAAAGTTAAGTTTAAATATATATTAGTAAGAATCTTTCTCCTTTGTTAAGATATTTAAGTGAAATGATAATTAAAATTAGTTTTATATGTGTTGTGCTAGATAGGAGTATACCTATTCTTTACCCTTTGGTCCATACATAAAGAATATTAACTAATCCTATGCTTGGTTACTGAATCTGTGGCTAGGATGGGAGGATACTGGTTCTCACTTCAGAGCTCCCATGTTCCCCTTGCCTGAGGGCTAACAATCTACACTTTAGCACCCAAACGATAGGACCGAATTGAGGATTTTAGCCTGTCACTCTAAAATCTCTAATTCTACATCTGATTAATATTATTTCCCTATTTATTTGCACTTCTCCTTTCAAGGATTTACCCGTCTACCTTTTAAAGAGAAATGTGATACATACTAGTTAAGAATTCTTAGCCCACGACCAGGTCTTAAAAATTCTTCATAGATTTTAACAATACAAATGATCAATTTGTATAGTAAAGTAAGTTTAGGCATAGTATCATCACAACTTTTTATATTTTGTTTAATAGACTAATTCATTTAATCATTTCACAAAAACATCAAAACAAGGAGAAAGATAGAACAACTAATCAGAATTCATGGAAAGGATACAATAAAACTTGGATTTCATATAATAAAGTAAAGTTCTACAAACTATAATAAATAAACAGTACTTATCTCAAATTTCTTCCCAAGAAAACTCTTTGAAGTTCCTCTGGATTTCTTCCTTTCTTACAGCACACAGAATTCTCCTTCGAAATGGCAATGCAGAAGAGATCTCTCACTTCCCTTCCACTCTTACAATCCCTCGAAGAATTCCTCACAAAATCTCTATTTGAACTCGCTACTCACTAAATAACAACACCAATGACTCACTAAGCACTCTTTAACACTTTGGACTCACCAAGTAATCACGTAGAGACACTTATTTTGGCCTAATTTGGTTCTTTTTAAAGTTGTAGAAGAGTCTCTAAGGGTTTTGCAGGCACCCCTTCGAAAATTATCCACATTCTATGCATTTCTGGAAAGAACAGTCGATCCCACTGTCGGCGGCCTCGAGCTCGCTGTCGGCGGCCTTATAGAAACAGTACTTATAAACAGGCCCTGCCATCGGCAGCCTTCTTTGGAATTTATTCTGAACTCTCAGGAAAATCACGCTGTCGGTGCCATCGACCTCACCATTGACGCTGATCCACTTTAAAAATTACATATTTTTAGTGTAGATTTTATGCTAACTTTATGCACATTTTTAAAGATATTACATTTTAAATGAAGGAATTTTGCATATTTTTGTCTTCAAGTATAAAAATATGATTTTAAAGAAAATCAAGCAAAAACTATGCAATTTTGAGCCAAAATAAACAAGGAAGAAAATTCTAACTTAGCACATATTGATATGTCTTTCTATACTTAATATCTTTTATATTTCTCACATATTATTGAATGAAATTATACTATTGAGAAAGGTTATTTTTATGTCTATCTTGTAGGTGGAGATGTTAGGAACGCAACAGAACTGAAATAGGTCGAAACGGAGCCAAATGGAGCAAAATAGTGGAGCTGCACACAGAGTGGCACCTAGGCTCCAAACCCGGAGCCCAGGAGCAAGTGACGACGAGAAAACGGCGCCTAGGCGCCAGAATCATCCAAAAACAGTTATTGGATGGATTTTTGACAACTTTGGGAGTTATTTTGAAGGTGTTAAGTAGTTTCTAGACCTTCTAGAAGACTGGAAGTTACTCCTAATATATAGGACATGTGATGCAATGTATCTGGACACATTGGAACAGTTTTAATCGCGAAGAGGTGCAACCCAAAGTGAAGGGGTGAGAAGACTTGGTCACAGGAGTCTGGCGCCAGATCCCGACGCCTAGGCGCCATAGTCGGTTTCTAGAAGATTCAATGAATGTGGACTACTTTTGAAGAGGTGTCTTAAGAAACCCTTGGCCATTTTCAGAGCTCTATAAATAGAAGATATTTCTACAGGAAGAAGTGCCTCTCTCTTGCCTCTCTCTTGCCTCTCTCTTGTCTCTCTCTCTCTCCCCCTCTCTTTCTTCCCTCTTAGTCATTTTAGTCATTTTAAAGTCATGAAGATGTAGATTTCTACATCATATGGAGAGATTGGTGATGGATTTTGAGATATTTATGTAAGGAATGTACGAGTGGCGCATGGATTTGTGAGAGACTTTGGTGGAGAGATCTTCTTCTTTCTTTCAGAGGGAAAAAGCTAAGTATTGTGTTCTTCATTCTCTTGTAATTTTTGTAAACACTTTTTAGTGGATTTTCTTTGCTTTAAATAGAGTTTTTTGTCATGATTTATCCATGCTTCGTAAGTGATTTTCTTTACTCTTTCTTTTAATATGAAGTAGTGGCATGTGTATGAAAATTATTTTTATGATATAATTATCTATTAGATACTTCTAGGTGACAGATAGTTGCATAAATATATTAGAATACTAATGAAATAAGTTCCTTATTGGCACTTAATTTATTACACAATTCTATCAAGTCTTTTACTTCCTATGCCATTATTTTCATTTACTTTTGTTTTGTAATGAAATAGATGCATGTTTAGGAATTGAAATTTGCTTAGATATTCTCTTATTAAATTATGGTGATGATATTCATACCAGATCTTGATTTACTTTACAATTTGATCACTTGTATTGTTAAAACCTCGTCGAAGAATTCCGAGACCTATCCGAGATGAGTTCTTAACTAAGTAGATATCACATGAATCCTTAGTAATCGAAGGCTATAAGCGGGTTATTCATGGCGAAGAGCAAATAACAGTGAGATATCGTTTATCAGCGCATAATTGATTAGTTTTTATAGAGACAAACTAAATTCTAATAATTTGGTTTATAGAAAGGCAACAAGTCACCGATAGGGCCGACCATAGCCACCCTTGGACATCTAGTAGTGTGAGCCTAGATTAACCCATTCTACTAATAAAACATCCTGAACCGATCTATGATTAGCCAATGTTCTTTACACCTGGACCAAAGGGTAAAGAATAGGATTGCTTCTATTTGACACTACTACATAAAATTCTAAGTATTTCTTTCCTACACATTATCTATGCAATCGCATGAGAAATGTATTCTTTAACATCTCAAAATTCTCCAAACCAATTTATCCATAAATTATCTTTTTATTTAAGAACTTTATTTAGGATTAGTTATTTAAAAAAATCATTTTAATCGAAATTCCAAACTTAGGCATTATAGAAATAGATCGGAATTAACTTTAAAGGATCGCTTACCTCGCTTCTTTGTGGGTCGATACTCGGGGTTATAAAAGAAAACCCTATATTACTTCGAAACGATACGTATACTCGCGTAGTACCCCTAGTGTATAAAATATTTTCTAAAATTTTACAACATTTTGATTTTATACACTAGCCGCTATTTAAAAATTGGGTCAAGTTTTTGGCCAGCTTTTGGAAGCAAAAATTACTGCGTTATTGCTGGTCGGGTTAGGCGCCATCGACCTCGCCGTCGGTACCCTAGGTCAATTTTGCATAATTTGGTCCTTTTACTCCAAATTTGCTCTTTTTTGCATATTTTCTCTCCTTTGTCCCTAAATCTTCATACTTGCAGAAAAACACCAAAAATACCCTTCTTTAAAGTGTAATATCATCAAAATCAGTATAAAAAAGGCATGAAAATCTTAACCTTTTTTCCTTGAGTCAAATGTTGACTATATAAACTACAATGTAGAAGACAAAAGGTGGAAACAACCCATGAAAGAGGACCATGAGAATGATGGCACAAAGATAAGAGACTAGTATGATTATATGAGAGTGTCTGATATGTTTCATAGTTGTTTTCCTATATTTAACAAGTATTTATGATGTTTATTAATGGCCTACTACAAAATTTATACTAACAATCATTAATTCAAGTTTCTTCAAAATTGTGTTTTGTTAAATATGTTTTTTATGTGACATTGTGATAAGAAATTGTGATAAATTAATGATGTTATGATATCATTTGTGTTCTTGCCATAACAAAAAAATAACACATAAAAGTAACAATGATGATTCACTTTTTTGTAATTTGAGTATATTTTTTGGCAAATATTGGAAGTTTTTTTTTTCTTTTGATGATTGGCACTCTTATTTATGCTGAAATCTTTCCACCAAAACTCTCCATCCAAGTTACAAGAAAAAAAAACTCTTACCAACATGTTAACCAAAGAATAGGCTGGTAACAAGGAAAAGGTTTTTTGGCAGTATGGTCTAAACTCAAACTTATTTTATGACAACATTTTCTACCAATTTAACATTTTTTATGTTCAATATTTTCCCCATAAATGTTTTCAAGCAATTTTTTGCTTGATGGATTGAAGTGTATTGTTGACAAAATGATTTCATCCATAATCCACTAAAAAAAATTAAAGTTTAAGTTTATATTAACAGTGTAATAATAAGCCAAAAATTGATAAATTTTCTATTGTGATAGGATGTTATATCATATCAAAAACTATTTATATGATTCATAATAGTATTTTCAATCATACATATATTATGGTTGGTTAATCAAATATTATAATGTGATGTTCTTCCCTATATCAATGAAAATAAGTCAAGTATCATACCATAATATCAATAAGATGAATCTTGTGGTATAATATATGAGCATCATGATTCCCACATCATTGCTAGTCAATACATACCATATTACAATCTTATTTCTCCCATCTTATGTTGGGCTCACATCAATGTTCTAAAACTCAATCCAAGCATTGAACTAGTAAAGTGGGAGGTTCAAAATTCAATAGGTGTACCAACATTGAACTAGGGGTTCAACTGGATGTTGTAATAATTGATAAATATAATTAAATGACATAAACAGTTTAATAATAATACAATATGTACAATTTAATAAAATATATTATGAACTATAAATTAAACACCACAATACTTAAAAGAATGACCTTTCTTGTAACTTTCTTGATTTCTTAAAATATTCCATTATCTTTCGATAAGAAATTAATTTCTTAAAAATAAATGGACGATGAAAGAAAATTAGCATCAAATAAATGAGATATGTAAGTAATACTTATTCAATTATACAAATATATTATAAACTATCATAAACTCCATTCAATACTAAAATATAGCACAAAGATTAAGCCATCAAAAGTAGACATACATCATACACCATTAATTAACAAAATTAATATTCAAAATTTATTATTCTATAAACATAAAATATCCAACATGAAATAAGTAAACAAAGATGTATTTTAAGATAAAAAAAACATAAAGTTTTTCCCAAATCTTGCATCTATAAACGCTCCATCCTCATAAACGGTCTTTTCACAGTTTGCCCACTAAATGACTTAAAAATTTTTATATTCAAGTAGTTCATCTATTGACTTACCCTTTGTTTTCTTTCTCTATTATTTAGAAATGGGAAAAACATAATATCTATAAGGTTTACTCACCAAATCGTTAGAATTAAGCTCAAATGTATATTCATTATCAACTGTTCAATAGCCTATGATTTCAATGCTTTTGTTGTCTGACAGACCTTAATCTATTTTAGAAAATTGTAAACAATAAAATAAATATATTTTTTGGATTAACTTATTATTTTAGTTTAAGAAAATATATATCTTAACATATACAAAATTCTTTCAAATTGCATACATATTTCTCAAATTAAGACAGTGACTAACATACAACCTTTTATGTTCTGGATGATTTCTTCACTTTATTAAATTTGTTCAAGAAATACTCAAAATTTCTTTCACATTCATATGCAAAAGAAATTTGATTTGGAATAAAAATAATAATTTTTAATAAATTGGAAAACAATATCCAAACATCCTTTACCATCCATTTTGCATATTATCTGGCGGGAAATTTTTTGTTATGATTTTGACACATTCGTCATAGATCCTGAAAGATTTTATTTAAATGAATAGATACATCATCCGAAGAATTATATACCATCCTGAGACAATAAATATTAGCTTTAAATAGATGTAATAATTTTGATGATGAACAACTTTATGCTTTATTGGTCTGCTTTAACCAAAGATTTTTTCTCTACCTTACGAATGCAAGATAATATTTATTTTGTTATGGAGTCGATATCCCTAACCCTCATAATTAATTATAACTCAAGAGTTATGAAATCTGATAAAAATATTAATTAAAGTATTGCTAGGATTATTCAAGACTTTAAAATTTGTTTTATTAAATAAAAGGATTTAAGATTTAATGAGATTTTTAAATGAGAGACTTTCAGGGTTTGAAAAGGTTTCTTAAAATTCAATGGTTAGGACTTACAATTCAATAATGATGTATAATGAAAAGGCCCAAGAAGGTGATTAAAAAATTCTAGAAAGAAGGTGTACGTGATGATTGGTGTTTGAAAATTATTTAAAGAATTTAACTTGGTCTAAATGGTTGGATGTGAAAGGTTTAAATTGATTGTAGTTTGGATTGAAATATTTAGTTTGAAAGAGTTGGGCTGAAGGTTATGATTTGAATGTTGAAAATACTTTTAGATGAAAGTGGAGAGTCTAAATTCTAAGAAAAAATATAGCTCTATAAGGAGGTTAAATAGATAGATTAATCTAATCTTTTTATATGACACTCCCGATCAGGATTCTGACGACTTTACATCATCTTTGATTCATTGTTTACCTTAGACTATTAACCGCCTAAAAGAAAGAGATTTCAAGTATAACCATAGTGATAATGATTATAGATCTATTTTTCTATAATTTAAGTGCCTTCATCAGTAACCATGGGAGTTAAAAGTTTTAGGGTTGTATAGTCCTTAGTACAATCTAAGGGTACCATAGTATCTAACCAAGGTTTCTAGACTAAGACTATACTAAGGGTGTGTATGGTTTTTAGTTTTATTTTTAAGTTGACTAACCTAGGGTTCATAGGTGCTTAATCTTGGTGTGGTTTAAATTGTTTATGTTGGTGAATTTTGGATTTTTTGGGTGGGTTTGATATTTTAATTTTATTTTAGTTTAATATACTATTTTGTTGATCAACATGAGAATGAAGGTTCTAAGTTTGAACTTTTTCATTTATTATTCCCGTGTTCTTCAATTTTATAGTCTTTATCAATGTTTTCTATTGAGTTTCATTCTTAAGTTCAATTCTTGGGGTTAATTTTCTATTTTAGGTTTTCTATTCGAATATTATATGGCATAAAAGGGTTCCACACATGTGCCATTTAATCTTGTATATTTCTATGTTTAACAATTATATTTTCATTTATTTACATGCTTAATTTTTAATAATTCACATTAAAATTATCACTCACAAAATTATTCATGATTTAGTTTCCACACAAATATAATTTGCTTATCATACCCAAAATTATCATTCAAAATTTTTTGATTTTTATTGTTAAATAATATTTAATTTGTTTTATATACATACATACATACATACATACATACATACATATATGCATACATAATATATATTATACCATCTCAAGAAAATATTAAATATTGAATATTATGCATATAAACGATAAGTATTAAATATTAAAAATTCAAATATATAAGAATTTCTATGAAATATTCATGAATTTTTAAGTTTGCTTGTTTATGCCATAAAAATATAAAAGATATGTTTTGAATGTAAACTTGCCTATTAATAAGCTAAAACTGTCAAAACTTACATAGACTTTATGCAAATTTATATGACAAATATTAAGCTTATCTGATTTGCTAGTTTGCATGAAGATTATAAATTCAATTAATTTCAAAATGCAAATTCAATTGACTTGAAGTTTAGAAGCATAAATTATAATTTTAAAATTATAATTTAAAATACTTTGGAAATTATTTTTAAAGATTCATTAAAAGTTGCAAGTTGGAAAAAAATTTAACTGATATGAAAAATAATCATAAAATTTTGAAAATTCCATTTAAGATTATTTAATTTTCATAAAAGAACTGACCCCTTCAAATATTTTAAATAGTCTTTCATGCAAACTTTTTTTTTTTGAAAGTTTAATATTTTTTTAAAAATTTATATATATTAGATTAAAAATGATTTTATGAATTTTGGAGCACAGCTACATTTATATATAGTTTATATTAAAAATGATTTTGAGAAATTTTGATTACATTTAAATTTACATAAATTTATATTCAAAATAATTTTGCGAATTTGGACAACATTTAGTTTTATACTAATTTATCATACAAGTGATTTAGAGAACATTTAAATTTATATAAATTTATATCAAAAATAATTTTGATAATTTTAGGGTCATTTAAATTTATAAAAAATTACATAAAGAAAAAAATTGAGAATTTTGAAGTGCAAATAAATTTTAATAAAAATAATTTTGAGATTTTTAGAGCATTTTTATATTTATATATATTTATGTACAAAAATATTTTTAGAATTTCGTAGCACATTTACATTTATATATATTTATTTAAAAAGAATTTTAAGAATTTTTTAGCATATTTAAATTTTTCTAAATATATATTAAAATAATTTTGAGAATTTTTTAGCACCTATAAATTTATATTAAAAATGATTGTAACATTTTTTTCATTAGATTACAAAATTTACTCAATTTTACTCATTAGCATACAAATCTACATGAACCACAAATAAACATGCAAATGACTCTAAATTATCACATAAACATACAAATTATCCTAAATTATCACATAAACATGGAAATTAGCCTATGCCATCACATAAAAATGCAATTTATGCTAAACCATCATAACATGAAAATTGGCTTAAATTATCACATAAACATGTAAGTTGGTCAACATTATCACTTAAACATGTAAATTAACCTAAACTATCACATGGACATGCAATTTGACCTTAATCATCACATAAACATGTAAATTTACTTAAATAATCACATAAACATGCAATTTATACTAAACCATAAGATAAATATGAAAATTAGCATTAATTTTCTCATAAGCATGCAATTGGCGATGATTATCACATAAGCATGTAAATTAACCTAAATTATCACATGAACATGAAATTTATTTTAAACCATCACATAAACAAGAAAATTGACGCAAATCATCACATAAACATGCAAATTGGCCTAAGTTAATATATAAACAAGCAAATTGGCCAAAATTATCACATACACATGTAAATTAACCTACATTGTCAAAAAAACATGCAAATTAACCTAACTTATCAAATGAACATAAAAATTGGCCGAATTAAACCTACATTTTCACATAAACATGCAAATTAACCTAAATTATCACATGAACATGAAAATTGGCTTAAATTATCACATAAACATGCAAATTGGCCTACATTAACAAATAAATAAATGACCCATATGAACATTAGCATGAGGATTAAGAAACCACCTAAACATAAAACCAAATAAATATTGGCAGAAGAATTAAATGACAAACATGTGAAAATTTATTGTAATTTAATATCTTAACTTAATACTTGTAGTAAACCAAAATGAAATAATAAATTCTAGAAATTTTTTACTATAGAAAGAAGAGGGGAAGGGAATGCGTGTATGGTTCGGCCGAAGGATGAAGGTGGAAGAGATAAGTGTGTGTGTGTGTGTGTGGGGGGGGGGGGGGTTTGACTAACGGAGGAAGAAAGAGTGTGGGTGGTTCTTCGCCAAGGAAAGAAGAAATTGTGTGGCATGGGTGTTTGAGTGGTTCTCGACCAAGTAAGGAAGATGTAGTGTGAGTAGTTCTCAGCAAAGGAAGAAAAAGAGGGAATGTGTGTGTGTGTGGGTGGTTCTAGGCTAAGAAAAAAATAGATGGAGTGTGTGTGTGGGTGGTTATTGGTTAGGGAAATAAGAGAGAGAGAGAGAGAGAGAGAGAGAGAGAGAGAGAGAGAGAGAGAGAGGAGAATGGTATCAGGAGCAAGTGTGTGTGTGTGTGTGTGTGGGGGGGGTGCTTCTTGACCAAGGAAGGAAGAGGCAAGGGTATGTATGTGTGTGGGGGTGGTTCTCGGCTAAAGAAGGAAGAGAGGGAGAGCATGTGTATATGTGCGTGGTTCTTAAATATGGAAGAAAGAGAGGTTGTGTGTCCGTGGTTCTAGGCTAAGGAAGGAACGAAGAGAGAGAATGAGAGAGAGAGAGAGAGAGAGAGAGAGAGAGTGGTTCTCGACCAAGGAAGGAATAGAGTGAGCGTGTGGACCTCATTTTGTATGATATTTATTCAGTTATTTCTCTTTATAACTTAGGTTCTAGTCTAGGGTGTTGACCTCATTTTTGATGAGGTCTTCTCTTCTCTCTTTAGTACTTATGATCTAGCCTTAGGCTTTTCCTTTGACTATCTTAGAGGACTAGAATTGAGACCCATCCCTTAGAAATTTAAACCACTTCTTATCTCCCTGCAAACCCCACAAGCTTGATTGTAGACCTCTAATCACCTAGAGGGTTGAAATCAAATGTGAAGGTTTAAAGGATGAGTTCCCTATAGGACTTTTTGGCCTTAGGACTACCCTGGGTGGCCTGATCTGGTGAGGGTTAACTTACAAACTCACTACACTCACACTCTACACTCTCACACACACAATCCAAATCCTAAAACCATACCTTACCCAACTTGACTCCCTGACTCATGTAGGTAATTCATATGGATGGACCTTAACCCCTAAGCCCCTGGTTAAGAGGGTTAAGAACAACATAGTGAATGCCTCCAATGAGTCCTCTCATGGCTCATATAGGCTTATTACTTCATGGCTCAACCAAAGTGGTTCCATTTCACTCATATTTGATCAATCTTCATTCTTCCAAAATTTCAATTTTTGACCCCGGGGACCCTATACCCATCAAACCTACCAAAAGCCCTTGAAATTGCCCAAATCCTCCAAAATCTTCAAATCACTCAAAAATACTCAAGATCAATCCTCAACATTTTCCTCCACTTAAATTGATCATCCATAGCCAAAAAATACCAAAATTTCCAAAAATACCCCCAATAACCTCCAAATACCCAAAATGCCCTTCTTAGCCCAAAAATCCAAAAAATTCCCAGAAAATTTCAAAAAATCCCAAATATTCCCAATTTCATTTTGTCCAACTATACCATAGGCCAATTTTGTCAATTTACTCCACTTTTACCAAAACCCCCAATTTAGCCCATTTTAAACCCAAATGAACCCAATGTCAAACCTAATCACCCCAATTGGTCTCAATTTTGGTCCAATTCAATTCTAAACTTCAATTAAATATCCCAATGTCAATCTAGACCAAATCCAAACCCAATTTGATTGACATTTGAATCCAATTTCACTTTTGACCTTAAAGCCCAATTTGGACCCATGACCCAAACTTAGCCCAAACTAACCCAATTTAACTCCAATTTGACCCAAATCTTTTCTAAAACCTTCCTAGCATCCCCAAAAACAAACAACTAACATGATTTGCCCAAAATTTGAACCCCAACTCCACCCAAGTCCAACCTAAAGCCAAAATTCCCACTTTTGACCTAAACCCAAACCTAACCCAAATGGGCCAAAATCCCAAAATTAAAGCCCAACCAAAGTTTAAAACTCTTTGTAGTACCACCATAAACATTTCCCAACATTACTTTTATATCAATTCCAACCCTAGCCCAACATTGACCCAAATTAGCCCAATTTGACCTATATTAGCCCCTTTACCAAAGAAGCCCAAATCCAATCCAATTCAAACCCAAACCACCTCAAATTTATTTCAAATTACTCATGATACATCTCTAAACCAATCCCAACAATTATTTGGCCCAACCTTTTACAAAATTCCCATCCATGAACTTATTTTAAAACCTAAAGCCCACCTTTTTTAAACCACTTTAAAAAGCCCAAAATCCATCTTAAAGCCCACATGACAATCCTTCATCATCATCCATTTGATAAAACCATCCCCTAAGTTCTAAATCCATAATGAAATAATTCCAAATCAAGCCATATGCCAAATCCCATCAAATCACCCCTAAATTACAAAATTTCAAAAACCCTTTTTCATGAAATTGACCAAACTTTTTCCCAAGCCAAAGGTGAGCCATGAAGCCATTCTTGAGCCACATGCAAGCCATGTGAGTTGTTGACATATGACCATACCCAAGATAGGAAAGGAGGGAGGCTCTTTCCATGATTCCTAAAGGTCATTAGACCTTAATCATGTCTCCCTTAAACCCAAATCTAATTTAAATATTCTTAGAAAGGGACCTCACCACCTTCGACTCGTTAACCTAACTCATTCCCCCACCTAAAACCAGAGCCATGGGAGGTGAACCTAACCAAAACCATAGCTTGACCAAATTAAGCCAAAATGGCCTCTCCCCGTGCCATTTTAATCCAAGCCCTTTACACATGGCATCGGCCAATCGAATACACAAAACCCCGACCCGACTCACCTCGAACCCGAGGGTGACCCGCGCCGCCGGCCAGCCACCTGGATCACCGGAAAACACCACACCCGACAGCTCCCATGTGAGCCAACATTGAAATTCTCCCTTGCTGAGTTGCCCCATGCCTAATGGCCACCATGGCTGTTCTTCTCCTCACTGGAGCAGCTGATCCCAACCCCTAACTCCCCCTGGGAGAGCCTCCCGCCAGCTCTATTTAAACACCACCTCTTCGGCCATGGAGGAGGTGTTGAAACAAATCACACATAAACTCTGCCAAAATCATTCCAGACTCTTCCCCACACCTGGATTACTTGATCCCCACTGAAATCCCCCTGCCATTTCCTCTCGCGAGCTCAATTTCGCAGTTAAAATTCAAGCTCAAAACCGGACACTTCACCACAGATGAGCCAATCTCCAAATCGATTGGTCCTACACCTTCACTCGTACCAAGAGGAGAAGTTCCCCGGTGAAAGCCCCCTCTCCGAGTCACCCAGCTTGCTCCAGTCCTCCAAGCTTTGTGATCGACTCGTGGTCACTTTTGTACCTATGTAATTCACCGGGCCAAGGGACTTCATCTGGAGCTTGCTTGGACCCAATCGAACGTGACTCAACTCTCAGATCGAAGCTTCACTTCTCTGAGCAAAGGTATGAAATCTCTCTTCTTCCCGAGCTTCTGGAGATTCTCCATTTCAAATGCCTTAATTTCAATGCATGTTTACCGTATGGATGTGTTCGTCTCTTCAAGATGAATCCATAGAGCATAAGAACACAAAAATCCATTGAGAATCGAGTGAGTTCTTAGGGTTTTAGTGTGGACGGTCATGGGTTCACACCAGTCGTAGACGATGACCAAGAGGCGTCGGATCGAGCGTGTATCGAGCGGAAGGTCGAGATCGAGCCGAACAGCACAATGGTACATGAACCGCGGGCCCCTAGAGCACTGAGTCGGATGGCGACGTCAAATAGAAATGCACCGCGTGGGCGTTCGGAGCTGCCGAGGATTGCGTGGCGCCGCGTGGATAAGTAGATAAATAGGGATTTTTATTATTTATTAAATACCCAGAACCTCAAAAATGCATAACTTTGTGTAGAAAAATCCTAAAAATAAAATAAAAATACCCTCTTGCTCAGTGAACAGAGGAGAATAATGTGGAAAAGAAAGCAAGTCTTTTCATCAAGTATTTTATTTTTAATTGTTTATTTACTCTCTGCACTATTTCAATTCTCCATGCATATAGAAAATTCACCATGGCATGAGACCATAGGGCTTTTAAAGCCTCTGGACTTGGGAACATTCCCCGAATTTTCCAAGGTCGAGGCCATCCTTATGAGAAGTTATTGATTTTTCAATCGCATGTTATCGTTTTGAGTATTTTAATTCCAATAATTAGCATGTTGAGAAATAAATTCTAGGAAAATTTGGTGATGTCTCTTATGACCAGAGGAACCTAGGAAAAATAAGTTTTGAGTTAATTCACTTGGAACAACCCTAATTAGTTTAAATACCCAAAATTGATCTTTAATTAATTAGGATTAACTATACATCAAATTGACTTGAAAATAATTCTCCACTGTCCTTTAGGGTCAGGAGAGTCTCACATAAAAATTTGAAACTAATTGGACTTGATTAGCTCCACCAAATGGGTAGATTAAGCCCCACAAGTAAAATTAAACTTTAAAAATTCATAACTCACAAAATACTTTTTAAAAATTTACAAAAATGGTTTTCGAGCTTCTCTGATATCATAGGAACTTAGGAAAATTAAAATTGTAATTTTCTAAAAAAAGTTGATTTTTATCATTATTTTAATATTTTTAATAATTAAAAATTAATAAAAATCATAAAAATATTAAAAAATCACCGAAATGTCACATTTTGAATTCTAATTACTTAGAACAAACCAAATATTTTTCTTAAGTCCCTAGGATAAGATACTCGAATTTTAAAGGCTTAATGTAATTTTTAATATTAAAAAAAATGTATTTTCCAACCTTTTCATTAAAATAATTCTAATAAATCAAAGAAAAATTAGAAAAATATAAAATTTGTTTCTCTAAACTCCTGGAGTTCAGAGAGATTTAAGAAAAATATAAAATCTATTTTTTTAACTTTAATTTTATTTTAAAATTGATTAATACTCCAAAACTAAAAAAATATTCTAATAAATAAAATATAATTCAAAAAATCACCAAAATTGGTCCAAATGGTCATCTCGTCATTAGGAACTTCCCATAATTTTCTTAAGGATAGAAACATTTCCTTAGTCATGTTATTAAATTTTCCTTGAAAGCCCCTATTTTCTATTAAAAATAATTACATAAATAAATTAAATACAGAAAAATCACATTTTCTCCTTTAATGTCTTAATTGACATGTGAGTGAGGTTACATAAAAATTTCAAGTTCATTTGAGCTTAATTTAGTGAGTTATAGAATTATTAAGCTTCAAGGCAAAAGGGTAATTAAAAATTTCAACCCTTAATTAAAATTTTAGGATTAATCAAAAAGGAGAGGGTAAAATATTTGATTTTAAACTAATTTTGGATGATTGAAACTTAAATGATCGAGGGTAGAAACCTACTAACCATTTCAAATATAATTAAAATAAAACTTTAATTAATTAATTAATTGAAATTTTGGAAGAATAATAGAAATTAGAATTATTAAAGTAGGGATATTATTAAGAAGATATTTATTATTTAATTTAAAAATCCCTAAATAAATCACTTCAATAATACTTAATTCTTACTTAAAAAAAATTAAAATAATAATCCAAATTAAAATTAAACTAAAATTAAATTAAATTAAATTAAATTAAATTAAAATTAAATTAAAATTAAATTAAATTAAATTAAATTTAAATTTAACCTAAATTAAATTAAATTAAATTAAATTAAATTAAAATTAAATTAAATTAAAATTAAATTAAATTAAAATTAAAATTAAATTAAATTAAGTTAAATTAAAATTAAATTAAATTAAAATTGAATTAAAATTAAATTAAAATTAAATTAAATCAAAGTAAATTAAATTAAATTAAATTAAATTAAAATCAAATCAAATTAAATTAAAATTAAATTGTATTAAAATTAAATTAAAATCATTTAACAACAAACCTAAATGAAATCATTTAGAATTAAATCTAAAATAACTTGAACACTATTCCAAACTTAAACTAATTTTTTATAAGTCAAAATTAAAATTAAATTATTAAGTTTAAATCATTAAAATATTTAATAATCTGATTTGCCCTTTTAAAGCTCTTATTGTTATAACTCTTAAATGAGGTATCAAGTGAAGTGTTACTTCACTTATAGGATATTCAAAGGTCCCAATTCACTGTGCAAGAGAACGAAACTTAAACCCCTGGATGATTAATTCACTTGTATAATTAAATTCTCTTGAACTTAAAAAACATTCCTAGAAGTATTGAAAAGATGTTTAAGACTCGTCTTAAGAACTTCCTCAATATGATAGGATGTTTATAAGAACAATTGAATTTAATTATTTCTTTGATGAAGAAAATCGTCCTTAAACCAAAACACAAGAACCTAGACGCCATAGAGATGATACTAACATAGTGATTAGGACTTTGGTAGACAACCAAAACCTCTCCTTAGCTTTACTTAGATACTTGTTGAAATATTTAAATGCCTTAACATGTGTTTTAAGTGCAGCTTGGAATGACGAGAAGACTCTCCAGGTACGCTTTTATTTTATTGCAATTTACTTTATTGCAATTTACTTACATGAACTATATTTTACTTTTCTTGTATAATAAACAACTGTTGCATGAAAACCAAAACCTTTAGGATAGTCCCTGAATTGAAACCAAAACTAAATTAAAAGTCATTACAAGATAAAAATCATCGCCACAACATTTCAAAATATAAAACAACTCAAAATTTAATCACAAACGTAACAACAAAACTACAATCGCAACTAAATTAAAACGTCTCGTTGAATGATCGGGAACACCTCGGATGATGTAACCCACGTGTTGCTAACAGGATTTCCCACGGTCTAAATGAAAGTGTGGAACTCATTCAATTGAGTTTAGCAAATTCATCTGGACTAAGTGAATTTGATGAAAATAATCTGGTAGCGGGATGATGTAACCGTGGGATCTTAATCGGTTCTGTTTAAACAACTTTAAGATTTGTTTTAATTAAAATATTAAAAAAACACTTGAATTTTAAGATTTTCTCTAAACCAAAACACTTCTCTAATTCTTTGATTTATGACTTCTAAAACTAAACCTCTGCAACAACAAAGAGCTTGGAGCATAGTGGGCAGCACAACCATCGTCAACAGCAAAACCATTCCTTAGTTTAAATAACAAGCCATAGGACTTCGAGGTAGTCCGCCTAGCTCGACATAAATCCTGACTTGTTCTTTTAGGCATTTGCATAGCCTTGCTGTGCAATATAAGCCCTAACTCGCTTAGGATTCCAAGGTCGCCGTCCGATACGGTGTAAATCCTCTTATCTTTCGAAGTTATTTCGTATAACCAGTGATTATGTAAATGTAAATCCTATAATTAATTGGCAGGACTGAAATACTAAATAATTCTCCCTAAATTGAAGCCAAACAATAGGATAGTCGGGAAGCTTCCAAGATTCCTCTTGGATCCTCAACTTCTCCTACTTCTCTTCCTTTGCACTCCTAAAATAAACTGTTCCAAATTTGATCCATTCCCAATTGAAATTTCCAAAATCCAATTATTTGAAAACCTTAAACTTTGAAATTCTTGAGAGCAAAACCACTGATCACTATCGAGAGTTTTCTTAAGTGGTTCCCGTCACTTAGGATGTAATTAACGTTAGGGGCTTGCCCTTATAGGGAACTTTAAGAACCCTGGTAATATAAACCCTGCTTAATTCCTTTATATTAAGCAGGGAAACTTATCAGCTTATAAAATTGGTTCGCAGACCAAACAGATGTCACAAATCTCCTAGTTTATTTAATCGAGTTCCATCATCAAGTAGTGTGTCTACTCTCCGGGATAGATACACGGTTTGTGGTGTGGTGCTCGTTTATATAAACTACTTGGGATGTGAGATCAGTTTGATTTCATATCTTAAAATTTTTCAAATTTAAAATTATTTTCAAAATCAAATACTACTTTTCAAATTATTTATTTAAATAAAATTAAAAATTCGCCGACAATTTCTTTAGGCGACCCCTTTTCAAAATACAACTCAACCTAAAAATATGCCGAAATTATCTTAATTGTGTTTGTATGTGGATCACAACCTTTTATTAGACCTATTTTTAAGACCGAAACATTGTAAATTTGACGATAGGCGAATCAGAGTAGATCGAGGTTCCGGCAGCGCCTAAGCGCCACGGTTACAGGTAGTGTAAAGACCAAAATTCTTCAGTTTTTCACATGAAATCTCCCTATATATTGACCTATCTTCGTCCCCAATCACATATAAACCTTAATTTCGACCAAAGCAATCTATTTTGGAGGAGTTAAG
Source organism: Papilionanthe hookeriana x Papilionanthe teres (assembly GCA_022702705.1). Lineage (NCBI taxonomy): Eukaryota > Viridiplantae > Streptophyta > Magnoliopsida > Asparagales > Orchidaceae > Papilionanthe > Papilionanthe hookeriana x Papilionanthe teres. Next base: position 68,205,993 of record CM040433.1, read on the forward strand.
AAGAGTTTGGAAGCAATAGATAGAGGAAATCATGGAAATGAGGTAAGAGATAAATCTCCCAAAGATCCTCAATCTTATTTTAATAGTTTAATTGTTGTTAGTATGGAGAGATTGTTTAGTCATTTGGAAAAGATTGAAGTGGAACCTCAAAGCATTGGGAATCGTTTGCATGAAATGTATCATCAAATTGAACATGTGGAATGGCAAACAAAACTTCAATTTGATCATATGGCGGCCTATCAAGACGCTCAAGTAGTAATGTATGCGAAGAACAAGTGGATCGATGAAAAGACGACTTTGTAATTTCCAAGGTCGTTGGTTTCTATCTTGGCAGTCCTAACAAACTTCATTACGAAAGAGATGGAAATTGAAGATCGGTGGTGAATAGATCTCTTATGTGTTCTAGGTGTATTGAGTCAAGTTCTAGTGTGTCGATTATCTAATTTGTGTGTTTGCTTAAATGTTCAATGTGTGTTGTTGGATTTGGAATTTGCTTTGAAGTTATGTTTTTTGTGTTGTTTATAGAATGATGAACCTTGTTATAGTGTTGTTATGGAATTCATTGAGTTTGGAGTGAAAATTATGAATTGGAATTGAAGAGTTTAGTTAAATTTTGTGCTTGAATTGTGGATCTTAGTTATCATTTTAAATTGATTGTGGAATTATTTGTAGGATATAAGTTGGATTAATACTCTTATAAGAGTAATTAGGAGTCAAATTTGACAAGTTTTTATGTAAAATATAAAATTTAAATCGAATTTTTGGAAAGGCGAGTCTGGCGCCTAGGCGCCAGAATTCGGCGCCAGTTCGGCCTGAACCCGAAACTTCATCTTCTTAAACACTCCCACGCCATTTTTGACGCCTAAGCTTCCCTTTCCTCTGGTTGTTGCAAAATCATACCCTAGAGATCCCATTTGAGGCCGGATTTTCAAGTTTTTGAGCTTGAAATCACTCGATTTCTTCATCCCAAGGTCAGATCTACATTCTAAACTAATTATTTTGATTTTCAATATGGATTTTGCTCACATTGAAGAAAACCAAACTTTTGAGAAAAAAATTGATTTTTAGAGTAAAATCCATGAATTTTTAAGCTCTCTCAAGTTTGAAAGCTTAAATTAGTATATTTTCTTTAATTCTATGAATTTCTTTTGTGTTTTATTTCATGTTTAGATTGCACCCAAATCTAAGCGAGCAAAGGAACAAGAAAATTTTGATCATAGCAAGTTTGTCACTCCTGCTGCACATTATCGGTACAATGATTTTACTACGACTCGAAAGTTTATCTCGGAACGAAGTTTTTACAATTCGGGAGGAAGAATTGAGGAAACGATCATTGCACTCAACTGGTAACGATTCTACTATTTTACTGCTGTTGTTGTTATCCCTGTGGTTATGGAGTTTTATGCCAATTTCGTGGATGCTGAAGAGTATGGGATTTTTGTTAGAGGAGTTGGAGTAGGATTCACTCCCGAGCATATCAACATTTTCAATGGCCTGCTGCCGAACATCGAGTGTTATTACTCTAGATTATCTCCATCTGAGGGAGATTTAGATATGATTATTGCTTACCTGACTGATGGTACTGGAGCTGGAAGATCCGGAATGGAGAAAGGGTAAATTTTTCATCTTCTAAGCTAAATGGTGTTTCAAAGGCATGTCACTACTTTATTTCTGCTTGTCTCCATCCGTTTAATCATTTGAGCAAGGTTACCAAGGACAGAGCTATCCTCAACTATTACATTCAGGAGAGGAAGCCGATTTATGTAGGAAGTATCATTTATGATTCTGTAGAGGCCACTGCTCATTCTAGCACTTATGTTGGACTTGGATTTCCATCTTTGATATATTCTCTGTGTGAAAGTGCTGGAGTAGTTGCTGAGCTTTCTAAGGAAAAGCTCAAGTCTACAAGCCCATAAAAAGAGAAAGTGTCAGTATCTATGATCGACTTCGAGGTAAGAGTTCTATTCCACCATCTTGTTCATTACCTGCTTCTGGTAGAGCTTCTACTTCTACTGCTGAGCCACCATCTAGTGTCTGGGAGTCCATGCATGATCAGTTTTTGGAGCAGCTGAATGAGTTATTTCTAACTCATTGTAGAGTAGATACGATAGATAAGAAGATTGATCATCTCTCTGAGTATACCCAAAGGAATAGTGATTATGATGCTGAGTATTCTAAGATTTTAGTTAGATTCTTGAAGGGTGAGCTTGATGTTCAATTTCCTACCTGTCCTAGATTTTCACCGTATGTTGATCCGAAGGATATGGAATTTTCCTTTGGAGATGACGATTAGTTGCCAGATTTACCTCTTGAGATGTGTGAATCTATTTTTAGTTTATTTCTTGTTTGTTAGTACTGATTAGTGTGATTGTATTGTTGTTTGCTAGTATCAATTTGTTTAAGTAACTTTGTGTGAACTTTTGATATTGAGATTGTTTTAGAGTATCTGCTATGTTATGTGTTTAAGACTGAAATATGGATGAATTTTTACTTTCTATGATAAATATTTATTTCTATTTCAGCCTACTATTTAGTATTCATGAATAGTTAGTAATTTTACATGTTTTAATAAATTTTAAAAAAAATTAACTCCTGCTCTGCAAACTTTTCTATATATGCTTAATTATTTCTTTTATATTCCTATTAAAGGATGTGTAGGAATAGAAATGAGTATTTCCTTACTGCATTATCACTGTACATAGATAAATTCCTATTTATTTCTCTCTCTCATGCTTTAGAAAATTTTATGATTCATTTATATACTAAAGCTGAAGTTTGGGGGAAGGGAAAACAATTTTTCAAATTTAAATATTATTTATCCTTAATGGACTAATATTTTCTTTAAAATTAACATAACATAAGGAATGAAAAATCTATTTAAGATTACTTGAATTTTTGAATTTATAAATAATTTAGAAAACTTAACTAAAATTTTAATAATTTTGATTGATTTTAAGAATAGAATTATTTAACTTAAAGAATAATAAAGAGAATTATATTTTAGAAATACTAAAGAATCAAGATTATTAGTTGAAAAAGAAAAGATTGAAATAATTTTTGAAAAATACTTATTAATAATGTTATATTTATTAAGTAGAAAAATGTATAAGTTTTTAAATATAAGTTAAGGATAGTGAAGTTCAAAATCATTAACATGCTATCCAAAAATAGTAATCCTCACAAATATATAAAAAAAAGAAAAAGAAATAAAAAGAAATATGAGGAGAAATTTGAGGAAATGCCTAATAAAAAATTGACTTCACTTGAATTATCTTATAGGAAGAAAACATCTACATTTTTAACTTAATTTTTATGTACAATTATTTTTACTAGGAAAATGTTTCATAAAAATCTTTTTCTTGTAAATATTCTATGGGACCTTAATATGATAAATTACAATTATTCTTGAAATAAATGACAAATTTGAAGTCTTATGATTTGATAGTTAAATATTCTTTAAATTCTTAAATTAATCTTTATTAGTGCAATTTAGTTAATGATTTGCTAAAGCTTTTATAAAACCAAAAAATAAAATAAATCTTAAATATTTAAAATTCATTCCAAAATATTATATATTTTATGTAATTAAAAGGGTTACTTAAGGACAAGTAACGTTTAGGTTTGGGGGAATTTGATCCACTTTAAAAATACCCATTTTTATGCCTTATTTATGATTTAATTCTTAAGGATATTATGCTTTAATGAAATGTATTTTTATGTTTTTGGATGTAGGTGATAAAAAAAGAGTTCAAGAAGGAAAAAGGAGTAAAAATGAGCAAAAATGGAGCTAAAAGAGCAAAGTTGTCGAAATTGTAGGCCTGGCGCCTAGGCGCCAAAATCCGGCGCCTAAGCGCCAGTTCGATACAGATGCAGACAAGATTTTTGACAACTTTGAGCAGTTATTTTGACAGTGTTAAGCGGTTATTAGATCGTCTAGAAGACTGGAAGTTACTCCTAATATATAGGACATGTGATACAATGCATCTGGATGCGGGTAAATAGTTTTAATCGCGAAGAGGTGCGACCCAAAGTGAAGAAGTGCGAAGACCTGGTCACGGAGTTCGGCGCCTAGGCGCCAGATCCCGGCGCCTAGGCGTGACAGTTACCTTCTAGAAGATAGATTTTATTTGGATAAATTTGAAGAGGTGCCTTAAGTAACCCCTGGTCAAATTCAAAGCTCTATAAATAGGAGCCTATTCTACATAGAAAATCGCCCCTTTCACCCCTTCTTGCATCATTTAGTCCCCAAGCACTATATAGCAATCCAATCATTTTAGGGAGCCACCTTCTTTATTATTTAGTGAGTTTATTTTTAGTTTATTTTGAGTGTTAAGTGTGAGATTATTAGTGTTGTTGCTGTTAAGTCTCTCATCATCGCATCAAGTCGGCAGGAGTCGACGGATCACTCGAAGGAACATTCTAGATAAGTATTTGTAACTTGGTTCAAAGTTTTATAAATATGTTTTGTCGTGTGAATTCAATGTGTTCTGAAAAGTTATTTTTCTTTCTCCTTTCAACTATGAAAAGATAATAAGATAATTAAACTTTCTTGGAGAATTTAATTCAAAATATTTATAAAAAATTATGATGATATTAAGACCTGATCTTAGATTACTTTTTAAACTGACCATTTAAATTATTAAAACCTGTTGAAGAATTTTGAGACCTATCCGGAGATGAGTTCTAACTAGTAGATATCACATGAATCCTTGGGTAGTCGAAGGCTTTATGCGGGTTATTCAAGGTGAAGCCCAAATAAATAGGAAGATATAATTTATTGGGCGTAAAATTAATTAGTTTTTAGAGTGACAGACTAAATTATAATAATTTGATTTATAGAAAGGGAACGGGTCACTGGTTGGGCCGACCATAGCCACCCTTGGATATCTAGTAGTGTGAGCCTAGATTAACCTATTCTCTTAATAAAAAATCCTGAACTGATCTATAGATTAGTCAATATTCTTTATGCCTGGAGCAAAGGGTAAAGAATATGAATGCTTCTATTTGGCACAATACCATAATCTAAATTCTCCACAAATGATAATTATTCTAAAGATCTTGGATTAGTTGAAAAGGAGGAAGTTGTTTTATTTATACCTGCATTAATATTTATTTTAGTGTTGCTTACATTTAGTATAAATTTCATTAAATCTAATATCTAAACTTTAAAAAGAAATAAAAATAATAATTACTTTTAATTTAAAAAATCTAAAAATATTACCTAATATTCTAAAAATCTTCCCTGTGGGATCGATAACCAGGACTCCACTAAAGTCCTGTATTACTTGATACGATACGTATACTTGCGTTTGAAATTGTGACTTTTACAAATTATTAAAATCTAAATATAAATTCATAAAATCCTTCATAAGTAAAATCACATCAAGTTTTTGGTGCCGCTATCAGTGATTAAATCTTCTAAACTAGTATCAAAATCTTGCATTTGAAAGTATATATAAAGCCCCGTTAGGCTGAGTCATGCATCAAAAAGCAAGAAAAGTAAAGTGAAAGGAAATGTTGAAAAGAAGGTACTGTAAACTTGTAAAAGTGTACCTGGCGAATCTTCTCGTTCCTCCACCCGAAACATTAATATTTTTTTGCAATAAACATTTATAATTTGTAGAAAAGTAAAGCCTATAGATAGGTTCGACACAGACCTACAAAACCCCTTGTCATGACTTGGTGGGCGTATTCATCCATTTAAGAGATCACTTTATTTAATAAATATGATAGGTCCACTTATCCTATAAGGTGTCCAAAAAATTTGTGAGACGGGCCTAGGAGATACCTAGACATTTCACAATCCTTTTGAGCTTCCTTGAGTTCATTTCAAACTTATCATAATTATTGAATGACTTATCAGTTTTATACCCTTATGCTTAATGAATTAATGTTTGATTACCCCGAAAGGGTCGGGTAAATATCACTTGATATTTTACTTAAGAATTATGTAAGTGAGGCCTTTAGAGATAATTTAATTTATGAAAGAATTTAATCGATTTTGATGGGCTTGTAGTGTTTCAAAAGTGCTTACAATTAATTGAGATTCCTTTTCTAATTTTCATTAGTAAATTTTTCAATTAAGCCTAGCTCGCTACTAAGCTCTTAAGGCTTTAGTGGGCATATTTTGTGATCAGAGAAAAGTTAAGTTATATAATTATGATTCTTATCAAAATAATGAATTATCATTTAAACATCAAGTAGGGGTATTAAATTAGTAGATTATAAACTTCCAAAAGTCAAGCCCTAACCTTAAGGATCACTCAATTAAATTTTCCTCCAAATTATAATGATTAATTAAATTATAAGCTTATCCTTTTAATGTGACAAAAATGAGATGGGTATCTACCATTTATCCTTTTATGTTTTAATCATTCAAACATAATAATTAAGATCATTCATTGCCCTTTTTCTACTTTAATTAAGCCTAAATATTGATTAGGGATAAATTCTTCAAATTACACTTTTACCCCTGAAGGCCTTATCACTTCATAATTCATTAATTTTAACTCAAATGGATTTGAAATTTTGATATCACCCCATTCACAGGTCAATTAAAACATTAAAGGAGAAAATGTGATTTTTCCAAATTTAATATAATTTATACAATTATTTTAATGCAAAAATAAGATTTTTCAAGGGAAATTCAATAACTTAATCAAAACAAAGTTTCTATTCTTAAAAAAATTATTGGAGGTTCACATAGACTAGAGGGCCACTTAGACCAAATTTCATGATTTTTTGGATTTTAATTTAATTATTATAATTATTTAAAATTTTAGAGTATTAAATAAGTACAAAAATATTATTAAATTTGAAAATTAAGTTTTATATTTTTCTTAAACCTCTTTGAGGTTAAGGAACCCAGAGAAATAAATTTCATATTTATTTTATTTATATTTTAATTATTAGAATTAGTTTGGTGAGAAATTAAGGAAATTCCATTTTTTAGCCGTTAAAAATAATTTTAACCCTTTAAAATTTAATATCTTCATTTATAGTGTTAGAAAAATTACTCTAATTGTTCTCAAATGATTAGGAGACAATTTGAAACATTTCCAATAATTTTATTAATTTTATGATTTTTATTAATTTTTAATTATTTAAATATTAGAATAATGCTTAAAAATGAAAATTTTGTTTTAATTACAATTTTATTTTTCAGGGACTCCTCTAATAACAGAGAACTCCCAAATTAATTTGGTAAAATTTTGAGGAGTATTTTAATTATTATTATTATATAAATGCCAAAAGTGTTATTTAGCTTAAAAAATTCATTAAAGTATTTAAATTAATTCCAATTGATTTAAAATTTTTATGGGGAGTTCCCTTGAACTTAGATTACAGTGGAGAGTTATTATTGGGTTGTTTACATTTATGTTTAATTCAATTTTTTTTTATTTGAGTTTTAGGTCTTAATTACCATTAGGGTTATTTTTGATGAGTTAAACTAAGTTTTCATTTTTTCTAGGGTCCTCTGGTCATAAGTAATCTACCAAAATCTACTTTGTATTTTATAATCATTATTTAATTATTACAATTTTTATACCAAAACAGACATGATAATTTGAAAAATAGAGATCTCTGTCTAGAGATCTCCTCTAACTTTGAAAAAATTAGGGAAGGTCTCCTAAGACAGAGGCAACAACTTACCAAAGTATCAAGTTATAGTGAAATGTCTAAGTTCATGGAGAATCAAAACATTCAAAAGGGTATTTAATTCATTAAAAATCAAACATACATCAAATAGATTTCAAACTATTTCCAAATTATTCTCCTTTTTTCACTGAGCACTAGAATATTTTTCATTTATTTTTTATATTTATATACACTAAGTTATGAATTTTTGAAGTTAACTGAATTTAAATAAATCAAAATACCCTTCATTTCCTACTTAAACCACGCGGTGCCACCTCATCCTCGACAGCTCCGAAGCGCTATGTGTCGCTCCGCCATTTGATGCCACCTTCTAACTGAGCTGCCACGCGGTCGCGTTTTATGTATCAAAGGTCCATCAGGTGAAATCCTGGCCATCCATCCATTACACGTGTGATCCAACGGCTCCTGGTCATCGTCTTCATCTGGTTCATACTGAGCACCATCCATGTTCTAGGCTTAAGAACTCAAGCTAGACCTAAAAAAATCACATGGGGTTTGTTTCTATAGATTCATCTGACATAGACAAACCTATCCATACGTTTATATGATATAAAATAAGGTTTATGCATGTAAAAGATCAAAACAAGCTCGGGATGAAGAGTGATTTTAGTACCTTGCTCTGAGAAGTGAAGCTTTAATCAGAGAGTTGTGGCAGCTTCGATTTGTCCCAACAAACCTCCAGATGAAGCCTCTTGCCCTGGTGAAATGTCTGGACCTGAATTCGACCAAGGACGATTTCAGGTGTTGATCAAAGTCTAGTGTAGAGGCTCTCTGTGATGGGGTTATTATGGGGAAACTTATTCTTTCACTCTGGTGATGGTGTAGAGCAAGCTGGCTTGGAGTATTAGGCAGTGGAGAGATGCAATTGCAACTGTCCTGGTTTCAACTGAAATTTCAGTGGGGAAATTAGCTCTGGATAGTGGGGATTAGGGCTGGTGGATGGTGGGCTTGCACTCAAGAGGTTTCAGGGAAGCTCTAGGAGAAATTTAGCAGAGTCTCCTTAGGAAATTTTTAGCACCCCTTTTTGGTCGTGAAGGGGTGGTCTTATAGCCATTTCCATTGGGCTGAGCTTAGGGCTTAGCTTTGGGTGGGATTAGCTACTTAGGTGGAAGGAAACAAGGAACAAGTGATCAATGAGGGGATGCCACACTGACAAGGCCTAATTTTTGGATATAGGGGTATGGGGAGCTCAATTTTAGCTGTTTCGACAGCCTATGTCTGCTGGCTAGGACAGGAATGTTGGCTGGCAGGCTGATGGGAGGTAAGAGAAGTGTTTAGTGTCATTAATTAGGTTACTTACTTAAGGGTTAAGGGGAGTTATGGGTTAGTCGAAAAGGCGAAGATCCATTGGTTCTAAGTGAGGGGCCTTTGGTCCATGGCTGAATGGGCTTGGGTTGGGTTAGCCCAGACTAGTCCTAGGGGTCCTAAGGTTGGCTGCCATGGAGTTATTTTGGTCCATTTGGTTCAATGAAGGTGGCGTTGGGTCATATGATCAATTTTGGTCACTTGGGCTCAAGGTTGGCTAGCTTGGGTTTGAGCTCGGGTTGAGTACAATTTATTGAGAAATTTTGTGAAGATGATTTTTACAAAGGATTTGGGAAAGGATTAGAGTGGTTTTGAATTGGTTTAGGGGTTCGATTTAGCCATTTGGTGCTATTTGGGTCATTTGGGCCAACTTGGGTTTGGGTTAGGCCAAGGTTGGGTTAGGTCTCCATTGATGGGTCAAAATGATCAAGAAGGATGTTATGAAGAGTTCTCAACATAAATTGGGTGACAATTTTATGATTTGGGGCATTCAACTTGGTGTGATTTGGTCATGTGCCTAATTTGGGCTAAAATTAGGGATTTTAGGTTTGGGTTGACTTGGGCAAGACTTGAGATCAAATTGGAAGAAATCTATTGTTGTATATGAGAAGTTATGAGAAGTTTAGAATTCAAATTGAGGGGAAATTGTTTGGCATTGGGTCCAATTTGGGTGAAATGGGTCACTTAGTCAAAATTGGGGATTTTGAGTTTGGGTTCAAATTAGGTCCAAATGTGGGTCAAATTGGGTTTTTATTTGATTTAAGTTGAGGCTAGGGATGTTGAATTTTGGTTTGGAATTGAAATTGAGGAGGATTAAATTTAATTTGGTGGACATTGAGGGTGATTTAGGCATTTTTAGGTTAAATGAGTGAAATTGGGGTGTTTGGTTAAATTAGGCCAAATTGGTCAAATTGAGTCATGTGGTAGTTGAGAGAAATGAAATTAGAAATATTCAGGAGGTTTTGGAAATTTTTGAAATTTTTTGATTTTTTAAGCTAGGAGGGGTATTTTGGTAATTTTGCAAATTTTGGAGCTATTTTGGAAATTTTGGTAAATTTTGGTCAAATTGGTCAACTTGAGTGGTAGGGAATATTTTTAAATAGTTTGTGGAGAAAAATAGGTAATCTGGGTATTTTTGGGTAAAATTGAGGTTTAGGGGTATTTTATGTAGATTTAGGGGCAAAGTGGTCAAAAATTGAAATTTTGAGAAAACTAAGGTTGATTAGGGGTCAGTAGTATGGGATTGTTTAGGTTAAGCCATGGGCCAAGGGCAACCCTCATTTGGTCATCATGTGTTGGCACTAACCAAACCTTTAACTTGGGGCTATAAGCTTGAGGAAACCATCCACATGAGTTTCCGAAAGAGTAAGAGATCAAGGTAGGATGTTCTTTGTTTAGGGTTGAGGGTGTAAAGTGTGTGTATTGTGTAAGCTCCAGACCTATTAGGGTAAATCCTAAGGTTTGACCACCAATAGGAGACTTCCCTTGGGCTTCCTTATGCTTGGTCTCTTCCTCCCAAAAGCTAGAGGTTTGTCCTTAAGCATATGAAAACTCCTAATGAAGTGAGAAAGGTTTAAATTTCAAAGGGGAGGGTTCCAAGACTAATCTTCTAAGAAAGTCACTAGGAGAGTCTTATGGCTAGACCCTAGGTTATTCTAAGAGAGACTAGACTTCAATCAAAGGTGAGTTCAACAGTTGGGTCACCAAAAATAAGCATTGGGTACGTCGGGTTGACGACGTAAATCCAAGCGCTTTGTGGGAGGCAACCCATAGTTATTGGTGTGCTTTTGTTTTGATTTTTGTTGTTTTTCTTGTTTTTAGAGAATTGTGGTGGTATTTTGAACTTTTAGTGATAATTTTAAAGCTTTGAATGATGTCTACGACATGTAATAATGAGTTTTTAGACGTTAAGCTGACATGTGCTTAACTAAGCACTAGCGCCTAGGCGCCCAAAACTAGCACTTAAGCACCAGAGTTATAAAAACATGCCTAAATGATGTTCTAGAAGAATTAAATGTGGGAAAATGGCCTTGAACGTTATTTGGTAGTTTTTAAATGTGGGAAGTGGGTATAGGCTCTACTAAAGTCTATAAATAGCATGGAAATGAAGAGGTAACTTGCCCCTTTCAGAATTTATATTCTTACTTCTAAAAGAAGAAGATTTGAGTTGTTTAAGGAGAATTAAGATATTAAAAATGGCTTTTTGGGAGAATGATTTGAAGAAAAAGAAGGAAACCATCGAGAATAAGTTTGTAAGTCAAAGTGCACAAGAGTTATATAATGGATTTCTAGCCATTAGTATTAAGGAATATCGGAGAAGATTGCGAAGATTGAGGCTGATGTGGCATCAATTGAGGCGAAGGTAAATGAAACTAACACATATTTAGTGCATTTTGGTAGGCAACTGAAAATGAAATTTAGTCATTCAAGTTTATTGAAGAAGTAGACAAGGCAATGTATTTGAAAAACAAGTGGATTAAAGAAGATTTTATTAAAGTTTTTCATCATCTTCCATTTTATCAAATCTATGTGTCAAATACTTCAGAAGGAACAATTGAAGCTCAAGGATATGTTCCACCTAAATGAGAATGGAATTAAGTTCTATGTTTTCTTTATTTTCTTTTTTGTTTGTGTTTGTTCGTTTTAAGTGTTTAATGTAATTTGTCTTGTGTTATGATGATTTAGAGGCTACGTCATCCAAAAATTTTTGGAATGAGATTAGACACGTAATATATGTTTGTACTTGTTGAATATGTGTTAATGAAAATATTGTGTTTGTGTGAATATATTTGTGGTATTCAAATCGAATCTAAGTGGTGAATTGTTGAAAATTTTTTAGAAAGAAGAGAGGAGAAAGGGAAGAAATTGTTATTATGACTTATTTAAGACCATGTGCATTTTAATAAAAATTTAAAAATGTCACGATTTGTGCACTGGCACCTAAGGGCCAAAACCCGCTCTTAAGTGCGAGCAAACCCGAGAGCCCTGCACCTAAGCGCTGCAATAGTCGCGCTTATGCTCCGGTTCGCTAAAACTGGTTTATGACAGTTTTAAGCGCCGAAAACCACCATTTACTCCTCATTTTATCATCTTCTTCCTCAAGCTTTCACATTTTGCTCCTATGACATCCCTATAAGTGAAGATTTCTTAGTGGATTCGAGCTAAATGCCTTGGATTTCATCTTCTTAAGAATGGCACCAAGAATGAAAAGAAGCAAGGGGAAAGGAACATTTGATTCAAACAAATCTGTAAGTTCTAAGGCTCAAGATCATTATTTTGAAGCACTTAAATTGAGGAAATTGATTCCTAAGTGATGTTATAAAAATCCAGGTGGAGACGTGGAAGATATAATTGTTCGCCTACAGTGAGATTGATTCTGCTGTTTCTCGGTTGTTGCGGTGATCTCTGTATTTAGGGAGTTTTATCCAAATCTCTCTGAATCTGAAGACGATTTAATGATGGTTAGAGCGAAGATAATAGCATTTACACCTGAGGTAATCAATTCATTTTAAAAACTACCTATAAATACTTTATGCTTTTATTCCAATTACAATCCTACAGAGGAGGAGCTGAACCTATTTTTATGCCTTATTTATAATTCAATTCTTAAGGATATTATGCTTTAATGAAAGATATTTTTATGTTTTTTGATATAGGTGATAAAAAAAGAGTTCAAAGAGGAAAAAGGAGCAAAAAGGAGCAAAAATAGAGTTAAAAAACAAAGTTACCAAAATTTTAAGTCTGGCGCCTAGGTGCCAGAATCCGGTGCCTAAGCACCAATTCGATACAGAAGCAGTGAAGAATTTTTAAAAACTTTGGGCAGTTATTTTGATGGTGTTAAGCGGTTATCAGACTTTCTAGAAGACTGGAAGTTACTCATAATACATAGGACATGTGATACAATGCATCTGGACACAAGAAAATAGTTTTAATCGCAAAGAGGTGTGATCCAAAGTGAAGGGATGCAAAGACTTGGTCACAGAGTCCGGCGCCTAGGCGCCACAGTTACTTTCTAGAAGATACATTGTATTTGGATGAATTTTGAAGAGGTGCCTTAAGCAACCCCTGGTCATTTTTGAAGCTCTATAAATAGGAGTCAATTCTACAGAGAAAAGTGCCTCCTAGATCTCTAGCATCTGGAGATAGATTTAGAGAGCCACCATATTATCTTCTTAAGTATTTAGTGAGTCTATTTTAGTTATTTTGAGTGTTACTACTCAATTCTATGAGTAGTAAGTGATAGTTTGCAAGTGTTGTTGCTGTTGAAGTTTTTTACCTTGCATTGGAGTCAGTGGGAGTCAAAGGATTAGTTGAAGGAACATTCCAGATAAGTATTTGTAACTTGGTTCAAAGTTTTGTAAATATGTTTTGTTGTGTGAATTCAATGTGTTTTGAATAGTTAGTTTTCTTTTTCCTTTCAACTATGAAGAGATAATAAGATAATTTAATTTCGTTAGAGAACTTAACTAAAAATTTTTAATTCTTGCGATGATATTAATACCTGACCTTAATTTACTTTTTAAACTAGCCATTTAAATTGTTAAAACTTGTTGAAGAATTCTAAGGCCTATCCGAAGACGAGTTATTAACTAGTAGATATCACATGAATCTTTGGGTAATCAAAAGCCTTGAGCGGGTTATTTAAGGTGATGTGTAAATAAATAGGGAGATATTGATTACTAGGCATAGAATTGATTAGTTTTTAGAGTGAAAGACTAAATTCTAATAATTTTGTTTATAGAAAGGGAACAGGTCATTAGTAGGGCCGACCATAGCCACACTTGGACATCTAGAAGTGTGAGCCTAGATTAACCCATTATACTAATAATATATCCTGAATCGATCTATAGATTAGCCAATGTTCTTTATACTATCAAGCGAAGGTAAAGAATAGGAATGCTTCTATTTGGCGCAATACCATAATTTCAAGTTCTCAACGAATGATAATTATTCTGAAAAATCTTGGATTAGTTGAAAAGGGAGAAAGTTGTTTTATTTATACTTTCATTAACATTTTACTTTATTGTTGCTTATTTGCATTTAGTAGAAATTTAATTAAACTTAAAAATTTTAATTTTAAAAAGAAATAAAAATAATAATTACTTTTGATTTGAAAATCTAATATATTTCTTAAATTAATTTTCACTTAATCTTCCCTGTGGGATCGATAACCAGGACTCCAATAGAGCCCCGTATTACTTGAAATGATACGCATACTTGCATTTAAAATTATGACTTTTACAATAATTATTATAAAAATTTAAATATAAATTCATAAATTCTTGCATTCGTATAGGTCGGTTCAAGTTTTTGGCGTCGTTGCCGGGGAAGATAGAAAAGAAGTGGAAGAAAGAATATTAAGAAAGAAAGAAAAAAAAATTTTAGTTTTCTCAAATTAAAAATATTTTATATACTTTTATTTCTTTTACAAAAATAAATAAAAGAAATAAATAATACAAAAACATTTACAAAAACAAAAATACCAAAAAGAATTTATTTTTATTTTATTTTTCAAGTCCTTTTATTTAATTTTTTTTATTTTTTTATATGTAGTTTTGGATCTGAAGGATTATTACCTTTTGGTTCTGAATTAGAAAGAACTATTAAAATGATTAGAAAAGGAAAATAAATTCAAAAATATCAGAAAATGGCTAACTTACATAATAATAATAATCGAAATTCAATAGAATTTAATGAACAAAATGTTTATAAACCATTAAGGGATTATGCAAACTCTACAGGTGATGAACTTCATATTAGTATTGAAATGCCTTCTGTAGATACTAATTCTTTTGAGCTTAAACCTTCAATTATTCAAATGGTTCAAAATAATCAATTTAGAGGAACACCAAAATGAGGATCCAAATTTACACCTTGCTAGTTTCTTAGAACTTTGTGCTACCTTTAAATATAATATGTTTCTGATGATGCTATTAGGCGTAGACTCTTTTCTTTTTCTTTAAAAGATAAAGCAAAGATGTGGCATAACTTAGTAGTAACTTGTTCTATTAAAACTTGGGCAGATATGACACAGAAATTCCTTGATAAATATTTTCCTCCTTCTAAAACTGCTAAATTAAGAAATGATATTACTTCATTTATGCAATTTGATGGAGAGAAAATTTATGAAGCATGAGAAAAATTTAAAGAACTACTAAGAAAATGTCCTTATCATGCTTTACCAAATTGGTTAATTATTCAAACATTTTATAACGGACTTATTGGATCACTTAGATCTATTATAGATGCTGCTGCTGGTGGTCCTTTAATAGCTAAGACATTTGATGAAGCTTATATTTTAATTGAAGAAATGGCTAATAACAATTTTCAATGGCCTTCTGAAAGGGTTAATCCTAAAAGAATGACAAGTATTCAAGATAATGAAGCCTTTTCTATTTTAGCTTCACAAGTGGTTGTGATATCTAAGAAATTGGATAATTTTACTATTAATATGTCGCAAGTAAGTAATGATAATTTTGCAAATACTGATGATTCTTAAGAAATGGAAACTTTGCAAGCTATTGCTAGTAAAACTAATAATACTTATTCAAATTATTATAATCCAGGTTGGAAAAATCACCCTAATTTTAATTGGAATAATGGACATCAACAATGGAGTAATAATCAAGGTAATCCAACCGGGAATTAGAATAATCAAGGAAATTAAAACTTTAGACCAACTTATCCTCCTGGTTTTAACAATCAGCAGAAAAAGTTATCTTTAGAAGAATTGATCTTGCAACTAGGTAATCAGTTACAAAGTCAAAACACTGTTATTCGAAATATCGAGAATCAGATGGGACAAATTGCTAATATTTTTAATTACAGACCTCAAGGAACACAGCCCAGCAACATCGAAATTAATCCTAAAGAAACTAGAAAATACCATGAACAAGCAAAAGCTGTACAACTTATAAGTGGAAAGGAATTAAAAGAGAAAATTCAGAGTGAAATTGAAAAAGTGAGAGAGGTTGAAGAAATTGAAAAACCTAAAGAAACTTTTTCTCCAAGTAAAGATCAGACTGTAATTCCTATTGAAGTGGAAGTTGAAAGGCCACCATCACCTTTTCCTCAAAGACTTAAACAGTAGAAGCTTGACCATCAATTTTCTAAGTTCTTTGAAATTTTTAAGAAACTTACCATCAACATTCCTTTTGTTTAAGCTTTAGAACAAATGCCAAACTATGCATTATTTATGAAGGATATTTTAAGTAAGAAAAGGAAATTTGAAGCTTATGAAACTGTTGCATTAAGTGAAGAATGTAGTGCAATAATTCAAAAGAAATTACCTTAGAAACTTAAAGATCCTGGAAGTTTCACTATACCATGTGCAATTGGAGAAAAATTGTGGAAAAACCTTATGTGATTTAGGAGCAAGTATTAATCTCATGACTATCTTTCGAAGGTTAGATTTAAGAGAGATTTATCCCACCACTGTAACCCTTTAGTTAGCTGATCGATCTATCACTTATCCTAAAAGAGTTATAGAGGATGTTCTTGTTAAGATGGATAAATTTATCTTCCATGTGGATTTCATTGTACTGGATATGGAAGAAGATAAAAAAATACTTATTATTTTACGGAGACCTTTTCTAGCTGCTGGACGTGCTATGATTGATGTGCAAAAAGGAGAATTAACAATGAGAGATAATGATCAAGAGATAGCATTTAATGTTCTGAAATCAATGAGGTATCCTGACAAAGAAAATTGCTATCAGATGGATATTTTTGATTATATAATTGAAAAGCATTATCAAGAAAAAAATGTAAGGTCATTTCTAAAGAAAAAAATGATGAATCCATAATTTATAATGAGTCATTAACTAAAGAAATTGAAGAAGTAAATGAAGAAAATTTATCTGAAGAAACTCATTATATTCATGATAATTGGGAAATTTTAGACACAACTAAAAATGAAATACTTTTACCCTCTGTTGAAAAAGCCTCTGAACTGGAATTAAAAATGTTACCTTCACATTTAAAGTATGCATTTCTTGGAAATGCATTAACTTTGCCTGTGATTATATCTTCAGAATTAAGCAAAGATCAAGAAGAAAAATTAATAAGAGTTCTGAAGAATTATAAGAAAGCTTTTGATTGGACTATTGCAAATATAAGAGGAATAAGCCCTTCAATCTGTATGCACATGATTTTAATGGAAGTAAACCTATTATTGAACCTCAAAGAAGATTGAACCCAATTATGAAAGAGGTTATTAAAAAAGAGATTTTAAAATGGTTAGATGCTGAAATTATTTATCCTATTTCGGATAATCAATGGGTAAGTCCTATTCATTGTGTTCCAAAGAAAGGAGGAGTAACTACATTGTTAATGATAAAAATGAATTAATTCCTACAAGACAAGTTACAGGATGGCGAATTTGCATTCATTATCGAAAATTAAACAATGCCACTAGAAAGGATCATTTTCCTTTACCTTTCTTGGATCAAATGTTGGATAAATTAGCTGGGCACTCATATTTCTATTTTTTTGGATGGATATTCTGGTTATCATCAATTACCCGTTGCTCCTGAGGACCAAGAGAAAACAACATTTACAAGTTCTTATGGAACATTTGCCTTTAGAAGAATGTCTTTCAGTTTATGTAATGCACATGTAACTTTTCAGAGATGTATGATGTCAATATTCTGTGATTTAATTGATAAAGGAATTGAAGTATTTATGAATGATTTTTCAGTTTTTGGAACTTCTTTTGAATCTTGCTTGGAAAATATAACAAAAGTTCTGAAAAGATGTGAAGAAACAAATTTGGTTCTAAACTGGGAAAAATATCAGTTTATGATTACAGAAGGAATTGTACTTGGACATAAACTTTCACAAAAGGAATGGAAGTTGATCAGACAAAAATGAAAATTATTGCTAAACTTCAACCACCTATTACTGTTATTGATGTGATAAGTTTTCTGGTTCATTCTGGATTTTATAAGAAATATATAAGGGATTTTTCTAAAATTGCTAAACCTCTTTGTCATTTATTAGAAAAAGAAGCTAAGTTTGAATTTAATGAAGATTTTCTGAATGCGTTCAATATTTTAAAAGAGAAATTAATCACTGCACCTATCATTGTTGCACCTGATTGGAGTAAACCTTTTGAATTAATGTGTGATGCAAATGATTATGCAATCTGAGCTGTATTGGGACAAAAATATGAGAAAATTTTCAAAGTTATATATTATGCTAGCAAAACTCTTAATGAAACTCAAATAAATTACACTACTACTGAAAAAGATCTCTTAGCAATAGTATATGCCTTTGATAAATTTTGACCTTATCATTTTGGAACCAAATGTATCGTGCATACTAATCATTCTACTATTAAGTATTTAATGTTTAAAAAAGATGCTAAACCTAGATTTATAAGATGGGTTTTACTTTTACAAAAATTTGATTTTCAAATAGTTGGCAAAAAAGGAGCTGACAACCAAATTGCTGATCATTTATCAAGAATTAAAAAGAATATTGAAAAGATTCCAGAAGAAAACATAAATGAGAAATTCCCTGATGAACAATTATATGTTATTTAAGGATTACAAATGCCTTGGTATGCAGATATAGTTAACTCTTTGGTTAGCAATATTTTATCGTATGGATTGAATAACAAATATATTAAGAAATTCAAGAATGATTCTAAATCATATATTTGGGAAGAACCTTATTTATTTAATATAAGCAGAGATTTTGTGATTCGAAGATGTGTACCTTATGAAGAAACTTTTGTAATTATTCAAAAATGTCACGATTCTGAATTTGGAGGACACTTTGGAGTGGATAAAACTGCTTTTAAAATTTTAAATTTTGGATTTGATTGGCCTACATTATTCAAGGATGTTGGATATTATGTGAAAACTTATGATCGATGTCAAAGAATGGGGAATATATCCAGAAAAGATGAAATGCCTCTAAGCTATATATTAGAAATTGAAATTTTTTATGTATGATGTTTAGACTTTATGGGACCTTTTGTACTATCATTTGGAAAGATTTATATTTTATTAACAGTTGATTAAGTTTCAAAGTGGATTGAAGCTGTAGCCTTACCTAACTGTGATTCCAAAAGTGTTTCAAAATTTTTAAAGAAGATGATTTTTACAAGATTTGGAATGCCAAGGGTAATTATCACAGATGAGGAAAGTCATTTCAGAAATATAAGAATTCAATCATTATTGGAAAAATTTGGAATTAAACATAGAATTGCAACTGCTTATCACCCATAAACAAGTGGAATGGCTGAAGTATCAAACAAAGAAATTAAAAGAATATTAAAGAAGCACGTTAATCCTAAAAGAACTACTTGGGTTGATAGACTTGATTCTACATTATGGGCTTATAGAACAGCTTATAAAACACCTATCGGAATGTCGCCTTATCGGTTAGTTTATAGTAAACATTGTCACTTACCTGTTGAACTGGAACATAAAGCTTATTGGGAGACAAATGAGTTTAATTATGATTTGAAAGCTACAGGAGAGAAACAACTGTTAAAACTGAATGAAATGGAAGAGATAAGAAATGAGTCCTATGAAAATGTAAGGATTTATAAGGAAAGAATGAAGAATTTGCATGACAAAAAGATTTCAAGGAAAATATTTGAGCCTGGATAAGAAGTATTTTTATTTAATGCTCGTTTAAAACTTTTTCCTGGAAAATTAAGATCTAAATGGATGAGACCATTTATAATTGAGAAAATATACCCTTATGGAGTTGTGGATATTAAAGATCTCAAGACGAGAAAAATAATTAAAGTTAATGGATTAAGACTAAAGCCTTATATGGGAGAAATGAAACTGATTTATAAGGAGGCTTACGAACTAAGTCTACCCGATTAATACAACTGATTAGGTCGAGCTGACGACGTTAAACCAAGCGCTTTATGGGAGGCAACCCATATATTATTATTGTGATTGTTTGTGATTTGAATTTATCTTAATCGATGTTTGTGTGTTGATCACACCCTTTTAATAGACCTATTTTTAAGACCGAAACTTTGTAAAATTGACGATAGGAGAAATGGAGGTGAACGTGGTTCCAGCGCCTAGGCGCCCAAAATCGGCGCCTAAGCGCCAGCATAACCAATGTGTATCGATAGTCTGGCTCCTAAGCGCCAGATTTCGGCCCCTAAGTGCCCCAGTTACAGATCGTGGAAAAACTGAAAATCTTCAGGTTTTCACACGAATTCTTCCTATAAATTGCCCTATCTTCGTCCCCAATCCCTAAGCAACCCTATTTTCAACTAGAACAACTCATTTTGGAGGAGAAGAGAGAGCTTTGGAAGCAATGGAGAGAGGAAATCATGGCAATGAGGTAAAAGACAAGTCTTTCAAAGATCCTGAACCTTATTTTAATGGTTTTATTGCAGTTATTATGGAGAAATTGTTTAATTGTTTAGAAAAGATTGAGGTGGAACTTCTAAGTGTTGGAAATCGTCTCCATGAGATGTACCACCAATTCGAGCACTTAGAATGGAAAACAAAACATCATTTCGATCATATGGCGGCCTATCAAGATGCTTAAGTAGCAATGTATGAGAAGAACAAGTGGATTGATGAGAAGACGACTTTGGAATTTTCAAGGGCATTAGTTTTCTATCCATTTGGACCTAGCAATCTTCATTATGAGAGGGATGTAAATTAAAGTTTGGTGTTGAATAGATCTTTTATATTTTCTAAGTGTGATTGAGTTAAGTTTTAGTGAGTCAAAGATTTGGTTTGTGTTTTTACTTAATTGTTCAATGCGTGTTGTTGGATTGAGAATTTTCTTTGAGTTAGTGTTGTTTGTGTTGTTTATAGAATGATGAACCTTGTTATAATCTTTTTCTGGAATTTATTGAGCTTGGAATGAAAAATATGAAATGGAATTAAAGAGTTTGGTTATATATTGTGTTTGAAATGTGGATCTAATTTATCATTTTAATTGATTGTGGAAATGTTTGTAAGTTAGGAATTGGAGTAATACTCTCATGTGAGTAATTTGAAGTTGAATTTGATAAGTTTTGGTGGAAAATATAATTTTTAAATCGATTTTTGGAAAGGTGATTCTGGCGCCTAGGCCCCAGAATTCGGCGCCTAAGTGCCGATTCGTCCTGAGCCCAAAACTTCATCTTCTTAAACCCCCCAACGCCATTTTCTATGCCTAAGCTTCCTGTTCTTCCCATTTTCATGAAAATAGAGCCTTAGGATCCATTTTGAGGGCAAATCTTCAAGTTTTTGAGCTTGGAATCACTCGATATATTCATCTCGAGGTCAGATCTACCTTCTAAACTATTTATTTTTGAATTTCACCATGGATTTTGCTCTCTTTGAAGAGAACTGAAATTTAAAAAAAATTGATTTTTAAAGTTAAATTCATGAATTTTTAAGCTCTTTCAAGTTTGAAAAGCTTAAATTAGTTCATTTCCTTTGATCCTATTAATTTATTTTGCATTTTTTATTTCACGTTTAGATGGCACATAAATCTAAGCGAGGAAAGGAACGAGAAAATTTTGATCATAACAAGTTTGCCACAGCTGCGACACATTTTCATTACAACGATTTTGCTATGACAAGAAAGTTTATCTCAGAACGAAGTTTTTATCATCCTAGAGGAAGGATTGAAGATACGATTGTTGCACTGAACTGGCAATGATTCTGCTACTTTACTGTTGTTGCTGTTATCCCTGTCATGAGGGAGTTTTATGCAAATTTCTTGGATGCCGAAGATTTTGAAATCTTCGTGAGAGGAGTTGGAGTAGGATTTACTCCAGAGTGAATCAACGTTTTCTACGGCCTGCCACCGAATATCGAGTGCTATTACTCTGGGTTATCTCCATCCGAGGGAGATTTAGAGATGATTATTGCTTATTTTACTGATGGTACTGGAGCTTAGAAGATCCGGAACGGAAAACGGGTAAATTTTTCATCTTCTAAGCTAAATGGTGTTTCTAAGGCATGACATTACTTTATTCTGCTCGCCTCCTTCCATCCAACCATTTGAGTGAGGTTACTAAGGACAGAGCTATCCTCAACTACTGCTCATAGGAGAGGAAGCTGGTTGATGTTGGGAGTATTATTTATGATTCTATAGAAGCCTCTGGTCATTCTAGCACTTCTGTGGGATTGGGATTCCCATCTCTTATTTATTCTCTGTGTGGAAGTGCTGGAGTTTTTGCTGGGCTTTCAGAGGAAAAGCTCAAGTCTACGAAGCCCATTGGACGAGAAAGTGCCAATATCTATGATTGACTCTGAGGTAAGAGTTCTACCGCACCTTCTAGTTCATTACCTACTTCTGGTAGACCTTCTACTTCTGAATACTCTACTTCTGCTGCTGAGCCACCATCTAGTTTACGAGAATCTATACATGATAAGTTTATTGAGCAGCAGAATGAGTTATTTCTAACTCATTGTAGAGTAGATACGATCGATAAGAAGATCGATCATCTTTCTGAGTACACCCAAAGGAAGAGTGATGTTCAGTTTCCTACCTGTCCTAGATTCTCATCTTATGTAGATCTGAAGGATGTAGAATTTTCTTTTGGTGATGACGACGATGAGGCTACAACTAGTGATTAGTAGTTTGATTTACCTCCTGAGATGTATTGATTCTGTTTTTAGTATTTTATTTCTAGTATGTTAGTACTAATGAGTCTGATTTTATTGTCATTTGTTAGTGTTGATGTGTTTAATTAACTTTGTGTGGACATTTGATGTTTCGAATGTTTTAGATCATCTTATGTGTTATGTATTAAATACTGAAGTTGGATGAATTTTTATTTTCTATGATAAATGTTTGTTTCCGTTTCAGTAATTCTACCGTTTAGTATTCTTGAATAGTTAGTAATTTTGCATGTTTTAAATAAAAAAAGAAGAGGATAATAATAATATATATATTTAAAAAAAATAATAGAAATTAACTCCTCGCTATGTAAACTTTTCTATATATGCTTAATCATCTATTATATACATATTAAAGCATGTACAGAAGTAGAAATGAGTTTTTCCTTACTACATCATCATTGTACCTAGATAAATTCCTGTTTTATTCTTTCTCTCATGCTTTAGAAAATTTTATGATTCATTTTTATACTAAAGCTGAAGTTTGGGGGAAGGGAAAACATTTTCAATATTAAATATTACTTGTTCTCAATGTACTAATATTTTCTTTAAAAAAAATATTAACATAACATAAGGAATGAAAAATTTATTTAAGATTACTTAAATTTTTATATTTATAAATATTTTAGTAAACTTAACTAAAATTTTAATAATTTTGATTGATTTTAAGAATAGACTTATTTAACTTAAAGAATAATAAGATTAAAATTTTTCTATTTATAGTAAAGAGAATTGTATTTTTGAAATACTAAGGAATCAAGATTATTACTTGAAAAAGAAAAGATTGAAATAATTTTTGAAAAATACTTATGTCATATTTATTAAGTAAAAATGTATAAGTTTTTAAATATAAGTTAAGGATGGTGAAGTTCAAAATCACTAACAGGCTATCCAGATATAGTAATCCTCACAAATTAAAAAAATTGGAGGATTGAAAAATATCGTTAAAAAAATAAAAAAAAAGAAAAGAACAGACAGAAGAAATGTGAGGAGAAGCTTGAGGAAAGCCTAACCAAAAATTGACTTCACTTGAATTATCTTATAGGAAGAAAACTAATTACATTTTTAACTTAATTTTTATGTACATGCATCTTTATTAGAAAAGTTTTCATGAAAATCTTTTTCTTGTAAATTATCTATGTGAACTTAATATGACAAATTACAATTACTCTTCAAATAAATGAAAAATTTTAAATCTTATGATTTGGTAGTTAAGTATTCTTTAAAATCTTAAAATTAACTTTAATTAGTGAAATTTGGTTAATGATTTGCTAAAGTTTTTATAAAGCCAAAAATTACAAGGAATCTTAAATATGTAAACTTCATTCCAGATGTTATACATTTTATATAATAAAAATGGTTACTTGAGGACAAGTAACGTTTAAGTTTGGGGGAATTTGATCCACTTTAAAAATGCCTATTTTTATGCCTTTTTTATGATTCAATTCTTAAGGATATTATGCTTTAATGAAAGGTATTTTTATGTTTTTTTGATATAGGTGATAAAAAAAGAGTTCAAGAAGGAAAAATGAGCAAAAAGGAGCAAAAATAGAGCTAAAAAGCAAAGTTACCGAAATTTTAGGTCTGGCGCCTAGGCGCCAGAACCCAGCGCCTAAGCACCATTTCGATACTGAAGCAGTAAAGAATTTTTAACAACTTTGGGCAGTTATTTTGATGGTGTTAAGTTGTTATCAGACCTTCTAGAAGACTGAATGTTACTCATAATACATAGGACATGTGATACAATTCATCGGGACACAAGAAAACAGTTTTAATGGCGAAGATGTGCGATCCAAAGTGAAGGGATGCCAAGAATTGGTCACGGAGTCCGGTGCCTAGGCGCCACAGTTACTTTCTAGAAGATACATTATATTTAGCTTAATTTTGAAGAGGTTCCTTAAGCAACCCCTGGTCATTTTCGAAGCTCTATAAATTGGAGTTAATTCTACAGAGAAAAGTACCCCCTAGATCTCTAACATCTGGAGATAGATTTAGAGAGCCACCATATTTTCTTCTTAAGTATTTAGTGAGTCTATTTTAGTTATTTGAGTGTTACTACTCAATTTTTTGAGTACTAAGTGAGAGTTTGCAAGTGTTGTTGCTGTTGAAGTCTTGTACCACATTAGAGTCAGTAGGAGTCAAAGGATCACTTGAAGGAACATTCTAGATAAGTATTTGTAACTTAGTTCAAAGTTTTATAAATATGTTTTGTTGTGTGATTTCAATGTGTTCTGAGTAGTTAGTTTTCTTTCTCCTTTTAACTATGAAGAGATAATAAAATAATTTAATTTCTTTAGAGAACTTAACTAAAATTTTTTAATTATTGTGATGATATTAATACATGATCTTAATTTACTTTTTAAACTGGTCATTTAAATTGTTAAAATCAGTTGAAGAATTTTGAGACATATCCGGAGATGAGTTCTTAACTAGTAGATATCACATGAATTCTTGGGTAATCGAAGGTCTTGAGCGGGTTATTTAAGGTGATGTGCAAATAAATAAAGAGATATTGATTATTGGGCATAGAATTGATTAGTTTTTAGAGTGACAGACTAAATTCTAACAATTTGGGAAAGGGAACGGGTCACTAGTAGGGCCGACCATAGCCACCCTTGGACATCTAGAAGTGTGAGCCTAGATTAACCCATTCTACTAATAGTACATCCTAAACCGATTTATAGATTAGCCAATGTTTTTTATACTATCGAGTAAAGGTAAAGAATAAGAATGCTTTTACTTGGCGCAATACCATAATTTCAGTTAACTGCTTGAAGAGGTCTCTGGAAGATTACCAGTGTTAGAAGGGTAAATTTCTCTACATCGAAGATGGATGCCATAGTGAAGGCATGACATTATTTTATTTATGCTCATTTACTCACCACTAATCGTCTTAGTGCAGTGACTAGAGAATGGGCTACACTGAACTACTGCATTCAATATTACAAGCTAATAAATATTAGATCTCTCATATATCAGGTTACTACTAGTTCTATCAGAGCTACCACTACTACAGATTTAGGATTCTCTTCCTTAATCTTTTCTTTATGTGAGCAAGCTGGTTTTAAATATGATAGTTGGGAGGAGATTATACAACCACAGAAGCCCATTAGTAGTGTGAATGTGAAGATTTATTCTGAACATTCAATTTTTGGCTGGAGAGGGGGATTTTCTAAAAGTTTTGGTGCTTCTACGTCACATACTTCTACATCCAGAGCTTCCACATCTCGTGGTAGATTTGGTTCTGATTCACAATCTAAAATATTGAAGACTATGATGGATAAAATTGATTATGCTATGGATAGGGTATCAAATTTTGAAAACTATGTTGATCATATTGATTCCTATTTAGGGAGACATAGTGATTATGAGGAGAAGTACAACACTTCTTTGGAGAGAATTATTAGAGGTGATCAGAGTGTGTTATTTCCTCCTTATCCATGGTATACTCAGTTTGCCTCTGCTATTTTTTGGAAGTATGATGATGATGATAATGAAGGAGATGATGACAGAGATAAGGATGAGTAGATATTAGGTTGTATTATGTCTCATTTGAACTGTTATTTGTGTTGATGTTTGGACTACATTTTGTGTTATTTGTGGTTGTAGTGAACACTTTTGTTATTGTTTGTTATAATATGTATCTATGTGATGATGATGGGGTAGTATGTATTTAAACTCTTTTATTTTAAATGTGTTTTGTTGGTTTTGCTAAACTTATTCCCGATGCTTTAGGAAGTTTAGATAGAGCTAACCTTCATTTAAAATTTATTGTTTAAATTTCAATATACTACCATGATTTTCTGTTATAGTTGTGATATTATGTTAGTTTGTGTGTTTTGCTTTTATTTTAGCCTCCACTGCATAAAAGTCTTTTGAATCTCTTAAATACTAAAATAATTTACTCTTATTTTTAAATTTTTGTATCTGCATAATTAGGATATGAAATTCATGTAAGCATAATGTTCTTATTTTTCATTCCTATCTTTATATATTATATACTAAAATGTTTAATCTTTGTAAAAACTTAAGTTTTTTTTTTTAGAGGGATGAAAAATCAATTTTCAAAACTTAAAGTTTATTTTTTCTCAAGTATGCTACAAATAAATTTAATTTTTGATTTGAAAAATGATTATGTGTATGAAGTTTTATTAGGGTAATAAAAATTTGAATTTAGAATTGTGTAAGAAAATTTTGGTTAATATTTTATAGTGATGAAGAAAATTTTAATGTTGAAAATTTTCTTAGTAAAGAGATGATAAATTTGATAGTAAGAGATATTGTATTTTTGAAAAATATAAAAGGATTAGACTTTAATTTTCAATACTTAAATTTATTTTATTAAAAAAATCTTTTCAGAACTATTATTATAATTTTAAGTAAATGATATATCAGACCTTTGCTTTAGGAAATGAAGAGTGGAATTCAAAATCATTAAAGGCCTATTCAGATATAGTAATCCTTGCCAGAAAAAGAAAAAAAAAGGAAAGAATTGTATGGGAGGAGAAGCTTGAGGATTAGTGCCTAATTAAGAAATGGTTCCACATCTAATTTTTTTAATGCATAAGATTTGAGAAACTCCAAAGCTTAAGGATATAATATAGTGAGTATAATTATTTTTAATGAAAATTTTTAAGTAGATAAGATAGAATGCCTAAACTCTATATTTGGAAAATTTACAAGCATTTCTGAATTTGATGGGAGCTCATATTTTCATACTTTTTTTCTTTAAAAAATTTTTAAACTTTAAATCTGTCTCATTCACTAGAGTTTTTTCAAAATTAGAATACCATGTTTCTAGAATAAAATTTTAGAATCTCCTAAAGAAACGCATTCATAATTATCTTATATTGGTCTTGAAAAATTATAGTGTCATTTGAGGACAAGTAACATTTCATATTTGGGGGAATTTGATATACCTAAAATTTATAATATTTTTATGCACATTTTTTACCTATTTTTGATGACACTTTAATTTAAGGCATTTGTGTATTTTTCTTTCACGCAAACTTAAATGGACCAAATATGTCGAAAGGAGTTAAAAAGGATCAAGTTTAGAACAAAATGAAGAAGGTATTAAAATGAACTAGGGTGCCTAAGCGCCAGTAGATAGAGAAGACCTCTCCTAAGCGCTAAAACCCTGCGTTTAAGTGTTAGGTAGTTACATTGCAATTTTAAAGAATTTTTGGTGACTTTTGAAGAGGTGTTTGAGCCATCATTTGGTACAAACGTGGGTAACTGATCAAGGGCACCAAAAGACATTTAAATTTCACTTGAATGGATGCATCTCTTGGGTAGATTCATTGAATATGGACACATTTTGAAGAGGCGCTAAGGTACTTTTTGAGAAAATATAAAAGGAGGACTTGAAGTTGTCGGCATATTTTTAGGTTGTGTGTTTTATTTTTGAAAAGAGGTCGCCTACAGAGATTGTCGGCGAATTTTTAATTTAATTTAAATAAATAATTTTGAAAAGTAGTATTTGATTTTGAAAATAATTTTAAATTCGAAGGTTTTAAGACATGAGATTAAACCGATCTCACATCCCAAATAGTTTATATAAACGAGCACCGCACCACAAATCGTGTATCTATCCCTAAGGATAGTACACACCGCTCGATGGTGGTGCTCGATTAAATAAACTAGAAGATTTAGTGACATCCGTTTGGTCTGCGAACCAATTTTTTAAGCCGACAAATTCCCCTGCTTAATATGAAAGTATTAAACAGGGTTTATATTACTGGGTACTTTAAAATTCCCTATAAGGGCAAGCCCCTATAGTTAATTACATCTTAAGTGACAGGAATCACCTAAGAAAACTCTCGATAATAATCAATAATTCTGCTCTCAAGAATTTCAAAGTTTAAGTTTTCAAAGGATTGAATTTTGGAATTTCAATAGGGAATGGATCAAATTTGGAACATTTTGTTTTAGAATTCAAAGGAAGAAAAGTAGGAGAAATCACAAATTCGAAGTGAACTTCGTAATTTCCCGACTATCCTATTGTTTCGCTTAGATTTAGGAAAGTCCTAATGTTTATTTAATGTTTTAATCTCGCTAATTTTAATTAATTAGGGCTTATATTTATATGACGAATCATACAAATAACTTCGAAGGTATGAGGGTTTATTGTCGTATCGGACGACTACCTCGAATCCTAAGACTCGGTTAGTGGCTTAATTTGCAATGCAAATGCCTAACGAAGAGTCGAGGATTTATGTTGCACTCGGCAAACTACCTCGAAGTCCTATGGCTTTCGTTATTTAATTCTAGGAAAGTTTTGTCAAGTAGCACTCGTGTTTCGCTAATGACGATGGCCGTGCCGCCCACCATGCTCCGAGCTCCTTGTTGTTGCGAGTTTTAGTTTTAGAAGTCATAAATCAGGGGATGAGAAAAGTGTTTTGGTTTAGAGAAAATCTTAATTTCCAAGTGTTTTTTACGTTTTAATTAAAACAAATCTTAAAGTCGATTATAACGACACCTGCTAAGATCCCACTGGTTCCATCCTTCCGCATCATCATTTTTATCGGATTCACTTAGTCCGTATGAATTTGCTAAACTCAACCGAATGAGTTCCACACTTTCATTTAGACTCGCGGGAAATCCCGTTAAGCAACACGTAGGTTACATCATCCGAGGTATTCCCGATCATCCAACAAGACATTTTAATTTAGTTGTAATTGTAGTTTTGTGTTCGTTTGTGATTAAATTTTGAGTTGTTTTATATTTTGAAATGTTGTGGCGGTGAATTTTATCTTGCAATAACTTTTAACTTAGTTTTGGTTTCGGTTTTAGGGACTATCCTAAAGGTGTGGGTTTTCATGCAACAGTTGTTTATCATGCAAGAAAAGTAAATGCGATGCGATTAATGAAATTGCAATAATGTAAATTGCAATAAAATAAAAGCGTACCTTGAGGGTCTTCCCGTCATCCCAAGCTGCACTTAAAGCACAATTAGAATATTTAAGCAAGTTCCTAGTAAAGCTAAGGTAAGGGTTATGGTTTTCTACCAAGTTCCTAATCCTATAGCCTAGTCATTTCCTATGACGTCTAGGTCCTTTGTGTTTTAGTTTAAGGACGATTTTCTTCATCAAAGAACAATTAAATTTAGTTGTTCTTATAAACATCCTATCATATCGAGGAAGTGCTTAAGAGGAATCTCAAACATCTTTTCAATATCGATAGGATTGTTTTAAGTCCAAATGGATTCAATTACACAAATGAATTAATCGTCCGAGGTTTAGTTAAGTTTTGTTATTATCTTACTCAAGTGAACCAGATATTTGAATGTCCTATAAGTGAAGTAACATTTCATTTAATATTCCGTTCGTGAGTTATGATAACTAAAGCTTTCGAGGGTAAATCGGTGTTCAAATGGTTTGCGATTTAGTTTAATTTCCATTAATGAGTTTAAATTTGAATAGTGTTCAAGTTATTTTAGATTTATTTTGAATTCTTTATGTCTTTCGGTGATCTTATATTTAATTCAACTTAATTTAATTTAATTTAATTTAATCGAGTTTTAATTTAATTTAATTCAATTTAATTCAATTTAGTTTGATTTGATGTTACATTAAATTAATTTGATTTGATTGAATTTTAATTTAATTTGATTTAATTTAATTTAATTTAATTTAATTTAATTTAATTTAATTTAATTTAATTTTAATTTAATTTAATTTAATTTAATTTAATTTAATTTAATTTAATTTAATTTAATCTTTAATTTGATTTAACTTAATTTAATTTGATTTTATTTATTTAATTTAATTTAATTTAATTTAAGTCATTTAATTTAATTTAATTTGTTTATTTAATTTAATTTAATTTAATCTTTAATTTAATTCAACTTTTAATTTTAATTTAATTTAATCCAATTTAATTTACTTAATTTAATTTAATTTTTAATTTAATTTTATTTTTAATTTTAATTGAAATTTTTAAAGAGTTTAATAATTTAATTTTTGTTTAATGATTAAGTCTTTTAATATTTTGAATTTGAGTTATCATTTTAATTAAGAATTGAATATTAATGAGATAATTAATTTAGGATTTTTAAATTAAAGAATAAATCTATTCCTAATAATATCCCTATTTTAACAATTCCAATTTTATTATTCTTCCAAATTTAATCAATTATTTAATTAAGGTTTAATTATTTTGAATTGCCTAATGAGTTTCTACCCTTTAATTATTTAAATTTCAATCATCCAAATCAGATTAGGATCAAATATTTTACTTGTTAATTTTATTAAACCTAAAGTTTTAATTAAGGGTTAAAATTTTAATTACCACTTTACCCTTTTAAGCTTAATAATTTTATAACTCACTAAATTGAACTCAAATGAACTTGAAATTTTTATGTGACTTCACTCATATGTTAATAAAGACATGAGAGGAGAAAATGTGATTTTTCTGTATTTAATTTATTTATATAATTATTTTTGGTAGAAAATAGAGATTTCTAAGGAAAATTTAATAACATGACCAAGGGAAAGTTTCTGTTGTTAAGAAAACTAGGGGACATTCCTAATGACCAGAGAACCACTTGGACCAATTTTGGTGATTTTTTGAATTATATTATTTTTATTATAATTATTTTAAGTTTTGGAATATTAATTAATTTAAAAATAAAATAAATGTTGAAAAATGAATTTTATATTTTTCAAAAATCTCTCTGATATCAAGGAAATTAGAGAATCAAATTTTGAAATTTTCTGATTTTTCTATGATTTATTATAATTATTTTAGTGAAAATGCTAGAAAATACATTTTTTTTTTAATTTTAAAATTACCCTAGAGCTTTAAAATTTAATATCTCACTAAATAGTCCTAAGAAAAATATGGGGTTTGTTCCTAAGTGATTAAAATTCAAAATGTGACATTTTGGTGAATTTTATTATTTTTGTGATTTTTATTATTTTTTAATTATTAAAAATATTAAAATAATATTAAAAATCAACTTTTTTAGAAAATTGAAATTTTAATTTTCTTAAATTCCCCTAATATTAGAGAGGCTCCAAAACTAATTTGGTGAATTTTTGAAAGGTATTTTGAAAGTTATGAATTTTTAAAGTTTAAAATGACTAAGCGGCTTAATCAACCCATTTAGTAGGGCTAACCAAGTCCAATTGACCTCAAACTTTTATGGTGGATTCCTCTGATCCTAAAGGTCAGTGGAGAATTGATTTCAAAGTTATGAATTTTTGAAGTTTAGGGAATTAAATAAATAGAAAATACCCCTAATTTTCTATTTATCCACGCGGCGCCGCGTCATCCTCGACATCTCCGAACGCACACGCGTCGCGCTCCCATTCGACGCCGCCGCTCGAGTCGCAGCCCGGCCCCGCGGTTCTCGTACCGTCTCCTGGTCCGATGCCATCTGAGCCATCCGTCTGCGCGTGTATTGAATGGACGACATCCATTCATCGTCCCCGAGCGTCCTCACCCGAGAGCCGTCCACACTAAATCCCTAAGATCTCACTCGATACTCAATGGATTTTCATGTTCTTATGCTCTATGGATTCTTTCGAGAAGACGAACACATCCATACGGTTTATGTGGGATGAAATTTACGCAATAAAAATGGAGAATGTTCGAAGCTCGGGAAGAAGAGTGAGGCCATACCTTCGCTCGCAGAAGTGCGGCTTCGATCCGAGGGTTGTCGCACCTTCGATCGGATCCCAGCGAAGCTCCGCATGAAGTCTCCCGGTCCGGTGAATTGCCTAGGTAGGATTTCAACCACAGCTCGATCACAAAGCTTGGAGGTCGGAGCAACCGGGTGGCCCGGAGATGGGGTTTTTGTCGCGGACACCTTCCCTCGGTCTCGGTGAAGGTGTAGAACCAATCAATTCGGGAATCGGCTCACTATGGAGAAGTATCCTGGTTTTGGGCTCGGATTTCAACTCCGAAATCGAGCTCACAGAGAAGAAATGGCAGTGGGGATTTCAATGGAGATCAAGTGCTCGTGTATGGGGAGTAGTCCGGAACAATTTTGCGCAGTTTCCTTAAGGTTTGTTTCAAAGACCCCTCATGGCCGAGAAGGGGTGGTGTTTAAATAGAGAGGGCGGAGGGCCTCCCGGGAGAGTTAGGGCTTGGGATCACCTGCTCTCGGCAAGAGAAGAACAAGCCTACAATGGCCACCTGGGATGGGGCAGCCTCAACAAGGGAGAATTCCAAAGTCGGCTCACATGCGAGTTCTCGCCATGGTGTTTTCCGACGACCTGGTGGCCGGCCAGCCTGGCATGGGTCACCCTCAAGGTCAGTGGGTCGTGGTCGGACTTGGTGCAAGCAATCGGCAAATGCCATGTGTAAAGGCTTTGCTCCAAAGTGGAATGCGGCTTGGCTAGTTCTGAGCCTAAATGGGTCAACCCACCCATTTGGGCTTGGTGCACCCCTCAAGGTGGCTTTGGATGCCGTGGGGATCAAAGGGATCAACTGGTTCGGCATGGAGAAATCTCCATCCAAATATATTTGGATTAAATTTAAGTTTAGTGTGAAACATGATTAAGGCTAATGAGCTTTAGGGATTAAGGAAAGCCCTCCTCTTCTTACCCAATATGGCATGGTGGAGTGTCCAAGGCTCTCATGGCTCACATGTGGCTCATGCATGGCTTCATGGCTCACCTTTGGCTTGGCAAAAAGTTCGTCAATTTCATGAAAATGGATTTTTGGAATTTTTGGTAATTTGATAGAAATTTGTATGAAACTTGATTTGGAATGATTCGATGATGAATTTAGGACTTAGGGAATGGCTTTTATTAAGTGGATGGCAAGTGGAGATGTCATGTGGGCTTTAGGGTAGATTTTGGGCTTTTTGAAATGGTTTTAGATGGCTTTTAAGATGGTTTTAGGAAAGTGGGCTTTTGAATTTTAAAATGGATTTTGGGATGAAATTTTGGTAAAGGCTTCGGCTAAATAATTGTTGGGTTTAGCTCATGGATGTGTCATGAGTGACTTGAAGCAAATCGGGGGTTATTTGGGTTTGAATCGGGTGAGTTCGGGTTCTTTTCGTGAATGGGCCAATATAGGTCCAAGTGGGCCAAGTTGGGCCAATGTTGGGCTAGGGTTGAAATCGATGTAAAATTAATGTTGAGAAATTTTTATGGGGGTGTTTCAAAGAGGTTTTGACTTTGGTTGGGCTTTGATTTTGGGGTTTGGGCTCATTCGGGTTAGGCTTCGGTTTAGGTCAAAATCGGGCCTTTTAGCTTTGGGTTGAATTTGAGTGGGATTTGGGTCTAAATTTTGGGCAAATCATGTTAGTGTTTTGCTTGTGGGAATGCTAAGGAATATTTAGAAAAGATTTGGGGTTAATTGGAGTTGAATTGGGTGAGTTTGGGTTAAGTTTGGGTCATGGGTCCAAATTGGGTTTTAAGGCCAAAAGTGAAATTGGATCCAAATATCAATCAAATCGACTTGGATTTGGTCTAGATTGGTGTTTGGAATGTTGAATTGAAGTTTAGAATTGAATTGGACCAGAATTT
The DNA here is from genome assembly GCA_022702705.1 of Papilionanthe hookeriana x Papilionanthe teres. Taxonomy (NCBI): domain Eukaryota; kingdom Viridiplantae; phylum Streptophyta; class Magnoliopsida; order Asparagales; family Orchidaceae; genus Papilionanthe; species Papilionanthe hookeriana x Papilionanthe teres. The sequence goes on from CM040433.1 coordinate 68,240,047, forward strand.
GGGTCAATTGGATAGGTTTGGTTCGACATCGGATTCACTTTGGGTTAAAATGGGTCAAATCGGGGTTTTGACAAAAGTAGGGTAAATTGACAAAATTGGCCCATGGAGTAGTTGAACAAAATGAAATTGGGAATATTTGGGATTTTCTGGAATTTTCTGGGAATTTTCTGAATTTTTGGATTTTTGGGTCAAGAGGGGTATTTTGGGTATTTGGAGGGTATTGGGAGGTATTTTTGGAATTTTTGGTATTTTTGGGTATGGATGATTAATTTGAGTGATTTGGAAATTTTTGGGATTGATTTTGAGGAATTTTGGGTAATTTAGGTGATTTTGCAAATTTTGGGTAGTTTCAAGGGTTTTGAGTAGGCTAGGTAAGGTCTCGGGGGTCAAAAATTGAAAATTTGAAAAATTGAAAATTAGGTGAATGTAAGTGGAATAAAATCATTTTGGTTGAGCCATGAAGCCATATCAAGCCCACATGGGCCATGAGGGGACTCATTTGAGCATCCAATATGTTGTTTCTAACCCTCTTGCCAAGGGCTTAGGGTTAGGCGACCACCCATGCGAATCACCTTTATGAGTCAGAGGTCAAGTTAGGTATGGTCGTGTTTCTAGGATGTGTGTGAAAGTGTAGTGTATAGGTGTAGTGTGTGTGCAAGTCAGCCCTTCACTGCACTGTGCCACCTGTGGTAGTCCCTAAGGCCAAAGAGTTCTATAGAACTCATCCTTTAAACTTCCACATTCGATTTCAACCCTCTAGGTGATTAGGGGTCTATAGTCAAGCTTCATGGAGTTCGAAGGGAGTTTAGAAGTGGTTTGAAATTCTAGAAGGTGGATCCCAATTCTAGTCCTCTAAGATAGTCAAAGGGAAAGCCTAAGGCTAGATCCTAAGCACTAAAAAGAAGAAGAGAAGACCTCATCAAAAATGAGGTCAACAAATGGACCCCCAATAAGTGTGGTGAGCCGACGGAGCACAACGCGCGTATTGGTGTTGACCGAAGCGATCGCAGAAACCAACACAGTATGTCCAAGTGACAAACTTAGGACGAAGTAGAAGAGTTTCCGTTGGGGAGTGTCAAGCATATCTCTGAAACTGGAGATTCTTGAACTCTCGCTGGGAAAGGAAAAGAAGGTGAATTCCAAATCACATGGTCTCGTGGAAATTTCAATTTAGATTTTATTTTGTTTCAATTTAAGCTTCGATGTGTGAGTTTAGATTTCAATTGGAGTTTCAATTTAGATCGAAGTTTGTCAAAATTAATTTGAAGGGATTTGATTTGAAATGAATATCGGAGTTTTGTGGTTTTAGATATAACACCTTCAATCACAAAAGAAAATCGAATTGATCGGATCGAATCATTACAATGAGGAGAGATCTCGCAGTAATGTGGTATCGGATGTAAAATCCTTAACCTCAAGAGTTTGATTTTTGATGTATTTCATTGCAATAGGGAAAGAATCCTAAAGCAATGAAGTCTCTGATGTTAAATCCTCAACCCCAAAAGTTTGATTTGGATGTATTTCATCGCAATAGTGGAAAGAATCCTAAAGCAATGCAAGATCGGATGTAAAGTCCTCAACTCCAAAAGTTCGAATTCGATGTATTTCATTGCAATAGGGAAAAGATCCTAAAGCAATGCAGCCTCGGATGTAAAATCCTCAACTCCAAAAAGTTCGAATTTGATGTATTTCATTGCAATAGGGAAAGAATCCTAAAGCAATGCAGCTCGGATGTAAAATCCTCAACTCCAAAAGTTTGAATTCGATGTATTTCAATGCGATAGGGAAAATATCCTAAAGCAATGCAGCCTCGGATGTAAAATCCTCAACTCCAAAAAGTTTGAATTCGATGTATTTCATTGCAATAGGGAAAGAATCCTAAAGCAATGCAGCTTCGGATGTAAAATCCTCAACTCCAAAAAGTTTGAATTTGATGTATTTCATTGCAATAGGGAAAGAATCCTAAAGCAATGCAGCTCGGATGTAAAATCCTCAACCCCAAAAAGTTTGAATTTGATGCATTTCATTGCAATAGGGAAAGAATCCTAAAGCAATGCAGCTTCGGATGTAAAATCCTCAACTCCAAAAAGTTCGAATTTGATGTATTTCATTGCGATAGGGAAAAGATCGTAAAGCAATGCAAGCCTCGGATGTAAAATCCTCAACTCCAAAAAGTTTGAATTTGATGTATTTCATTGCGATAGGGAAAAGACCCTAAAGCAATGCAGTCTCGGATGTAAAATCCTCAACTCCAAAAAGTTTGAATTGGATGTATTTGATCTTGTAAAGATCCGTAGTGTTGATTTGAAAAGTGTGGAATTTTGGTGTTTCGAGAATTCCATGAAAGTTGTAAAAGGTTTTCATAGAAGGAAATATGTTAGGAGGAGTATGTAGATGTTACATATCCCATCCAAAAGAGTTGATCGAAAGTCGATGGTTTAGATTGGATACAATTCCTCGCCATCGCATTCGATCCGTGTTAATGGAATCAACCGCTTTCATCCCGTACAAAGGGAAGAGTAGAACGGATTGGATTTCAAATTGGGAGATTGAATTCGAGATCGATTGAAATTTAATTTGAAATTTGATTTGAAATTCGATTTGAAATTGGGAAGCTCGAATTCGAAATTCGATTTAGATTCGATTTGAAATTTGGAAGATCAAATTTGAAATTTGATCGAGATCGGATTTGAAATTTGATCGAGAATTTGATTTGAGATTCGAGTCGATTAAATTTGAAATTTGGAAGGATGAGTTTGAACTCGATCGAAATTTGATTTAAGATTCGATTTGAAATTTATGTTCATTTTATCTGTCTTTTAATGATTCAAATTTTATTTTATCGTTTATTTAATGTTCATGTGAATTTGGTGTTCGTCATTTTTAGATTTTTAAGAAAAGTTTTCTTTTATTCTCTTTTTTTTATTTCTTTTCTGTTCTTTGTTCGAAGTTCATTTAACTTTAATGACGTTTCCTACTAATTCGCACAAAAGAGGTGAAGGCCAAAAATGCGACATGGTCACTTTCATTCCAATCATGTCAAGATACATCGTACAACTTAATCTGGCATATATTTCATACAATCCATGTAGACTCAAAACGGACTATGTATGATCTTCGTCGATCCATCAAAAGAAGCATTTGTCAAAAATCCATGTCTGAATAGTGGGGTACATGGTTAATAACATCACCTTCCAAGCCATCCTCGGCAAGGATGCCACCGGATGTACGTTGGAGGTGTGATATCTCCCATGTAACTCATCGCTCGTAAGGCCGCAGGCTCTCTAGCTCCGGTCCGGCCGGAAATGGTAAGGTGTCTTCCTATCGTCCATCCTTCCGAAAGTAACCGAGATCCGCTTCACCGGTACTCCCGGTATGCAATGCTCGGCGATACCTGCTCCGTTGCCCTTCGCATCATGACGGAACCTACCGGCAGAAGGTATCTTCACCGGCCCTCGAACTCACCCGGGCCTCGCTATCCGGAGGTCGATCCGAACATGATGTTACACTCGTTCGGGAAAGAGACCGTGCGTAAAGGTCCGACAAAGTCATGGTGATCTATGTGCGGGGGTATGCAATCACCCTACTTGTAAATGTTAATAATGCAACTATTGGGTATGCAATCCGCCGGCAGTACCCTCCATGTTATCAATCTCTATACCATTCTCTCGATGACTAATGGCATCGGATCCACTCGCCCATGACGGAGTATTCCGTGGGTTTCCTTCCCGTCCTCCGCAAAGTTGTAACAACATCCACATCGTATCGTGATTCTTCCATTCCCCGGCATCCATCTCCGGGGTTCCGAGTATGTGTTTTCCTCAGCGGCCTCGCTCGACCCATTCTTTTCAAATCCCGGATGCAATCCACGATTTGTCGTTGTTCATACTCCGAGAATACGTCCGTATGTAGCTCGAGGCCCTCTAGTATATCGATTCTTCCGCCTCTAATTCTTTCGAAGTATTCAAAGGTTTTCTTTTCGACATTTCGCATTCTCTCCGACTCGTATTCCGAATGATCCGCGATGGCGAGGCCTCGGTAACATATTGTGGGATATACGGTTCAATCCCTTCACGTTCTCCCCGCATACCTCGGCTCCTCGTGGATGATGCTCGCGGGACATCCCCCGGGTTGCTTCGCAACAAGGTCATGCATTACCGGTGGTTCTATCCGGTGGCGTGGTAGCCTTCTTTCTTCCGATCTTTGTGAGATTTCCCCGGTTCTTTCGTTATCCTAGGAGCCGGCCTCCTTTCTTCGAGTTCCCGGTGAACCGGTGTCCTCGAAGTGTATGTACCGGCATTAGCAACCGTCTCGTCGCGCCGGTCCGCGCCTAGTTTGGTTAACATCTTACGGATACGGCGATTCTTATTTCTTCATTGCGTTGCCGCGAGAGTAGCTCTTCGAACTTCTCGAATGTCCGCGGGCGTGGCGCCGACAAGTATGCCTTCCGTCGTAGCGACTACGTACTTCATTTTCTTGTCTTCTTCAATGTTCGCCTTTCTTTTCGTCGTCGGATCGGTGGCTTGGGCCACCCACTTTCATCACCTGTCCGCCCGGGCAGTTCTTCTCGGTCAACCGGGACCCGACTACTTTCCTCGTATCGTAGGCCCGCTCGGTGCGAAATCCGAGTCAATCTCGATTATCGCTCCATCTTTCACCCTCTTTTCATCGAGTGCAAGGCTTACGCCATTCTTAAAGTTCAGGACCAACCGCCCGTTCGACATTTCCCTGCGAAGAGACAAGGAAAAGGATCAGGGGCTATGCTAAGAACAAGAACATTAAGAAAATGTTTATTAAAGACATTTTTTTATTACTTCATGTATTTTTAAATTTAACAGGAATGAAGTAGGATAAGATCAGGGAAGAGATTTTGATTTGGAAAAGAAAACAAGGAAAACTTAATTATCATGGCTTTATTAATTTTAGCACATTTTATTATTTTCTGGGTTCGGACCCAATCATAAGTAATTACTTCGCCCGTGTTTCTTAGGGATGAAGAATTCATTCCTTCGAAACATCAGGTAGCGTAATACTTTTTCAAGTATCATCCGTTGATCGAAGCATATGTCGTTCTCCCCGGCAATTCACTACCGGGTAGAACCTCCCGAGTATACCGCTTCAACCACAAACGGTCCTTCCCAAGTGGGTTCAAATTTTCCTCCTATCTCGCGATGTGCAAGAATAGGTCTCGAGAACGAGAACTAAGTCACCAACTTCAAGGTTCTCGGCGACTCAGCCTTGTCATGGGCTCGAACCATCTTAGCTTCGGTATAGTTCTAAATTTTGTTGCGCCGCAAGTCTTTTCCCTTCCAGTGCTTTCTAATTCTTCTAGTCGTAATTTGGCGTTCTCTTCCGTCGTGATCTTGTTTGCAACCGGCACTCCGAGTGAAGGAAGCCGAACCTCTAAAGGTAACACTCGCCTCGGACCCATACACCGCAGCGTAAGGTGTAGCTTCGAGTAGGAGTTCGAAGGTTATCCGCAGAGCCCATAAGGCTTCTAACAACTTCTCGTGCCAATTTCTCTTATTATCGTCCAAAGTTTTCTTTAAGATTTGAACGAGAGATTTATTAAAAGCCTCGCCGAGGCCGTTTGCTCTCGGGTAGTAAATTGTCGAGTATCGCCGCCGATTTCGTGTCTCCCGACAAAATTGTTGATTTGCGTGCTTCCGAATGCCGACCCATTACCCGAGATGATCCCGGGCGACACTCCGAAACGAGTAGACAACTTGGTTCTCGAAAACCGTAGCACTCGGTGTGCTTTCACTTCTCTAAGTGGAACTCGCTCCGCCCATTCGGAAAAGTAATCCGTAGCCGCAAGAATGAAGCGATGTCCTTTTCGAAGATGGTGGTTCTATCGGACCCACTATATCCGTGCCCCAACATTCAAATGGCCACGATGCAATTGTCTGGATGTAGCACATTTGGAGGTCGGGTGTAGAACCACTCCGTGCACTCGGCATCGGTGACGCCTCTCGGCGATTTTCATGCAATCGGTCATCATCGAGGGCCGCAGATTACCCTAGTCTTTTAATTTTCATTTTCATCTTCTGGACCCGACCGGTGAGCGCCACAGCAGTCCCGAATGCACCTCTTTAATAATTTCACGGGCCTCGGACCCGCTTATGCACCTTAGCCACATTCGATCAAAAGACCTTCTCGTACAATGTGTTGTTTATTAATGCGTAAGACGCAGTTCTTTTCGATCCGATGCGCTAGCGACCTATCGTCCGGTAGCTTTCCCGTTTGCAGTGTAGTTCATCAATGGCCGTCGCCAATCTTTTGTGTTTTCTCGTCACCGCCGCAATCGATCCTTTTTCTTTTCCGATTTGTGTATTGTGTCTATGTCGAGCCGTGATAGGACTCCGACGTCCGTGAACCGACACTTCCACCGACTCATCTTGCAAACGAGCAAATTCTTTTGCGAGGCGAGCTAACGCATCCGCTAAAGCATTTTCTTTTCTCGGGAATTTTGTAGATTGTCACATTTGGAATTTGTTCCAACAAATTGTATGGCGTACCTGGAAGTATTGCTCGAGTCTTGGTTTTAAAATTCCGTATCGTCCGGCGATCCGTTGAATGATTAACCGTGAATCCCCGTAGATGTCGATGTCCGTTATCCCCATTCGAATAGTTAATTCCGATCCCGTTATGAGGGCTTCGTATTCGCTTCGTTTTTGTACACGGTTCCGTCAAGTGGTAGGAGTATCTTAACATCCCCCGCTCCGGTGTTATAAAGATTAGCCCGATTCCTCGCCTTACCGGCATTATCACTTGCGATTCTTCGTCTTTGTGTGCCGAAGATGCTCCGTCGAAATACAATTCCCAACGTCGATCATCGTGGTCTTCTAGGCTCATTATTTGTTCATCCGGTAAATCGACATCGAGGGAGATTCCGCCCGCAAAGGGTGTGTCGCGAGGAAGTCCGCTAAGACTTGTCCCTTTACGGCACGAAGAGGCACGAAATTTATATCGAATTGCAATAATATCATCGACCATCCGGCAAGTCCGCCGAAAGTGTCTGACGAGTCATCAAGTATCGCAATGGATTAAATTTCGAGATCGAGTCGACCTTATGAGAAAGCATGTAGTGCTCGAGCTTTCGAGCGGCGAAGATCGTGGCCAAACAATGCTTTTCAATTGCGGGATACCTTACTTCCATCGAAGTAAATGACGGCTTAAGTAGTAAAGAGCATTTTCTTTACCCTCATCATCGACCCGGCTAACGAGGCTCCGAGAGAGTCGTCTAAAGCCGCGGGGTAAAGTATCGCCGGTCTACTCGAGACCGGGGTCGCTAAGACAGGAGGTGTCATTAAATATTGTTTAATGTCCTCGAAGGCCTTCTCGGTATTTCTCTTCCCAAATAAATTTGGCGTCCTTTTTAACTAGTGCCGAGAAAGGCCGACACCTACTCGACAAGTTCGAGATAAAGCGTCGAAGATATGCCGCCTTCCTCGAAAGGATCGTAGTTGTTTTAAGGTTTTGGGAGGCGACATTTCTAAGATAGCTTTAATCTTTTTCGGGTCGATTTCAATTCTACGATGTGGGACAACGAATCCTAAGAATTTCCCGGAGGTGACGCCGAAGGCGCATTTTAAGGGATTCATCTTAAGGTTAAATTGTCTTAATCGTTCGAAAACAATTCTCAAATCATACAGGTGGTTGTCCTTTACTTTGCTTTGATGACCACATCGTCCACGTAGCATTCGACTTGATCGTGGATGAGATCATCAAAAATTCTTTTCATTGCTCTCGGTACGTTGCTCCCGCGTTCTTCGAGTCCGAATGGCATCACCGTGTAGCAAAATACCGAGATCGGCGTTCGAATGCTCGTAAGCTTTTCATCTTCCGGAGCCATTTTTATCCGGTTGTATCCCGAAGATCCATCCATGAATGAGAATATCTCATGTGTCGAAGCAATGTCGATCATTAGTTCCGGGATCGGTAGAGGGAATTCATCCTTTGGACATGCCTTGTTTAAATCTCCGAAGTCCACACAAATTCCGATCCGACCATTCTTCTTTCCGACCGGCACCACATCGGCTAACCAAGTCGGGTATTGTTCTTCACGGACAAATCCGGCGTCTATTAGCTTTTTAACTTTGCTATGACTTGTTGTTCGATTTCTAGACACATTCTTCTCGGGACCTTCGTCCGACCGGGACGAAGCAGGATCCACTCCTAGCTTATGGATCGCGACCTCCGGAGCTAATCCCGGCATCTCATCGTAGCTCCAAGCAAAACAGTCTTTAAATTCCATTAATAACTCGATCATTTCTTCGAGTCTTCTTTATTGAGTAAGGAGCTAACAAAGGTAGGTCTAGGCTCTTCGCTAGTACCTATGTTAACTTCCGTTAACTCATATATTGTAGATTTAATTTCTTCTTCGAATTCTGGTGGAGCGTCTCCAATTTGTACATCTTCGAGTTCGTCTGTAGTTTCCATGCAGTTTTCATAGGCTCGCAAGTGACAACCAAGCAAAATTCGCATCGTCAACCGATCCTACCGTGCCGAATCCGAGACCATGCTTTGAATCGGGTGGACGACCGGAGTTATTCCTTAATTTTTCAAAATGTTGTGATCGACCTTTCGTCCATTTTCGAGGTAAGAAACCACACCGAATTAAATTTCGAACACAGTGGAGAGTACCACTCAAAAGGTAATTCCATTAATTCTAATGAAGCGACATCTTCAAATTGTACATTATTTTCAGTTTTGGAGGAAGGAGCACCACGGTAGAATTTGATTGGCTTTGCACCGCCATTATGTACCTCTTTGACCACCATACCCTCGATCTTATTAGAATGGATCGGGGTCAAGGTCATAGTATGTACATAGTGGTTAATCTTCTCGTACATCAATTTGTATTCTTCGTTCTTCTCATCTTCGAGAGAGATCTTGAATTGCGGCTTCTTCCGACTTATTGTCGCTGCTTCTTGCTTGATTTCTTTTTCTTCTTCGTAACCGTCTTCCCAATCAACATCGATGGCCGGTTTCCTCTCGTCCAACTCGTCCTAGCGTCTCTACCACGACCTCGTCCCCGGCCTCGACCTCGGATGCGAGTTGTGGAGAAACCTTCACCATCTCGCCGAAGGGAGTGGTGAGTGATCGTTGGACTAGAACTTCGTGTTCTTCGTTGTCCCGAACTTTCTTTGCTTCATTTGTTACAGCATCTCCTGGAGAAGGTTGTTTTCTTCGGTGGTGCATAATAAGCCGCGTCTTCATGGATTCCAATCTCATGTACGGAGAATGGTTGTAAGTCACCTTTGATGCACTCGTTCCCCTCCATCGTAGTATTCGATGCACCGATGTAGAGATGATGGCACCATCCTCGTTTTCATGTATCCATGGTCGGCCCGCAGAGCGTTGAACGACGTTTCGAATCAATTATGTGAAATTTTGTGGTTGTCTTTGCTAAGTCACCGGTCTTCATTAGTAGCGTTATCGACCCGAGGGCTCTTTCTCCTTTCCGGTTGAATCCTCTTAATAACATTTTGTCGGCTTCGAGTTCACGAGCATCAATTTCCAAGTATGCTAGCGTTCGAAGACTCATTATATTGATTGATGCTCCCGGATCCACCAATACTCCGGAGAGTGTAAATTTTTCGATTGTAATCGAAATGTACAACGGTCGCCTGTGATCTCGTCGTCCCAGTAGTAGGTCATTGTCCGTGAAGGTAACACCTCGTCGTTCCTTTAACGAGCAAACCTCATCTAAGGAATCTCGGGCCATTTGAGCTAAGCAAATTCTCGGATCAAGTAAGGCATCGATCGAGCTTCTCTCATCTCCTTCGATAAGATGAGGGCGTCGTAGATGCTCGGCTTGTCGGTAGTTTCCTAAGATGGGCTAGCACGTTGTAGTCCACTTTATTTTCATGTGTCTCGGCTTCTTCTCGAATGGGTATTTCTTCTGCTGGAGTTGGTTCTTCTTGAACAACCACGTGCTTTCCTTTGTCCTTTGGACCCATTCTCGGAGGTAGAACTCTTCCACTTCTTAAGTTGACTTCTGTAATTTATTCCGAATCTAGTGTTGAGTTTGCTAGTGTTTCCTCTTGAATCGGAATGACAGGTTCTTCTGGATTAGCCTCGGAGTCCGAAGGCTCTAACTCTATTGTGATCGGAGCTCCTCGAAACTCGCGGATAGATTCATTGCTTCGTTGAACTCTCGTAGCCTCCTTGATGGATGCCTTCTTCGTTATTTTGCTCGTCGAGATCGTGTATGATTCGAGAATTGTCGTTGGTATCGAAATCGACGTCCGGATTGTCGCTAGTTACGTAATCGTTAGAAATGATCAAAACGTAGCCAACGCCATCACCCTTATCATTATATGATCCCACCGAAGTGAGCAGATAATCATACAGAGTCGAGGTTCGAGGGATTTCTCCCCGAATCGAAACAACTATCCTAGGATAAGCAGCCCCTAGTCCTAGCCTTAGGAGTCTCGATCCTCTCTTCTTCGTCGATTTTCTTCTTCTCTTCAATCGTCTCCGTTGAGGTTGTTCTTCTATAGCAAGTGATAGTACCGGCTAACGGTGTTTCGAACTCCGAATTGAAGCTCGCACCGAAGCGGTTTGGATGCTCGTCTAAAATATTTTTCGAAGACCTTGCCCAAGCGGTAGTCCATCCATCGTCGAGCCGTATAGGGATCTATCGGAATGATGGGATCGGCTGAGACAACATCGATGGAACCTCCTTTCCGGGGTTCCTTCATGTACTCCTTCGGGATTGTTATATTCCCTTTCCGAAGGTTGTCATTGAGCCAACTTTTGAAGGTAATGCAATCCTCTATCTTGTGTCCAAGCATCTGGTGATAAGGGCAAAAGTTGGGATCACTTTTCTTGTTGACTTCCTCCGGTCTCTTAGGCTATGGCAGCTGGAAATCTGGAGTCTTCATCAGACTACGGAACATTTTCGGCACTTCTTCATTCTTGAACGGATATTCTCTGCTCAGAAGCTCCCTTAATGTACGTTGCAGACGAGGCGGATGTTCATACTGTGGAGATGACTGATAGCCGGGTCGGGGTTGCTAGTAATTCCGTCGGGGTTGTTGTGGCCGTTCGGTGGTATTTCAGCATCGGTTGCTTGCCTTTGTCGACCGCCGCAACGATCCCGGATTTCTTTTCAAAAGTCTTCACAGTGCTTTTGCTTGTCCGTCTTGTCGGCGAAACTTAATTGCTTCGCCTCCTCTTGCAAGCTCCCGCCTTGCTTAACAACTTCTCGAAAGTCTTAATAGTGAATCCTTCGAGGAGAAGTGCTATCGGGCCGTGAATGCTTTTAAGTAAGATGCCGACCGCATGTTGTTCTTGTAATCGTGGTTCACACTTCATGCTTAAGTTCCTCCATCGAAGTATGTAATCCACCAAAGTTTCGTTCGCTTCGCTTCTCTACCACTAAATCACCTATAGTGATGTGGTGCCGAGCTCCGGCGAATCGCTCGATGAAAAGGTTTTCTAGTTCCGAGAATGTCTTCACCGAACCATTTGGTAATCTCGCATACCAATCAAAGGCGATCCCCGATCCGCCGCCGACGAACCGTCGGAAGAGTAATGCATCGCTCCCGCCGGCATTGCAACAACCGGCACGAAAGTGCGCAACATGCTCGTCTGGGGTTCCTGCTCCATCGAAGGTCTTGAACAGAGGTGGTACGAAGCCTTTGGGTACCGGATGGCGTCGAATTCTTCCGGGTAAGGTCTACCCTTCCGAATGGATGTCCCGCTCTTTCGATCGTGCTAAGGCTTCGCACCTCGCCTGTTCCACCAAGCTCTTGATATCCTTTTCAGAGATCATACTTTGTGTTATATCCTTTTTCAGCTTATCATCCCCGTTGACAGATGTAATCTCCTTTCCTTCGTCTACAATGTGAATGACCTCTGGGGGTGTCTCTCTTTGTGGTTGCACTTGACTCTGGAGAGTGGCTAGAGCTACGCCCATCTCTTCCATCCTTTTCGCCATTCGGGCGATCGTGTCATCTTTCTCCCGAAGCCGCCTTCTCATCGCTCCGGCTCCTCTCTTCTGCGGCCGTAGGAGCACCTCGTGAAGCCGATGAAGCTCATGTTTCGACCATGTTGATTTCGTATATTCGTCGTCCATGAATTCCGATGAATCAATCTCGTCTCCGAATTTCTCTTCTCTTTCTTTTGCTAATCGTCGGATATCGGTTCTCAACTTTTCCATGGCATCTTCTAGCGGGCCTTTCTGTGCGTCCTCGCGGTTGTCGTGCGATAGCCGCCGGTCCCCTTCTCACGAGTCCCCTTTATCGCATTAGCACTTTCTTCGCATTCAAGTCTCCCGGCGAGACTTTCTTTCTCGGCCGTTGTTTCAATCTCAACTCGCCCGCAGAGTGGACGCCATACCATCCTTCTAGCGACAGGTGTCTAGGACCGCGATGGTCCGTCGACCAAATGCCGGAAGGTGGTATCCTCCCTAATCCGTAATCCTGAGACGACGACAGGCGGACTAGCCTTCATTCTTTTACTTGGCTTTTCTGTCATGATGACGGGTTCTACTCGGGGCCTAAGACAGGATTTGACTGGCACCCGCCCTATCCTTTATAGAATCTCCGATACGGGGCACTTTTCCTTCTTTGCTAACTTCTCTATCAAAGTTTGCAGTCGAGCAAACGGCGTAGTTCTAGTCCTTTTCTTGCAGCTATCGTTGTAATATGCGGGTCGAGGTAATTCGGCAGACAATCTTGCGAACATTTTCTTCATCTTCTCGCGGCGGAGAGGGGATGGAACTCGCTTCCTCCCAAAAGTGGTATGTATTCAGCAATGGTGTATATTCCGACGGTGTATATTCCGACGACGGTGTATATTCAGGCAGCTTTGGGATTTCCTCCAGAAAGCAATTTCAGCAGCTTCGGCTTCTCTAGCGATCCTTCTACTTCGTTTCTTCTTTGGGTCCTCGTCGCTGATGGAATTCTTGAGCTGGACTCGATTTAAAAAACAGAAGGTCTCACAGGAAGATCTGTACCATCCACGATAACAGGTTCACCATAATTCTGGATTTCTTTCCCCTTTAATTTGGCGAAGTCGGGGTAGGTGCGAAACAACTAGACCAGTGGGGGTAGTAAGAATGATCCTCCTGCGGACAAGAAGACTCCTCCCATCGGGATCTTTTGCAAGGGAGGAAACTCTTGGGTCGACCTAAGGTTGAACTCAATCAGCGGCTTCTTAGCTTCAGATACCTTGTTTGTCAGTGTGAAAAGGGAAACGTCGGTGATCTTGACATTCGTGTTTTCAAATCCTTGTCCAAATCGGATGATCCCATTGTCGGGCAGCTCATCCTTATAGACAGCGAAGTCCAGTCCATTGGTGAAGGAGAAAATCAGCTTTGGGGCTTCCATTTCGTAGGGTAGATTCCGGTTGTCGGTCCCAAGTTATGCTTCTTTTCTTTAGGACGAAAAGAAAGGAATCGAAAAGAGTCCGAACACATTCTTGTTCATGTATTTATAAGAAGGAATCATTTATTAAAAGAATCACTTATTAGAGGGTTTGTTTATTCGAACGGAATGTTCAAAGGTGTAGAGAAGGTAAGGAATCCGATTCGGAGTTGGAAAGGAAAAGAAAGTCTTATGCAAGACTTCTCGACTCGAAGGATCACTCCTAAACTAACACCTATCGGGGTCCACCCCACCTCGAAATGAGGTAAAAGGATCTCGGAACCTCTCTGTTTAGGGGTGTCTAAACAGTGGCTCCTAAATCCGAGAGAATGTTGGCTATACTTGTCCAAGGTAGAAATGAACATAGTATTCCAACGGAAAGAAGGGTAGTTCGACCCATTAAGGACATGGATACACTACCGATTTTTGAAAGCAGAATTATCTGATTATAATGGAGAGAGGAATTTTCCCCAGCGGAGTCGCCAGAAGTTGTCGGCATATTTTTAGGTCGTGTGTTTTATTTTTGAAAAGAGGTCGCCTACAGAGATTGTCGGCGAATTTTTAATTTAATTTAAATAAATAATTTTGAAAAGTAGTATTTGATTTTGAAAATAATTTTAAATTCGAAGGTTTTAAGACATGAGATTAAACCGATCTCACATCCCAAATAGTTTATATAAACGAGCACCGCACCACAAACCGTGTATCTATCCCTAAGGATAGACACACCGCTCGATGGTGGTGCTCGATTAAATAAACTAGAAGATTTCGTGACATCCATTTGGTCTACGAACCAATTTTTTAAGCCGACAAATTCCCCGCTTAATATGAAAGTATTAAACAGGGTTTATATTACTCAGGTTCTTTAAAATTCTCTATAAGGGCAAGCCCCTATAGTTAATTACATCTTAAGTGTCGGGAATCACCTAAGAAAACTCTCGATAATAATCAATAATTCTCGCTCTCAAGAATTTCAAAGTTTAAGTTTTCAAAGGATTGAATTTTGGAATTTCAATAGGGAATGGATCAAATTTGGAACATTTTGTTTTGGGAATTCAAAGGAAGAAAAGTAGGAGAAATCACAAATTCGAAGTGAACTTCGGTAATTTCCCGACTATCCTATTGTTCGGCTTAGATTTAGGAAAGTCCTAATGTTTATTTAATGTTTTAATCTTGCCAATTTTAATTAATTAGGGCTTATATTTATATGACGTAATCATACAAATAACTTCGAAGGTATGAGGGTTTATTGTCGTATCGGACGACTACCTCGGAATCCTAAGACCTGGTTAGGGCTTAATTTGCAATGCAAATGCCTAACGAAGAGTCGAGGATTTATGTTGCACTAGGCAAACTACCTCGAAGTCCTATGGCTTTGTTATTTAATTCTAGGAAAGTTTTGTCGAAGTAGACTCGGTGTTTTACTGATGACGATGGCCGTGCTGCCCACCATGCTCCGAGCTCCTTGTTGTTGCAGAGTTTTAGTTTTAGAAGTCATAAATCAGGGGATGAGAGAAGTGTTTTGGTTTAGAGAAAATCTTAATTTTCAAATGTTTTTTACGTTTTAATTAAAACAAATCTTAAAGTTGATTATAACGACACCGGTTAAGATCCCACTGCTCCATCCTTCCGCATCATCATTTTTATCGGATTCACTTAGTCCGTATGAATTTGCTAAACTCAACCGAATGAGTTCCACACTTTCATTTAGATCGTGGGAAATCTCGTTAGCAACACGTAGGTTACATCATCCGAGGTATTCCCGATCATCCAACAGGACGTTTTAATTTAGTTGTAATTGTAGTTTTGTGTTCTGTTTGTGATTAAATTTTGAGTTGTTTTATATTTTGAAATGTTGTGGCGGTGAATTTTATCTTGCAATAACTTTTAACTTAGTTTTGGTTTCGGTTTTAGGGACTATCCTAAAGGTGTGGGTTTTCATGCAACAATTGTTTATCATGCAAGAAAAGTAAATGCGATGCGATTAATGAAATTGCAATAATGTAAATTGCAATAAAATAAAAGCGTACCTGGAGGGTCTTCCCGTCATCCCAAGCTGCACTTAAAGCACAATTAGAATATTTAAGCAAGTTCCTAGGTAAAGCTAAGGTAAGGGTTATGGTTTTCTACCAAGTTCCTAATCCTATAGCTAGTCATTTCCTATGACGTCTAGGTCCTTTGTGTTTTGGTTTAAGGACGATTTTCTTCATCAAAGAACAATTAAATTTAGTTGTTCTTATAAACATCCTATCATATTGAGGAAGTGCTTAAGAGGAATCTCAAACATCTTTTCAATATTGATAGGATTGTTTTAAGTCCAAATGGATTCAATTACACAAATGAATTAATCGTCCGAGGTTTAGTTAAGTTTTGTTATTATCTTACTCAGTGAACTAGGATATTTGAATGTCCTATAAGTGAAGTAACATTTCATTTAATATTCTGTTCAGGAGTTATGATAACTAAAGCTTTCGAGGGTAAATTGGTGTTCAAATGGTTTGTGATTTAGTTTAATTTCCATTAATGGGTTTAAATTTAGAATAGTGTTCAAGTTATTTTAGATTTATTTTGAATTCTTTATGTCTTTGGTGATCTTATATTTAATTCAACTTAATTTAATTTAATTTAATTTAATTGAGTTTTAATTTAATTTAATTCAATTTAATTCAATTTAGTTTGATTTGATGTTACATTAAATTAATTTGATTTGATTGAATTTTAATTTAATTTGATTTAATTTAATTTAAATTAATTTAATTTAATTTAATTTAATTTAATTTAATTTTAATTTAATTTAATTTAATTTAATTTAATTTAATTTAATTTAATTTAATTTAATCTTTAATTTGATTTAACTTAATTTAATTTGATTTTATTTATTTAATTTAATTTAATTTAATTTAAGTCATTTAATTTAATTTAATTTGTTTATTTAATTTAATTTAATTTAATCTTTAATTTTGATTCAACTTTTAATTTTAATTTAATTTAATCCAATTTAATTTACTTAATTTAATTTAATTTTTAATTTAATTTTATTTTTAATTTTAATTGAAATTTTTAAAAGAGTTTAATAATTTAATTTTTGTTTAATGATTAAGTCTTTTAATATTTTGAATTTGAGTTATCATTTTAATTAAGAATTGAATATTAATGAGATAATTAATTTAGGGATTTTTAAATTAAAGAATAAATCTATTCCTAATAATATCCCTATTTTAACAATTCCAATTTTATTATTCTTCCAAATTTAATCAATTATTTAATTAAGGTTTAATTATTTTGAATTGCCTAATGGGTTTCTACCCTTTAATTATTTAAATTTCAATCATCCAAATCAGATTAGGATCAAATATTTTACTTGTTAATTTTATTAAACCTAAAGTTTTAATTAAGGGTTAAAATTTTAATTACCACTTTACCCTTTTAAGCTTAATAATTTTATAACTCACTAAATTGAACTCAAATGAACTTGAAATTTTTATGTGACTTCACTCATATGTCAATAAAGACATGAGAGGAGAAAATGTGATTTTTCTGTATTTAATTTATTTATATAATTATTTTTGGTAGAAAATAGAGATTTCCAAGGAAAATTTAATAACATGACCAAGGGAAAGTTTCTGTCCTTAAGAAAATTAGGGGACATTCCTAATGACCAGAGAACCACTTGGACCAATTTTGGTGATTTTTTGAATTATATTATTTTTATTATAATTATTTTAAGTTTTGGAATATTAATTAATTTAAAAATAAAATAAATGTTGAAAAATGAATTTTATATTTTTCAAAAATCTCTCTGATATCAAGGAAATTAGAGAATCAAATTTTGTAATTTTCTGATTTTTTTATGATTTATTATAATTATTTTAGTGAAAATGCTAGAAAATACATTTTTTTTAATTTTAAAATTACCCTAGAGCTTTAAAATTTAATATCTCACTAAATAGACCTAAGAAAAATATGGGGTTTGTTCCTAAGTGATTAAAATTCAAAATGTGACATTTTGGCGAATTTTATTATTTTTGTGATTTTTATTATTTTTTAATTATTAAAAATATTAAAATAATATTAAAAATCAACTTTTTTAGAAAATTGAAATTTTAATTTTCTTAAATTCCCCTAATATCAGAGAGGCTCCAAAACCAATTTGGTGAATTTTTGAAAGATATTTTGAAAGTTATGAATTTTTAAAGTTTAAAATGACTAAGTGGCTTAATTAACCCATTTAAGTAGGGCTAACCAAGTCCAATTGACCTCAAACTTTTATGGTGGATTCCTCTGATCCTAAAGGTCAGTGGAGAATTGATTTCAAGTCAATTTGATATATGGTTAGCTCTAATTAATTAGAGACCTATTTTGGGTGTTTAAGCCAATTAGGGTTATTTTAAATGAACTAACTCAAAACCTATTTTTCCTAGGGTCCTCTGGTCATAAGGAACATCACCAAATTTTTCTAGGATTTATTTCACAACATGCTATTTATTGGAATTAAAATACTCAAAACAGTAACATGAATTTGAAAAATCAATAACTTTTCATAGGATGGCCTCCGACTTTGGAAAATTCGTGGAATGTTCCCAAATTCGTAGGCTTCAAAAGCCCTATGGTCTAATGTCATGGTGAATTGTATACATGCATGGAGAATTAAAAATATGCAGAGAGTAAATAAATTATTAAAAATAAAATACTTGATGAAATTAAATAATTTCTTTTCCACATTATTCTCCTTTCGTTCACCGAGCAAGAGGGTATTTTTATTTTATTTTTATGATTTTCCTACATAAAGTTATGAATTTTCGAAGTTTAGGTAATTAAATAAATAGAAAATACCCCTAATTTTCTATTTATCCACGCGGCGCCGCGTCATCCTCGCATCTCCGAACGCACACGCGTCGCGCTCCCATTCGACGTCGCAGCTCGAGTCGGCAGCCCGGCCCCGCGGTTCTCGTACCGTCTCTCGGTCCGACGCCATCCGAGCCGTCCGTCCGCGCGTGTATCGAATGGACGACATCCATTCATCGTCCCCGAGCGTCCTCACCCGAGAGCCGTCCACACTAAATCCCTAAGATCTCACTCGATACTCAATGGATTTTCATGTTCTTATGCTCTATGGATTCTTCGAGAAGACGAACACATCCATACGGTTTATGTGGGATGAAATTTACGCAATAAAAATGGAGAATGTTCGAAGCTCGGGAAGAAGAGTGAGGCCATACCATTGCTCGCAGAAGTGTGGCTTCGATCCGAGGGTTGTTGCACCTTCGATCGGATCCCGGCAAGCTCCGGATGAAGTCTCCCGGTCCAGTGAATTGCCTAGGTAGGATTTCGACCACGCTCGATCACAAAGCTTGGAGGCCGGAGCAACCGGGTGGCTTGGAGATGGGGCTTTTGCTTCGTGGAGACCTTCCCTCGGTCCGGTGAAGGTGTAGAACCAATCAATTTGGGGATCGGCTCACCGTGGAGAAGTGTCCCGGTTTTGGGCTTGGATTTCAACTCGAAATCGAGCTCGCAGAGAAGAAATGGCAGGGGGATTTCAGTGGAGATCAAGTGCTCTGTGTATGGGGAGTAGTCTGGAACAATTTTGGCAGAGTTTCCTTAAGGTTTGTTTCAGCACCCCTCATGGCCGAGAAGGGGTGGTGTTTAAATAGGAGAGGGTGGAGGGCCTCCCGTGGAGAGTTAGGGCTTGGGATCGACTGCTCTTGGCAAGAGAAGAACAACTACAATGGCCACCTGGGATGGGGCAACTCAGCAAGGGAGAATTCCAAAGTCGGCTCACATGCGAGTTCTCGCCATGGTGTTTTCCGGCGACCGGTGGCCGGCCGGCCGTGCATGGGTCACCCTCAAGGTCAGGTGGGTCGTAGTCGGGACTTGGTGCAAGTAATCGGCAAATGCCATGTGTAAAGGCTTTGATCCAAAGTGGAATGGGGCATGGCTAGTTTTGAGCCTAAATGGGTCAACCCACCCATTCGGGCTTGGTGCACCCCTCAAGGTGGCTTTGGATGCTGTGGGGGATCAAAGGGATCAGCTGGTTTGGCATGGAGAAGTCTCCATCCAAATATATTCGGATTAAATTTAAGTTTAGGTGAAACATGATTAAGGCTAATGAGCTTTAGGGATTAAGGAAAGCCCTCCCTCTTCTTACCCAATATGGCATGGTGGAGTGTCCAAGGCTCTCATGGCTCACATGTGGCTCATGCATGGCTTCATGGCTCACCTTTGGCTTCGGCAAAAAGTTTGGTCAATTTCATGAAAATGGATTTTAGGAATTTTTGGTAATTTGATAGAAATTTGTATGAAACTTGATTTGGAATGATTTGATGATGAATTTAGGACTTATGGAATGGCTTTTATTAAGTGGATGGCAAGTGGAGATGTCATGTGGGCTTTAGGGTAGATTTTGGGCTTTTTGAAATGGTTTTAGATGGGCTTTTAAGATGGTTTTAGGAAAGTGGGCTTTTGAATTTTAAAATGGATTTTGGGATGAAATTTTGGTAAAGGCTTAGGCTAAATAATTGTTGGGTTTAGCTCATGGATGTGTCATGAGTGACTTGAAGCAAATTGGGGGTTATTTGGGTTTGAATTGGGTGAGTTTGGGTTCTTTTGGTGAATGGGCCAATATAGGTCCAAGTGGGCCAAGTTGGGCCAATGTTGGGCTAGGGTTGAAATTGATGTAAAATTAATGTTGAGAAATGTTTATGGGGGTGTTTCAAAGAGGTTTTGACTTTGGTTGGGCTTTGATTTTGGGGTTTGGGCTCATTCGGGTTAGGCTCGGGTTTAGGTCAAAATTGGGCCTTTTAGCTTTGGGTTGAATTTGAGTGGGATTTGGGTCTAAATTTTGGGCAAATCATGTTAGTGTTTTGCTTTTGGGGATGCTAAGGAAGATTTAGAAAAGATTTGGGGTTAATTGGAGTTGAATTGGGTGAGTTTGGGTTAAGTTTGGGTCATGGGTCTAAATTGGGCTTTAAGGCCAAAAGTGAAATTGGATCCAAATATCAATCAAAATGGACTTGGATTTGGTCTAGATTGGTGTTGGGAATGTTGAATTGAAGTTTAGAATTGAATTGGACCAGAATTTGGGTCAATTGGATAGGTTTGGTTTGACATCGGGTTCACTTTGGGTTAAAATGGGTCAAATAGGGGTTTTGACAAAAGTAGGGTAAATTGACAAAATTGGCCCATGGTGTAGTTGAACAAAATGAAATTGGAAATATTTGGGATTTTGTGGAATTTTTTGGGAATTTTCTGAATTTTTGGATTTTTGGGTCAAGAGGGGTATTTTGGGTATTTGGAGGGTATTGGGAGGTATTTTTGGAATTTTTGGTATTTTTGGGTATGGATGATCAATTTGAGTGATGTGGAAATGTTTGGGATTGATTTTGAGGAATTTTGGGTAATTTAGGTGATTTTGCAAATTTCGGGTAGTTTCGATGGTTTTGAGTAAGTTAGAAGTGTGTAGGGTCCCGGGGTCAAAAATCGAAAATTTGAAAAATTGAAGATTAGGTGAATGTAAGTGGAATAAAATCATTTTGGTTGAGCCATGAAGCCATATCAAGCCCACATGGGCCATGAGGGGACTCATTTGAGGCATCCAATATGTTGTTCCTAACCCTCTTAGCCAAGGGCTTAGGGGTTAAGGACCACCCATGTGAATCACCTTTATGAGTCAGGAGGTCAAGTTAGGTATGGTTGTGTTTCTAGGATGTGTGTGAAAGTGTAGTGTATAGGTGTAGTGTGTGTGCAAGTCAGCCCTTCACTGCACCAGTGCCACCTGTGGTAGTCCTAAGCGCCATAGAGTCCTATAGGAACTCATCCTTTAAACTTCCACATTTCGATTTCAACCCTCTGGTGATTAGGGGTCTATAGTCAAGTTTCGTGGAGTTTGAAGGGAGTTTAGAAGTGGTTTGAAATTCTAGAAGGTGGATCCCAATTCTAGTCCTCTAAGATAGTCAAAGGGAAAGCCTAAGGCTAGATCCTAAGCACTAAAAAGAAGAAGAGAAGACCTCATCAAAAATGAGGTCAACAGAAGTGTGTGTGTAGAGAGAGTAAAGAGGCTGTTGAAAGTAGAATTAGTGTTTTTTATAGAGTTTAGAGAGTAAGGAGTTGTAGGATTCTTACTTACGACTTCTTCACTCTTTTCTCATTCCTAGTGAAAGAGAATATGAGTAGGGATTCCTAAATAAAATCCATGGTTGTAGAGAGATTTAAACCCTCTTGGGTTGGGCGACTAGTCCAAGGGAGTCTTGTAAGAGAAAGGAAGATATTCAAAGGAACATCAAGAGTTTGGTTGAGAGGAACTTGAGATAAGTTTTTAATTGAGACTTCTTGTATTTTCTACATGGTTTTTGCTTTTAATACTATTTGTTGTTGTGTTTTCTCCATGGATTTTGAGTATTTTTCTTTACCTTTTTCCTTAAAATGAAAAGTAATTAAGTGTTGGATAAAAGTTGTGGAAGTATTGATATTTAATGTTGGAAAGTAATGTTGATTTAATCCTTGCTCTTCATTTACTTCTTAATTTGGCCAATTAAGATGTTAACATTTGTTACGAGAATATGTAAGATCCTAGTAGGTATTGTCTCAATTAATAATAGATAGGAGTCACATGGGATTGTATGGAAGAGAAAGTAATTCATATAATTTTGTGCAAATAAATAGAAAAATATACTTTGGTGGGTATAAAATGAGGGACTTTAGGATGACAGACTAAAGCCACTAATTTAATTTATTATTTTACGTTTTGATGCGAGTGTTAGTCCTCATGTGTCGGGAAAGGAGGGAACTCTAGAGTGAGAGCTAGTATCCCCTACCTAACCCGTCTTCAAAACTATTCAAACTTTAAACTAACCAATGTTCTTTATAGCATCTCTAGTAATGGTAAAGAATAAAATTGCTCCTATTTGGCACAAAAAATTTTGAATATTCCACAACAAAGTTCCTGTACTTATTACTTATTCATGATAAGGAAAATGATATTTTTATCTATACTTCTTTACATCTTACAAAAATCTCATTATAGTTAATAAATTGTTTACTCTATTTCATAATTCAGAAAAATACCAAAAAGAATAACACTTCTAAACTTATTTTATATCCAAAACTGTTTAAGTAAAAGTCTTTTCTAAATAGAATTTGTGATCTAAAAACATTTTTATCTTCTAATATTCATAAATTTTTCCCGTGGGATCAATATTTCAGGGCTTAATCAGAAAGTCATATATTACTTGATAAGGATACGTATACTTATGTAGAATTCCTAAATTAAAGTATCACTATTATATTCTTATTTACATTAGGATCAAGTTTTTGACGCTTTTATAAAGCAGAATATTTATATAAAAATATAAGTATAATTAGATTACCACAAGCATAATTTATCAGTATTTATCTGGTAGTAAAAAGAATGGGGATCACGTACCACCAAAAATTCCACCAAATCCAAATTTAAAAATTGTCTAACAATGGTTTTAGACTATGATTTATCCTAGAGTTAGGCTAAATCCTGACAGATGGTCATTTTGGATAAAAAATAGAATCTCTGATTCTGTAAATCAGATTTCAAAAACTTGAAATGTAAAGCCTAGATTTAGTAAATCCTATAAACTGATGGATTTGCAAGATTTAGCTTCACCAACTGCCCAATAGTTTAGGTATTTATCCCATTCTGGATTTAGTAATCTTACAAGCTGGTTTCTAGGATTGACTAAATCTTAATAGTTTAAATTCCATTTGTTGTCAAACATCACATTAATGCCAAAATTAGTGAAATATGAATTTCTCTAATTCACTAAAATCCCTAAAATCCAGCACTAATGGCATTCTAATTATATTTTTGGATTTTCCTAAGGGTTTACCCTAAGCCCTTTACACTTGGAGATAAAATACAAAATGAATATATCTGTGAAAGGCTTGGTGATCTAGTTAAAGAGTAGATGTTTTAGATTTGAAATACGTTAAGAGAGGTAGAGGTAGACCTAAAAAGGCTTGTTCATGTTAACCTAAATAAGTATAAGACATTTATATACATAGCACACAATTCCTATAACTGTTGACCTCACTTTTGTGAGGAACATTTAAAAATCATCTTGAGAAAGGAAGTCTACCAATATTCACTTCCTAAATCTCACTAATGGTCACTAAACCCTAATGTCTAGGGTATAGCCCTAATGAAGCCTTTTTAACCCAAATCTTAATGACATCATAAAATGATCAAATCAGCAATGACAAACCCTAATCTGGTCAACCCTAGACCTAAATGGTCAAATTATGTCAAAATGGTCAATCATGACCCATGACCCATGACCACCATATTGACCAAACTGTTCATCCTTTGACCCAAATGGTCAAATTATGTCAAAATGGTCAATCCATGACCCAATGACCTTCCCATCAACCAAACTGGTCAACCGTTGACCCAAATGGTCAATTAGGTCAAATGGTCAATCCCTGGCCCAATGACTACCACATTGACCAACTGGTCAACCTTTGACCCAAATGGTTAATTAGTTCAAAATGGTCAATCAATGACCCAATGAGCACCACATTGACCAAACTGATCAATCTTTGACCCAAATGATCAAATTAGGTTAAAATGGTTAATCTATGACCCAATAATAACCACATTAACCCAATAACAACCCCATTAACCACCAAGTTAACCTAGACACCAAATTGATCAAATCTGACTCATTTGATCAATTTAAGACATTAAAATGATCAAACATCATCATTTGGTCAACCATAGTCAAACCTAGGTTCCATTAACAAAATTAATGATCCCATGATTAAATTAACCGTGACAATGTTAAGTAAATCACCTGGGTCAACCCTAGACCTAGATTGGTCAACCATTATCAACTATGGTCAACTATGGTCAACTTTAGTCAAATTTGGTCAAAATACTCAATTTTGAGCCAAATTAATAAAATTAATCAAACGATTAACCTTCAAAATCACTTTGATTAATTTATGTGTTAATATTATAATTTTGTACATTTTTTAATTAATTACATAATTAATTAAAAATGGAATTATGATTAAATAACCCTGAACTGAATTTGAAATTATGACATCACTTATGACATTAAAAATCCATAATTAATTTTTAAAATTAAATTCAATTTATGGAGGGCCACCCATGGGTCACCCATGGCCCACGAGACTCACCATGGCTTGGTTAACACATTAACTAACCCATGAATCATCACTTTTAACCAAGGGTAAAGGTTATCATGATACCATCATAAAATTAGGATGATGTGTCAATCTTCTCTTAACCTAAAGCATGAGTCACCTTCTCCCATGAACAAATGCCATCTCACTCACCTAATGGACTATCCAATGGGAGAGGAACATGACTTAAACCAACCCTTTTACCATGGTTAACCAAAATAAGGGCTCATCATGGCACCACTTTAATTCAAATAAAAATGGTGTCATTCTTTCATCTTATCTTTAAAGGATGAGGTGAGTGACTCACCATTCACTTCTCCTTTCATCCAATGGAAGAGAAAGTTTAGCTAAGCCATCTTTCACACCATATTTAACCTCATCATTACACTTCATGGAAAATGAGAAAAGGGAAAGGGTTATGTGTCACTCTCTTCAAGCTTCATCAAGAGAGTGATATAAATCACTTGGAGAAGGTGAGTTCAGCAAGCATTAACTGATTTTTTCCACCTCATGGAGGGGCCAATGGAAGGAAGCCAACATTTGAACTAAACCTTCACCATGAATGAACCTCACATAGATTAGCCTTGGGAACTCAAACATGCTTATCCCTCAGCTGAAATTCAATCTAAAAGCCATCATTATATAAGATAGCAAATTCCCTAAATGAATCTAAGCCAGCCTAGGCTCACCCATGGCCTCCCCATGGCAATAAATAGAGGCTAACCCGAGAGCCTCAAGGGAGAAATAGACAAGCCTACAACCCTTATGCTCTGAACCATCCAAGATAAAAACTCTTCCACATCCCCTAAGGAGTTAAGCCCATGTGAAATTGAGCCTTGAGACCCACTGTTCCTCTCCAATTTCTCTACCTCAAAACTTCAAATTAACTCCTCTAAAAGCTTCCTAGAGCCCTACAAAGACAAGTCCAATTGAAATTGACCCTTTCCATAGGCTCTAACCAATTGTTTCACTTTCATTTTACAAACTGTGTCTCACTCTGATCGAACTCATATCTAGCCCTAATTTCACTTCAAATTGAGTTAGTGATAAGCTCTCTGAGGTCAAGGCGAAGCTGTAGAACCAATCCAATTGAAGTTTCATCAACACAGGCTAAGGTATTGTTCTTTAGACTCAAACCGAGCTCGGGTTTGATATTTTGTGAAACAAACCAATTCACAACCCATACATCATCGTATGGATGTGTTCTTCATCTTCAGATGCAGCTATAGGAACAAAAATCACTCAAATCCATCAAGAATTGAGCGATATTTTGTCCCTAAACCATGAATGACTTGTGGGCTTAGACCAGAGGAAGGAGATGAACAGATGTCATCCATTTCCTTGTCTTGGAAATGGATGGCTCAGATTGAATCCCAGCTGACCTGCTGTTCTAAATCCCTCAGCTGATCAGCCTCGTTTCGACACATCCGAGTACATGCGGCCTCCTCTGATAATTTTAGGTTACTAAGGATTTAATTAAATCCAGATTAACCTTAAATTAATCAAAAATTTATATCTTGATAAATAAAAATCACAAATATATAATAAAAATACCCCTAAACTCAGGATAATGAGAGAAATAATGTGGAAATGAATAAATGAACTAAGGAGTTATATTTAATTTTTAATTAATTAAATACTCTCTAGAGTAATTTAATTATTAAAAATTATTTATAAATCAGAAAATATGAAAATTTTAGGGATCAATCACTAAGTCCTTATGAACATCACATGATTTTTGTAAGGCTAGGAAAATTCTCGAGGATGGGATTTCTTAATTTTTATTAAAATTTGTAATTATTTTTAATAATAATTATAAAAATTAGAAATTAAGAAATTAAATTGGAAATTGGTTAAGAACCTTAAGGTTACAGACTCAAACCCTAAAATGACAAATCTTAGCCTTTTGAAAATTTAAAATGACAATTTTGTTTTAGGGTTAAAACTGTTAATTATGAATTAATATCAAAAACCATAAAAATATTTTAAGACTTAAATTTTCACCAAACTTAGTCCATTTCACATTGGACTAATTCAATTATGAGTCTAACTTCAGATAAACTTAAACCAAACATTAATTAGGTCTAAGACACAAATTAAACCTAATTAAACCCTTTAAACCTTAATTAAATTTAGTTTAATACCGTAAACCCTAAATAGGTCTAAGACACCAACTAGACCTAATTAAATCATGTTAGGCCTTAATCACATTAGGTTTAACTTCAAAACTAATTAGGTCTAAGACATTAATTAGACTTAAATAAATAAAGTTAATCCTGAATCACGTTAGGTTTAACTTAATAAATCATAATTAGGTATAATCCCTCATTGGACCTGATTAATCATCTTAAACCTTGATTACTTTATGTTTCAGACAAATCAAACCCTAATTAGGTCTAACCCCTCATTAGACTTAATTAATCACCTTAAACCTTAATTACATTAGGTTTAAGACAAATAAAGCCTAATAAGGTTTGATCCCTCATTAGACCTGATTAATCACCTTAAACCTTAATTACATTAGGTTTAAGACAAATCAAACCCTAATTAGGTCTAACCCCTCATTAGACCTGATTAATCACCTTAAACCTTAATTTTATTAGGTTTAAGACAAATCAAACCCTAATTAGGTCTAATCCCTCATTATACCTGATTAATCACCTTAAACCTTAATTACATTAGGTTTAAGACAAATCAAACCCTAATTAGGTATAACCCCTCATTAGACTTGATTAATCACCTTAAACCTTAATTACATTAGCTTTAAGACAAATAAAGCCTAATTAGGCCTAATCTTTCATTAGACTTGATTAATCACCTTAAACCTTAATTACATCAGGTTTAAGACAAATCAAACCCTAATTAGGTCTAACCCCTCATTAGACCTGATTAATTACTTTAAACCTTAATTATATTTGGTTTAAGACAAACTAAACCCTAATTAGACCTAACCATAAGTAGTTCTAATTAAATTAATTAAACCTTACCTAAATTAAGTTTAGTTAATACTAAACCCTAATTAGATCTAACCCTAATTAGGTCTAATTAAATCAATTAAACCTTACCTAAATTAGGTTTAGTTAATCCTAAACCCTAAATAGACTTAACCCTAATTAGGTCTAATAAAATAAATCAAACATTACTTAAATTAGGTTTAATTAATCCTAAAGCATAATTAGACCTAACCCTAAGTAGGTCTAATTAAATTAATTAAACATTACCTAAATTAGGTTTAATTAACCTTAACCTAATTAGACCTAACCACAATTAAGTCAAATTAATCAATTAAATTTTACCCAAATTAAGTTTAATTAACATTAACCTAATTAGACTTAACCAAAATTAAGTCTAATTAATCAATTAAACTTTACCTAAATTAGGTTTAATTAATCTTAACCTAGTTAGAATTAACCACAATTAAGTCTAATTAATCAATTAAACATTATCCAAATTAGGTTTAATTAACCTTAACCTAATTAAACATAAGTAATATTAAGTCTAATAAATCAATTAAACCTTACCCAAATTAGATTTAATTAACTTAAACCTTTTAGGTTCAACATACATTGAACCTAATCTTAACCTATACTTAGGTTCAACCCAACTTGAACCCGAGTCAAACTTAAACCTTTTAGATTCAACATACATTGAACCTAATCTTAACCTGTACTTAGGTTCAACCTAAATTGAACCTAAGTCAAACTTAAACCTTCTAAGTTTTGTTGCGCCTCCGGTGTTTGTTATTTTTCAGCGTATTTTTATGTTTATATGTATGAGCACACACTAGAGGTTCTACGTAATTATATGTATCGTTCAAGTAATACAGGCTCTAATGGAGTCCCGTTTATCGATCCCACAGGGAAGCGAGGTAAGAGATCCTTAGTCAAATTCTAGTCCACTACTATCAGACCTTATTTTGGAAGGACAATATAAGTGATTTTTCTAACAAATTCTCCTAAAGGTAAGTATTATGTTTAAAACAATTAATAACTACTCCCAAGGAATAATATTAATTATAAAGGTAACCATTTCAGGATAAATTGGTTGGAAGTGTTTTGAGATAATAAAATCTACAATTCTTACGTAGTGAATTAGATAATGCTTAGGAATGTGATACATAAAATATTATATGTGACAAATATGAGCAATCCTATTCTTTACCATCTTCCCTCGTGCTATAAAGAACATCGGCTAATATTAGGTTTGGTCCCTAAATTCATGGTTAGGCCGGGAGGATAATGGCTCTTACTCCAGAGCTCCCACTTCCCCTCGCCTGAGGGCTTACATCTCGCTTTAGTTTCCATACACTTGGACTAAATTAGGGATTTTAGTCGGTCACCCTAAAATCTCCAATTCTATGCCCAATAAACCATATTTCCCTATTTATTTGCACCAACCACCATGAACTACATCACTCATTCATTGAAATTGAATTTGGTTCCACTTTGTTGAGAATTACACCCCCATCTCGGGTCTTAGTGCAATTACAATGAATTTTAATACTATAACAAGCCCTTATTGTAATGTAAATGAAGTGCAAGTAAAAACCATCACATTTATAATTAAAAATTCTTTTAGCATGTATCACAATATCCTAAACATGAATCATACTCATTGCAAAAGAATAAAATGACATAATCTTCTCATACCACTATTTTCAAACAAGAAGAAAGAGTAAGAAAAAGACATCACAAAGCACAAAGAAAGCACAACAGAAAACCTCATTACATCAAAGCAAATCTACTAGATAAGTGTTTACAAAATCATAAGAAAATGAAGAACACAATACTTAGCTTTTTCCCCTTGAAAGAAAGATAAAAATCTCTCCCATAAAGTCTCCCGTTGATCCATGCATTGCTAGAACATTTCCTTACAAATTCTCTCAAAATCCCCTCTTCAATCTCTCCAAAAAAGATATAAATTTACATTTCTACTCCTATTCTAAGATCTCTAAAACATTCTCCACATTTTCCCACTCACAAACACCACTTTGTTGACATAAAATCAATCTATCATAGTGTAGGGACGAAATTCACAAGAGGTGCTTCAAGAAACCTTTCAAAAAGCGTTCAGATTCAATGTACATGGCCAATAACCGTCCAAAATTACATCCAAACTATCTCGGGTACCGTCAGCGGCTAAAAGGTGCCTTCGGTGCCATATTTTCATCATTCTCAGGATTTGGCAGCCGACGGTGCCGGTTTGGGTGCCGACGGTGCCGGTTTGGGTGCCTTCGGCGCCAGTCTACAGCAACTCCACCGTTTGGCTCCGTTTTAGCTTTGTTTCGTCCTTTTTCAATTGTGTTGCATTCCTAATAGATAGAACTATAAAATAAGCATAAAAACAACCTTTCTTTAAAGTGTAATCTCATTTCAAAATATATAAGAAGTGTAAAGTAGATTAAGCATAGAAAGACATCAAAATGTGTTAAGCCAAAATTTACTTTCTTGCTCGTTTTTGCTCCAAATTGCACCATTTTTTCTTCTTTTTCTTGAAAAGTCCATTTCTTGTACCTAAAATGAAAAACATGCAAAATACCTTCATTTAAAGTGCAATGTCATTAAAATTAAGCATAAAATATATATGAAAAACCAAGCATTTTTTAGGAGTGTCAACTCCCCCAAATTTAACTGTTACTTGTCCTTAAGTAACACTATAACTTTATAAACCAAATATTTTGACTTGTGGTTATGGGGTTTCAATAGAGTTTCCTATAATTTCATCTCAGAAATATTATAGTGTAACATAGAAAAAATTCTAGCAAATCAACCTAGGACTAGAGTGTAAGAATATCTCATATTTAACTTAGGAATAATGATTTTCTATTTACTTCAAAAGTTATTGAAAATTGTCAAACTAAAAATTCAATGAAAATATAAAAACAAAATTTAAGCACCTTATCTATACCCATTTTACCAACACCTTTTGAAATAAGGATAAGCTTAGGAATGTTTTTAAGTCTTTTCATTTAAAAAGGTTCAAGCGAAACCAATTTTTGATTAGGCTTCTGCTCAAGCTTCTCCTCACATATTTTCTTTTCACTTTTCTTTTTCTTTTCTTTTTTTTCTTTTTCTTTTCTTTCTTTCGGGATCATTTTCAATCCCTTTTTTTTGTATGTGAGGATTACTATATCTGGATAGGACTTTAATAATTTTGAATTTAACTATCCCCTTTCTAAAGTCCAAAACTCAAAACTTTCTCTCACTTTTTAAAAGTGTAAGTATTAGTTTGAAAAAGGTTTCAATAAAGGCTCAATTCTCAATAAGTATAAATCTAAGAATCTTAGCTTTTCAAATATTCATCTCCTTTCTACCATAACTAACAAAATCATTTTTTCAATGTTTCCTACAAAATATCTTAACTCTAGAACAGTTTCTTCACATAGGATTTCAACTAAGTTATTTTTTAACATTCCTAAAATCAAAATTATAGTAACTTAAAGGTAACACCACATACCACAAGTCATTTAAAGATGATATTACATTAAATACGGTCTACTAAGGACAAATAAAGTTAACTTTTAAAAAATTTTCTTCCCCCAAACTTGAATTTTTAAATATTTTGCAATTAATTCTATAAAATGTAGTAGAAAGAAAGTAAAAGTTGAATCTATTTACTACTACAACATCCTATCAAATTCATATACATGCATAATCAGGATAGAATGACTGTAGGCGAAAGTATAGCTACCCTAAAACATGCTTGCAATACTATTAAACTTAAAGGAAGTATACTCACTTTAAAATTTTATTTTTCTTCCTACCCCCAAACTTGATTTTTAAGATGTATAGCATTTATTACAAAAAATATAAGCAGGAAGAAGAGCAGTTCAGAAATTCTATCTACCACAAATGTCTATTAATAACATCTACTATTATTAATTAGGATAGTAATCATGTAGCAGAAAGTAAATCTAAACTAAGCATGCCAGAAAGAAATTCACTAACTAAAAGTCTAGTTAGCATAGCAGGTATCAGCATGGTAATATCAAAATGTTCTTCAAATATTATATAAAGTTGTAACACAATCACAAACAAAAATAATAAATGAGGTTATTTCTTCCATTAACTCATCTCATCTCACTACGTACCTCTAATTTCTTACGAAATCACTACACTTATGAATTAGGTATATTTTAAATGATTTTATAGAGTGTAATCACAAATATAAGATTATCCCTCATATATTGGCTCACGTGCACCAATCTCAAGCATCACCTTATTCTTTTAATTAAGCACATCTAACAATTATAAATCATAGTGTAAGATCATCCTCAAGTTACTCATCAAATAGGTTCGCAATTCTTATCAAATGAAAACAAAGTCAGAGAAAGGAAGTAACAAAATGGAGATGGAACTGTCACTGTTCAAATTCATGATGTCTCTTGTAAAACTTAAGTCCAAGTGAGACCCGAGTCACAATGGACTTCTCAATCCAACACTACAAGAGAACACACAAGTTTAGTCATAATAAGAAGTTACGGAATCACCTCCCACATGACACACAAAGATCAAATCAAACTACTAACAATCCAAACATCCACAAATCATCATTCAAACTGATTAATGCACACCAAAGAATACATAATACAACACTAATAATCATGACTCTCAAGCATACTAAATCAAAGCACACTGACAACTATGGGTTGCCTCTCATAAAACACTTGATTTAACGTGGCTAGCCTGACAAATGATTCCTCCTGGATCAAAATTCCAATTAAGTAATCATCGACCAATCTTTTTCAGATCTAGGGATTCCTACAAAATCTTCAAATTGTAATTTTTCTTTCACCTTTTCATTTTCAGATTGATTCATATCATTGTTCCTCATATTTCATTCTAGATCCAATATTCTTATCTTAATTTTCTCAACTTTTATATTAATGCCATTCTTAAAATGTATAAGAAATGAATCACTATAAGATAATTCAAGATCTCCCAATTTTTGGATCAGATACTCTCTAGATAATTCAGATTTTGTATCAAAATCTTCTATGTTACTCTTCTGTTTCAAGTTATCTTTCAATTCTTCCCCTTGGTACTGAGTAAATGGTGGAGGTGGTATTTCTATATTTATCTTAGTTGAGGAAAAAGGATTTTCTAATTCCTTGAGAATTTCTTCCACGGGTCTTTCAATCTCTTTATCCTCATCTTTCAACTCAAAGTTCTTTTGAAACGTATCCTCAAATTCTCTAGTAAATATTAGTTCAATAACTTTATATTACTAATCATTCATTTGCTTAGGGTTTATCTCAAGGTCACTAGGTAAAATTTATGGGGGGTAACTGTTAATCGAATTAATAATCTGCCCCAGTTGGTTTTCTAATCCTTATTACGGACCTTGACTTTGTAATTATGCTTCTTGACTTTTCAGCTCACTCTCTTGACTTTCTAACTGACTCGCCAATTGAATTACATCCTCCTCTAATAGTGACTCCTTTTCCTCATTATGTGGGTCAAAGTTAAAATTATGTGGAAAAGAGAGTTCATAATTAAAATCACCCTGACTATTCCAATTAAATGTCTGATCAAACTTATAATCATCCCAAAATTGGTTTTCTCTTCCAAAATTAGTATTGCAGTTAAAGTTTGAATAATT
The DNA here is from genome assembly GCA_022702705.1 of Papilionanthe hookeriana x Papilionanthe teres. Lineage (NCBI taxonomy): Eukaryota > Viridiplantae > Streptophyta > Magnoliopsida > Asparagales > Orchidaceae > Papilionanthe > Papilionanthe hookeriana x Papilionanthe teres. Next base: position 68,273,199 of record CM040433.1, read on the forward strand.
TTCCCAATCTGGATTGTAATAACTGGACTAAGGATTATGTATCTTAATGCTAGTTTCAAAATAGTTAGGCTCAATCAATTGTACAAATGAATTTTTCCTAATAACTGAGGGACCTTGAGGATAACTCTTTATGTATCGATCTAACCTCCCCACAATATAAGCAACTTAAGAACTTAGAATAGTAAGCATATCTTCTTGAAAATTTTTCACTCTCTTAGCGTTTAATCTTTCGAAGCTGCTAACATTATAATCCAAATCTGAATATTCATTATATCATTGATCCACTATTTTTATATTAAATTCATGGAGTCTTTTTTTATTCATCATCCTCCTAAAAGTTCTCTCTAAATCCTAGTCGTAAATTCAAGGTCTGTAACTCCTGAACTACGTATACAAATTTAAAGACTTAACTAATAAGATAGAAATTAAAAATATTTTTGGTATTTTTTTATTTTTTTAAATAAGCACATAATAATTAAAAACATTATATAATAACCCTATAAGTTTCAAACCTAAGTCTTACAGGTGTAACTAAAATTCTTCTAAAGTTCATACCGAAGCTTCCCCGGCAACGATGCCAAAAACTTGATGCGCCTCTAGCGTGTGTTATTTTTCAGCTTGTTTTTTATATTTTTATGTGCAAGCACACACTAGAGCTTCTACGCAAATATACGTATCGTTCAAGTAATACAGAGATCTTGTGGAGTCCCATTTATCGATCTCATAAGAAAGCGAGGTAAGGGGTCCTTAGTCAAATTCTAGTTTATTACTATCATATTTTAGTTTGGAAGGTCAATATAAGTGGTTTTCTAACAAATACTTCTAAAAGTAAGTCTCATGTTTAAAACAACTAATAACTACTCCTAAAGGATACTATTAATTATAAAGATAACCCTTTCTGGATGAATTGGTTTAAAGAATTTTGAGATAATAAAATCTTCTATTCTTACATAATGAATTGGATGATGCTTAGAAATGTGATACATTAAATATTGTATGTGACAAATAGGAGAAATCATATTCTTTACCCTCCTCCGAGTTCTATAAAGAATATTGGCTAATCCAAGGTTTGGTCCCTATATCCGTAGTTAGGCTGGGAGGATATTGGCTCTCACTCTAGATCTCCCACTTCCCCTCACCTGAGGGCTAACATCTCACTTTAGTTTCCAAACACTTGGACTAAATTGGGGATTCTAGTCTGTCACCCTAAAATCTCCAATTCTACGCCCAATAAATCATATTTCCCAATTTATTTGCACCTAACCCTCATGAACTGCATTACTCATTCATGGAAATTTAATGTGGTTCCACTTTGTTGAGAATTACACCACCCTCTCGGGTCTTAGTGCAATTACAATGAATTTGAACATTACAACAGGCCCTTATTGTAATGTAAATGAAGTGCAAGTAAAAACCATCACATTTATAATTAAAAATTCTTTTAGCATGCATTCCAATATCTTAAACATGAATCTTACTTATTGCAAAATAAAAATGGAATAAAAAAATGGCATAATCTTCTCATGCCACTATTTCCAAACAAGAAGAAAGAGTAAGAAAAAGATATCACAATGCACGAATAAAACACAACAGAAAACTTCATTACATCAAAGCAAATCCACTAGATAAGAGTTTACAAAATCATAAGATAATGAAGAACACAATACTTAGTTTTTTCTTCTTGAAAAAAAGATAAAAATCTCTCCCATAAAGTCTCTCGTTGATCCATGCAACGCTAGAACAATTCCTTACAAATTCTCCCAATATCCCCTCTCCAATCTCCCCAAAAAGGTAGAAATCTACATTTCTACTCCTATTCTAAGATCTCTAAATATTATCCATGTTTTCCCACTCACATACACCACTTTTTTGACATAAAATCAATTCATTATAGTGTAGGGACAAAATTCTTAAGAGGTGCTTTAAGAGACCATCCAAAAAGGGTTAAGTTTCAAAGTATATGGCCAATAACCGCCCAAAATCGTGTCCAAACTGTCTAGGGTGTCGTCGGCGCCATATTTTCATCATTCTTTGGATTTGGGCACCGATGGCGCCAGTCTGCAGCAGCTCCACCGTTTGGCTCCGTTTCAGCTTGTGTTGCATTCCTAACACGTAGACATACAAAATAAGCATAAAAAACCTTCGTTTAAAGTGTAATCTCGTTTAAAAATAAGCAAGAAGTGTAAAGTAGATTAAGCATAGAAAGACATCAAAATGTGTCAAGCCAAAATTTACTTTCTTGCTCATTTTTGCTCCAAATTGCATTATTTTTTCTTCTTTTTCTCCAAAAGTACATTTTTTGTACCTAAAACCAAAAACATGCAAAATACTTTCATATAAAATGTAATATCATTAAAATTAAGCATACAAAGTATATTAAAAATCAAGCATTTTTTAGGCGCGTCAGGTTGAACATAAATTGAACCTAACCTTAACCTATACTTAGGTTCAACCCAACTTGAACCTAAGTCAAACTTAAGCCATTAAAGTTCAACATATGTTGAACATCACCTTAACCTATACTAAGGTTCAACCCAACTTGAACCTGAGTCAAACATAAACCTTTTAGGTTCAACATACATTGAACCTAATCTTAACCTAAACATAGGTTCAAACCAACTTGAACCTAAGCCAAACTTAAACCTTTTAGGTTCAACATAAATTAAACCTAACCTTAACCTATACTTAGGTTCAACCCAATTTGAACTTAAGTCAAACTTGAACCTTTTAGGTTCAACATACATTGAGTCTAATTTTAACATATACTTAGGTTCAACCCAATTTGAACCTAAGTCAAACTTGAATCTTTTAGGTTCAACACACATTGAACCTGACCCTAACCTATACTTAGGTTCAACCAAACTTGAATCTAAATAAAACTAAAACCTTTTAGGTTCAACGTACATTGAACCTAACATTAAACTATACTTAGGTTCAACCGAACTTGAATCTAAGTCAAATTTAAACCTTTTAGGTTTAACATACGTTGAACCTAACCTTAACCTATACTTAGGTTCAACCCAACTTGAATCTAAGTCAAACTTAAATCTTTTAGGTTCAACAAACATTTAACCTAACCTCAACCTATACTTAGGTTCAACCCAACTTGAATCTAAGTCAAACCTAAACCTTTTAGGTTCAACATACATTGAATACCTTAACCTATACTTAAGTTCAACTTAACTTGAACTTAAGTCCTTTAGGTTCAACCTACATTGAATCTTTCCTAAACTTAGGTTCAATCTAGATTGAACCTAAAAATTAGGATCAACCTAACTTGACCCTAACCCAAACTTAACTTAGGTTCAAACCACATTGAAGCTAAATCAAACCTTTAACTTAAGATCAACCCAAAGATGAACTTAAGTCAAAACCCTTAACTTAGGTTCAAACCACATTGAACCAAAACCAAACCTCTAACTTAAGATCAACCCAAATTTGAATTTAAGTCAAAATCTTTAACTTAGGTTTAAACCATATTGAACCTAAACCAAACCTTTAACTTAAAATCAGCCCAAAGTTGAACATAAGTCAAAATCCTTAACTTGTGATTCAATCCACTTTGAACCTAAACCAAACCTTTAACTTAAGATCAACCCAAAGTTGAACTTAAGTCAAAATCTTTAACCTTAGGTTCAAATCACGTTAAACTTAAACAAAACTTTTAAACTTAAGATTAACTCAAAGTTGAACTTATATCAAAATCCTTAACTTAGGATTCAACCCGCATTGAACCTAGGATCAACCCAAAGTTCAACCTATATTGAACTTAAATTCAACATTCAATCCAAATCGAATCAAACCGAACCAAATCATTAGGCCCAACTCACATCGGACCTAAAACTCTAAGTCTAAAGTTAACCAAATTTCTTTAGGTCCAACCAACATTAGAACTTAAACATTAAGTCTAGTTTACATGTAGAGTTAGTCAAATTTCTTAAAACCTTTAGATTAAATAAACATTGAATCTAAATTCCTAATTCTAATTCATATTAAATTTAACTCCAAAATATTAAATTCAAACGACACTAAATCTAGGTTCCAAGTCTAATTAATATTAGACTTAATTTAAAACCTTTAGATTCAAAAGACATTTGAATTTACATTCCAAAATCTAATTCATACTAGATTTAACTTGAAAATATTAGATTCAAACGACACTGAATCTAAGTTCTCAAGTTTAATTTATTTTAGACTTAATTCAAAACCTTTAGAAGCAAAAGACCTTGAATCTAAATTTCTAAATCTAATTCATAGTCATTAGATTTCAAACGACACTAAACTAAATTCCCAAGTCTAATTTACATTAGACTTAATTTAAAACATTTAGATTCAGAAGACATTGAATCTAAATCTCTAAATCTAATTCATATCAGATTAACTTGAAATCACTAGATTCAAATAACACTTAATCTAAAATTCTCAAGTTTAATTAGATCATACAAACAATAGATATAAATAAACTTGAATCCTTTCTTTAAGTCTAAATTACATTAGACTTAAATAAACAAATCAAAATCGACATATAAAAATCAATCAAAATGAGACATAAAAAACTTTAATTGGCTAATAAATCGTAAGCAACTTAAAATTATCCAACCTAAAATCCGAAAAAACATTAAGACTTAAATGAAATCTTAATGAACAAAGATCATCAAATGCAACTTGAACCCGAGTGTTCTTGATCTACAAAGATTTCTTGGACGATAAAATTATGGTTGTTGACAAGAGTCTTCTGGTCCTAGTTTAAACACCTTCAAACTAAGTAGATAAAAACATCCAATGACCCTGAGACGATGAAGCCATGTACATCCTGGCCAGGTTGTCTAAAAATTAAAACTTAATCAACTAAATCAACAATTTAAGAAATAAAATTGACATTATTTCTTTTGTAAGAATCACTCTGACATTGTTTTTCTTGTAGGTTGAAACAAGTTTCGTTTAGATTTACTTTGCATATTATTAGAATGTGCTAACTCTGTTTTGTAGGGAGACATTCTGAAGACGGGACAAACAACAAAATAAAAATGACATAAATGACACTAAAAATAAAACTAAAATGACATAATCAAGACAAACAATGAAACAAAATCTAAACTTTTAGGATAGTCAAAAAACCTAAACTTTTAGGATAGCCACCAAACAAATAACAAAATACAAAACAAAATGACAATAAAATGACAAACAACAAAACAAAACCGACATAACAAATGACATTAACAAAATCAAACCTTTAGGGTGGTACATAAGACTTCGAAACATATTACCCCTAGGATTGAACATTGACGTTTCTTTCCTTGCTTCTGAAATTTCTTAGAAAATAAGTGTTAACATTAATCAGAAGTTTTCTTAGACAATCCTAATTTTCTAAGATGTAATTAACTGTAGGAGCTTGCTCCTATAGAAGATTTAAGAACTTAGAATAGATATCGCACCTAGAAATATCTAGTTACACATGACTCTCCTTATAAAAATTTCTAGAATAAGACATTCTAGAATCCCCTTTTGTAAGGATTACCACTGACATTTATTATTCTACTGTTTTATGTCTTTTTAGCCCATATTTGTTTTTCAACATCTAAGGATCTTTTACATGATTTGAAGAAATAAGATTTCTCGAAGATTAGGGAAATATGATAGATAAACAGAGTGGCGACTCCTTCAAATAATGACATTAACATTTTACACCTCACATCGACACGAGACAATTTTGGCTGCGACGGGTTGGGGATGAGCCGGGATCCCACAACTTAGGATGCCACCAATAACTTTACACATCTCATACCTAAACAAGAGCAGAGGAAGAATGATACGAGGAAGCTTACCTTTCTCACCAATTTTAATAAAGAGAATGAATGGTGCGAGTAAACTTACCTTCATTACGGGTTTCAAGTAGGAGCAAGTAGAAGGATAAGAAAGATGAGAGTTCCGGTGGTCTCTGTAAGCCATGATCCCGTCATTATTTTCCCAGCTAGCTTGATTGGCGATTTTATTGCAGAGAAAAAGGGTTTTAGGGCTAAAGTACGAGGGGAAGAATGAGATAATTCCAGGATGAGCAAAGAGGAAAATCCTTATATCTTTACACATCTTATACCTAAATAAGAGGAGGAAGAATAATGTGAACAAGTTTACCTTCGTCATTGTTTTCAGTACTTAGAAAGAATGATGCGAGCAAGCTTAATTACTCATAGGTTTCAGGTAGGAGAGAGCAAAAGGATAAGAAAGATGAGAGTTTCGGCGGTCTCTATAAGCCACAATTCCGTCATTTTTTTCCCGGCTAGCTTGAATGGTGATTGCATCACAAAGAGAAAAGGTTTTAAGGTTAAACTAGGTGAGGAAGAGTGAGATAAATCCATAATGGGCAAAGAGGATAAATGGCGCAAACAAGCATGCCTTACTCAACGATTTCTAGTAAGAGCAGAATGGAAGGATGAGAAAGATGAGAGTTTCAAAGGTTATGATTTGTTAAAAGAATTTAAATTAAAACATTTTAAAGTTTAATTTTTCTAAAAGATTTTAATTCTAAAGGAGCTTAAGATAAAGTTTATTAATTTTAAAAGATTTTGGGTTAAAGATTTTTATTAAAAGGTTTTAATTTAAAAGATGCTAATGTTAAGTTTATTAAAAAGTTTTGAGTTATGGTCTAATTTTAAAGTAACATTGTTATTACATGTCTAAAAAAATTTTGAGTTAAGGCTTTAGTTTTAAAAGCAAAGGTTTGAATTTAAAATATTGTTTCTTTTTTCTTTATGTTTTGAAAGTTTTAAGCTTTTATTGAGGGTTTTAAGTTTATTATATTTTAATTAAAAATATTTCAATTTTGATGTTAAAGTTATTTATTTTTGTTTTGTTTTGAGAGTGGGCTGATTTTAATTCATACTTAAATGATTAAAAATTTTATTTTTTAAAGGAGGTTTTAACTTTGAGAGATGGTCTTCATATTATTTGGAATTAACTTCAAAATGTCATTTAAAAGGAGGTTCTTTTGAGCTTGAACTTTCACACTTTTTAAAATTTATTATTTTTTTAGCACACTTAGTTGCTATAAAAAAAGTTTCATTTTTAAGTTTTGCACTCAATTGTAATTATTTTTATTTTTAGAAAGATTTCATTTAGAACAAATTTAGTTGATTATAGAAACCATTTTTTTTTCTTTTAGGAATAAGCTTAATTAGGCTCTTTTGTTTTAATTAGCCTAAGGTGTTGAATCATTTCTCTTATAAGCACATCAAACACATAATCTATGTTATTACAAGTTATTAATTTACACATGAAACTGCACCAACTTGCACATTTAACTAATAAAAATCCAAACTTGCTTGCAACTCATTAAAATTCAACTTGCACGAGAATTTAAGAACTCATCCAACTTGCGTCTTTATCTAACTTGCATATATGTAAAGTTAAAGCTCAACCAGCTTTATTTGCATGTAGGTAAAGCTACTTAAATGTTTTTCTAGGATTTGGTTAGTCATGAAACATAAGTTTTTAACACATATAACATGGTATATTATGATACAAAAGCTAGCACATGGATCTTGGAACTATCATGAAACATAATTACATAGGCGAACATGAATATTTTATTTTGGGTTTTCTAACATGAAACTTAATGTATAAGATATGAATTTTTTTTACACAGAACATAGGTGAATAAGGCATGGGTACTGCATACATGGAACATAAATGAACATCACATGGATTTTGTATAAACATATAGAATTTACATTATATCAACACATAGGATCTTTTACTTTAACATATACACATGTACACACTTACATTTACATGCACACTAATTAAGACCACCATTCATACACATTAATATATATATATATATATATATATATATATATATATATATATATATATATATATATATATATATATATATATCTATCTATCTATCTATCTATCTATCTATCTATCTATCTATCTATCTTTGTTTGTGTGCGCGCGCGCGAGAGCCTTGACTCATTGGTTGCGGCCTTTGGCGTAAGTCACTCGGGTCAGGGGTTCGAATCGTACCCGTTACGAGAGGATTTGAATAGCATATAAGACTGGAAGGGGGGTCCCCTCCTCGCTCATTTCAACCTCTAGGGGTTGATCGATGGTCTCCACTGTCAATCAATCTTTTCATGTATATATATATATATATATATATATATATATAGTGTCGTGTTGCCCAACTATTTGCTTGGCATCTGCAAAATCAGTTCTAAGTCGTCTAGGGTTTGGGGTTCGAATCCGCATATGTGTCGTAAAGTCGAGTGATTAGACACCTGAGGTTGGTTGGGGGCTCATAACATAGCTTCTGGCCAATCTTTGAAAATATTTAGTCAAGTGGTTAGACACACGATATTGGTTTAGGGTGCATTAAGTAGGTTAGACTCTCGAGTTAAACGGGTAGAGTGGGTTAGGCTCTCCATTTTAATGGGTAAGATGAGTTAGGTTTGTGTTAGTGTGAGTTTTTAGGTTAATTAGGTTTCACTTTAGATGAGTTTCAAGAGAAGAGATCTGAGTTTAGGTGTTCTTAGGAAAAAATGGGGAGATTCATGGTGGAAAATTTAAAAGTACATAAACGAAATAAAAAGAAGAAAAGAGAAAATAAAAGAAACAAATTAATCATGTAAACATATAATATAAAACAAATTCATCATGTAACATGAAATGAAAACAATTTACACATGTAACATGAAATGGGAAAACAAAGTGAACATGTAACATGGTGGAAAATGCAAGTAAACTTGAAATAAACCGTGAAGATTAAAGAATTATGTGATGGAAAATCAATTTGAGAGAGAAGGAAGAAAGTTTGTACCTTCCTTGGTTGAATTTGCAAATGTGGTTGCCTTAAGATTCTTGTTTGATGTTCTTTCCTTGCTTTGGAACTTCATTAGCTTGCTTGAAGTGTCATGTTTTTGGAATGCGGATAAGGGGAGGATTAGGGCTTAGTTTGGGAGGGATGTTGGAGAAGCTATGGAGGAGAAGGTGGAGGAATGGTTCATGGTTTGGAGAGGAGGAGAGGGCTGAGGCAAGAGAAGGGGGGAGAGAATGAAGAGAGGGAGAAAATGGGAGTCAAATGGGAGAGAGGGGGGAGGTAGTTCTCGATTTAGTGGAAAGAAGTGGGGGTGGTTAGGTGAAGTGGATGGCTATGATGGAATGAGGAGGGAGATAGAGGGCAAAGATTGAAAGTAGTGGAGAAGAAAGAGTGGGGGGGGGGATTGGTGATGTGGACCAACCAGGGAGGAGGATGCAAATTTGTGAGGTGGCAAGAGGAGAGTGGTCAGATGTAGGTAGTTAAGGGAGAGAATGATGAGCTAGATTTAAAGAACATGGAGGGGATTTTCCAAAAGTAAGAGTATTTAAGTAATTTGTCATGGTATTTAGGGTAGTTATGCCAAAATGATATATGCTATTTGAGAAAGGATTAAGGGTGTGCATGGTTCGGTGAGGGGATCGCGATGCAGGGAGCGGTTGAGAATTGAGAACATTTGGTTTGGCAGGAGGATCGCGGTAGGAAGCCATTTTGTCGAAAAGCGAGCCTCGAATGGAACCATGTGGCTCGCATTCAAGCGGAAGCATATTACGCAACCACGCCTCCACCCCGTTCGACCAACTGCCCCTCCCCGTTTGAGTGAAAGCATATTACGCCTACCCCTCCCCGTTCAAGAACTGCCGGCAGTGACTACAAGGGAACTTGGAGACGACAATGAAAGGGATTGAGGTTTCGAAGTGTAATGCAGTGTTGGTTATGAGGACTTGCTTGGCGTGGATGGAGTGATGGAGAGGGATGTTGGGGAACTTGATGTTGGCATCGAGGTAGATTCGACCGAAGGATTCGAGGGCAGCGGCGCCAAAATGGAAGAGATGGGTTCGGAGACGACCGACGAGGCAAGCATGGGTGGCACCATCAAATTTTTATTATTTATAGATAAAGATTTGCATGCTTACCACTACTTTTTCATGTATTTAGAAATTTAACACCTAGACTTCAATTTTTACATGTAGAACACCTTATTCATACATGTGTATTTCACTTTTGATAAGTTAAAATGGAAATTATTTTTAAAAGATTTAGGAGATGCAAATATAAAAAATAATTTCCTACACAGCATTACTAAATAAAGGCAGAATGATCGTTTGTCCAGAAATAGCTGGCACAAACAATCAGCTAGCTTTGCCACAGCAGCTTTCTAGGGCAGTTAAGCTGCAGCTTCCCCCAAACAGACCGTAAGTAAGTAATCCAATGGTTCAAGCTATTTTGAAAATGGAGGTGTAGCTCAAGTTATGGGTTTGAAGTGGCTACGTGGTTACAAGATGGTTATGTTCAAAATTTTGACTTGAGCTTATTGGATAGAGAAAAATACAAGGAACTTGGTGGTGCAAGTGGTTTAAATCAAGAAGAGTTGCATTACAATATATTTCAAAGTGGGCACAAGCCCTCAAAAAGAGAAAATTGCAGATTTTGAATTGGGGCTTTTAATTGAGTTTAATGGATCGAATTGTGTATTTTTTAATTTAAATCAACTTTGGTTGAAGTATTTTTTCATTTTGAGTTCATTTTGAGTTAATTGTGACCAAATTCACCTTTTTATTATCGAAATTATTGCTTTATCAATCCAAATTATCGTCGACTCAATGGGCATCCAAATGGATTTAGATTTAAGCACGGGCGTGCCTAATTAAAAGATTTCGGCAATACGGATGCAATGGTAAAGCCTGTAAAAATAATGACTCGTTAAAAGATTTTTATGTGAGACTGCTTTTCAAGCAGAAAAACCTAAGTGCATAACTTAAGTAAAAATGATATTTGATGACCACCAAATTAGTTTGCATGCTCTTCATATGTGGATATAAAGAATATACAACTTACATTATGTGATTTTGATCATTGGATTGGCCTGTGGAGAAAAATAATAATTTTAGGATTTCTAGTGCAATATTCATGCATGAGAATTTGAACTGAAGAATGTCATGTAAAAAGTATTTCAAACAAGCATCAAGTTCATTTGCATGGTTGTTAAATATAACAATAAGTATTATGCAACTTTCAAAATGAAGTTTTTGAGTACTACAATAATCTCGTTAGAAAAAATGATAATTTTAGGATTTTGTAGATTAAGGTTGTTTTATGGTCAATTTTAGGGTTTGATTTAAGTTAGTTGCATTTAATTTTGGTCTTGTTTTCATTGATTTATTATTATTATTTTTAGTTAGATTATGCTTCTTTTCAATTAGAGTTTAGTTCAAGATTCAGCTCAAGTTAAATTCAGTTAAAACATAAGCCAAGAAAAAGGATTGACCAAAAAGTGAGGTAAACACTCACCTTCTCCTCAGGTGACCTCCAAAGCTTTTATTCCTAAGGCTTCTTTTCTATCGCTTGAGAAGCCGTAAAGTGGTGTGCTAGTGCAGCTTGCCGGTCGTACTTAAGTCCCACCTTGACCAACACTAACTTGAAAAAGAATATTAACTGAGCTCTTAGTGTCAACCAAGATGACATTGAACTTTCAATTGATGATCAAGATGTTAACGACAATGGCATTGTTGTGAGGATTCCCCTTGGGGGCATATCTGTGTCGATGAATGTGATGGGTGGATGATTGCTACACATCGAAGTAAAAGCAACTATGCATAATTCTCCTGATTTGAGCCTCTTCAAACTAGCCAATCAAGGTAAATCTCCACCTCCAAAGATTGTTGGTACCACCCCAACGATGAATTGTGTTCACTCAAACAGGTTAGTCCAAACTCTCCTATACTTAAGCCTTCCCTTGCCTCTTAGTTGCTGCTCCCGATGCCATAAACGCTTGAGTTTTCCAACTCTAATCAGTTCCTCGACCAGGCTCCAAAAGTATCTGCATTCCTTTATATTGTGGTTCTGGTCTCTATGGTATGCATAGTGTTTCTTTGGGTGTAGAAGGAAAACTTTCATTCTCATTGGTGGCACCTTCTTGAAATATCTTTGTTCTGAATGACCTCTACAATTGAGATTCTCAATTGAGTTGTCTTTGGTGTTTTGTGATGAGCAAGCAAGTACTCGTTACAACAAGTCGCCCGCTAGTCAGGGTTTTGCGTCTGACTTCCTCGTTTGCAACTCTTGTTGGCTACCTGGTTGACGAATGCGCGGAAGGACACATATTCTCAACCTCCTCATGTCATCCCTAGGGGCCCTCTTCTGCAAACAACGGGTGATTATTTCTGCTCTAACGGCAGCAAGGGTGGAATTGTGCTCCTCAACCGAGATGTGATTGTTAGTCAACCCCAACAATTCGGCGAAGATTTTTGGTCGCTGAAAGCCCAAGGCATAGCAGAAAGGCCCTTCTTTTAGCCCCTAGGCCAGGGCGGTGTGTGCTACTGCTGGTTTTTTGTCCCGCACCACTAATTTTTTCTTTTGGAATCAGGTGATGAACGATCATAAGCTCTCACTCCGCTTCTACTTGATCTACAACAGGGTTTTCTTTTCCTTATGATTCCCCTCTTCTTGATGTTGGTATGATCCACAATCACTGCACCATTTAAAATGTTAGATTCTAATTTGTCCTTGAATCACACCCAATGAATAGAGTATAAGACATGAGAGAGATGGAGAGACAGGAAGGCACACAATAATAAATAGTAATTTGAAAGAGGTGTGTAACCCTTTCCTCATAGAATGACCATCTATTTATAGAGAAAATTGGGGGCAACATGAAGTTATATTTATGTCACTACATTAGTAGGAATTATACAGAGTATTATACTTATTTTACATAAGTGGGCCCAAAGCTTGTCTTTTCTAAGGCTTGATTGGTTGGACTAGTGAACCCTTGGTTAAACGTTGCCGGTCAACTAAGTTAGAGAGGCTCACCGGTTGGTTTGGTCCGATAATGTTGTCAGTCGGTTAGGCTTGATGTTGTCAGTTGACTAGACTTTTACTGATAGAGGGTTGGCAAGATGGACTCAGTTGACTATGTTGTGCCGATCGATTAGTCAAACCAGAATGCAGACCCTCTATCCCTCTCGAGTAGCTCATGTTGGCAGGACAAAGGTAGTTTGTCGAGCTGAAGGTGAATCGTCATTATCAAATAGATAGCCACCCTTCAACGAAAAAGTCTGAAAGGATGACTGGGACTCATCTCACTGATTCTTGAGTATATTCTACGAGGTCGTTGAATACCTCCAAGAGAACTGTAAGACCCAATGGGCTAGCTTTCCCTTAGGTTAGTTTCTGGGTGGGGAATGGTTTAAATTCCCTTACACTACCCTTCCGATCGAGTCATTTAGTTGCCTAATTTAACCTTGATATTAGTGCTTCTGATAGGACAATTTGACCTCTGAATCTCCTATTGGTGGATTCCCTTTTGACACGCCTTATCTTGTCTAAACCTTTATATCTCCCTAAAGATTCATGCCATCACGTTTTTAATATTCAACTTCTAATGAAATCTTTATATTTTATAAGCTATAACTATAGAATTCCTCTCATATTTAAATGCCACGGATCCTAAAGTTCAAACATGATTTTATGAACATGACATGTTCAAAACAATATAATTGTATGAGATTGTATTTCTTGGAATCAATACTGCCATCCGCAGAGTTTCTAAAAGCTCTCGAGAAAAGTAATGGCTTCGTGCAAGGAATCTCTTATTCGAGAATTTGTTGCATCTCTTCCCGTAACTCTTTCTATCAAGGGACGATGTATAAAGTATGACTGGTGACTTAAATCAAATATACAGCTCATTTGAAGTACCAACAAAGTACGACACAACTAACACAGGTTTTCCCAGGGTATATGAGAAGATTAGGACACTATAAAATATTTTTTTTAAAAAAAAGCAATTTACATTGCCATTTATATCATTCATCAGGTTAACCAAAAAAATAATAATAATAATCTTGCGCATAGCGCATAAGAAAATTTGTCATGCAATTTTGATACTGAGAAATAATGGACGTGCAATTTTAGCTAATTCTATGCTAGTAAGTTAACAGTACTAAATTGAAACACAACAATCTCTATTATGGCAACGATGTGCTTTGACCATAATTGAATCCATGTGGAACAGTTAAGGCATGTAGCTTCATTAAAATTCCATCAAAAGAGAGATTCTTGCTTAATGACGCTATGAACAATATGAACCAAAATTAAGATCCTTGCCCAACACCACTCAATTCACAAAAAAACATATGTTCAAATTATTTTCTCCATGCAAAAGATCACACTGCACGCAAAATAGAACACTTGCACAAATGCTAAAAAATTGAAATGAACCTCCACTCCCCAAATCAAACAATTGTACAGCAAATTTGCAAACCTGCAGAATGGAGTCAACAAAAGGTAACATAAGTAAAATTCTACTCAATAAAACTTAGGAAATTTTACATGCATATCATTTAATTCTTATGTATTTACACATCAAACATCTAACTTTAATTTTTATATTTATACTACTTTATCTATGTTTAGAATAGTGCATTTGACATTTTAAAAGTTGGTAATAGTGGTATTTTTTATGAGATACAAAAGATTTGAGTGTCATAATTGTAAGATATTCACGATTAGGTGTTAGATTTGTGAATATATAAGAATTGCACGGCGTATGTATAAAAGTTAACCAAAATATGTAAAAGCAAGGTTCAAGAGAAAACTGAAATGAGTTTTTTACCAGTCTAACGCAAGTAAAATGATGAACATGCTTTGCAGGAATCAACCATCAGCAATCGCTGCAGCAGGATCTGGCTGTGGTAGAGACTGCTTATTTACAAGGAGTGGGGAAAGTGCTTTAACTACAATGCTCATATTAGGCCTGAACTCAGCTTCATATTGCACGCATAGAGCAGCCACTGCTGCAAGCTGCATGATCGATTCAAGAAAATTCTTAAATATCTGCTATAGATAATGCGCGTAGCATGGCAATTCAGTTGATTCAAGTCAATTCAACGTTTCTGATAAAAATATAATATGCAAATTAGTGCACAATTATCTGAAAAGATGATGTGATGTTTATATTTGTCGGTTATTTCGATGAGCAGAAAACAATTAAATGCAGAAAATGCAAAGAGAAACATGCAAATCTGGTAAAGAAAGAATACTAAATAACTTGAGCAATTAATCTCTCCACTAAAGCTGGGAATGCAAAAGAAACGAATTTCAATTTCTAGTGAAAGTTTTAATCTACTCATGAAATCAATAATAAGAAATAAAAAATCATGAAAATAGAAATTATGCATTTTAATATCAATAAGCATGAGTAAACTTGGGAACCCTAGATAGCGAAATTCCAATTGAGGAAAAACTGCAGGATACACAGGCTAATATTCATATTGGAATTTAAAGAATACTTTGTGTGCCGCTATGATAGACAAAACCCTATAGAAGTATTTCATTAGGCGTGTTAAAAATTTAATCGTATCTAATGACTAAAAACCTAATAAAAAATTCCAAACGCAATAAACCAAAAAGACAAAAAATTGATGCAAATTTAACATTTCAGCTTCCTCACAAAAATATTTTTGTGCCAACATTGAGTTCCACATGATCTAGATTATGGTTTACAAATAGGGTTCGACAAGCAACTATGATTCAATTTAGATTCAACTTATGAAACCTCAATTTTTATTTACTCATTGAGTATGACATGAGATGCAGATGTTATTTAACGTAAAACTTTTGCACAGCACAAATTACTTTTGATCTATCCTTTGTCCTTCATAATTCTTCATACAAATTTTAAGCACAAATTTTAATAATGCATCTTTTACCTGCATTCTATATGCCCAAACCATCTAAGTTTATATTCCATGACTCCATTACATGTTTCCCTCATCATCTGTAATTTGTCCATTTCTAAATATATCCTTGCGTCATAACATATTGATCTTATCGTCATCACAACTAGCACACTCAACTTGGCTATTAGTGACTTCTTAATTGCCTAATAGTAAAATCAATAATGCAATAACAAAGTGTAATTGTAGTTTTAAAAACATTTTTTTTAAATCTCCTATGTGATATTCACTTGAAATATAATATTGCTAAGACACTTATATTTTAACTACTCAATCTTACCTCCAGGAGCTATACTCTCACCTAATATCATATTGTTTCATGTAAAAAATCTAGAATAATTAGACTAATCACATCAAGATTCAATAATATTGACTAATAACTATCGACCTTGCACCGACTACAATTACATATTATAGAGCTCATCTTTAGGTAACATCCTTAGATTCTATCTTTGATAGAATTTCTTCATAATTATAAATAGTATATATTAAGGTATCTCACTAATAATATCTTTTATAAGCAACTCAGTAATAAAAAAAAATATATACATGCTTAATGCCAATCTTTAGAATGATGCCTCTAGGGACGAAAACTCTTTAGTCATTCCACTAATTAATACTAATATTCATCATATATATCTTAACATTATCATCATTATCATCACTAATTTTATCCTATAAAAAAAAAAAAAAATTATAGTTCTACACCCAATCGGATTTCAATATTGTTTCAAAGATAGTTTGAACCTATTTGCACTATTAATTCACTTTAAACATCTTTAAAGATCATGTTATGCATTATCTCAGGACGCTTTAGGGCCACTTGATCATTAATTGATAACATCAAAACTTAATTCGAAGATTGACTAAATTTTCAAATGGTTTGAGTTAAGATTTCATGGTGATATTACATATATATATAGGATCGCTTTGATTAGTTAACTGTATAACTTGACTTTTAAGAGGGCTTTTATAAGTGTCATTTGATCAATCTCTTTTGCAAATGCTCAATGATTATTGAATTCTTACGAAATTTGATCCACATTTTTTTTTTGGTTGTAGTAGCACGCAATCAATGGTTTGATGTTGAATTGAAGATTATGTAAACTAAGAGAAAAAAGTTAATTTATTTTTACATAAAGGAAAAGAGACCTTTGCTATGCCTTTTGGTGGATATTCTCCCTTTAACCTTGGATCCACACATTGCTTTACCTTATCTTCGCTCAATCGTGGAGTAGCCTGAAAAAGGGTTAATAAAAAAGAACAAAGCATAAGTAGCAAATAAAGAAGTTAAAACCAACCAACCTGATCAAGAGATGGGGATTTTACACCTTGGGTGCCAGGTTTAACGGAACTCACCCAAGTAACCAAACTCTGCTGCCCTCTAGGCATTGTATGATCAACAGGTTTCCTCCCAGTGAGAAGCTCTAAAAGAACAACACCAAAGCTGTACACATCGCTTTTCTGGGTCAACTGCCCTGTCATAGCATATCTGCCACAGAAGAAGTACTAAGACAAACAAAAACTATAAAAGAAGAAGATTTCAGCAAGTTCATTTGATCTTATTGGTCCTCAATCAGATAAAACTATTAAAAGTAGTTTACTCAATTGTCGATCCACAGATTAAAAAAGTAGAGATATTTCTTCAAAAGTACAGAAATCCAAAGATGAGCAGCTAGGGCAATGCAATAAGAAAACACTAAACGACTAATATACTCTAAATATAGAATCATGGAATTACATTTTGTACTGGCTAGTCTGTGTGATTTTTCAAACCTAAGATCCAGTCCGGAACCCTCAGACCAAGCCAGAACTACGGACCCATTTGACATCCCTTCTATTTTCTGTTTTTGTTTTCGTTTTTATTTCTGCTCATTCTCCTTTATTAATCAATGTTAAAAAGGATAATCAGTCTTCTTTTCTTGGATTTAGATTCCAAAATATGTGGACGGAAGATCCTACCTTTTTCAAAGTTCTCCGAAAATTGGCTTGCTCCTATTTCCCCTAACAATCAGGTTCATGGTATGATTAGATTAACGCTTCAATTTAAAAGGCTCAAATAAGTTATGACTTGGTGGAATCGGAATCACTGCAAAATTTATTTACTAAAATCTTGGACACTGAAGTTTAAGGAGTTATACTTGAAAATCTTTGTTTGGGACAACTAATCATGTTTTTGAGAACGATTTATCACGTGCTAAAATCAAGCTTGGTAAACTTCAAGAGATTGAAGAAATTTACTGGAAAGAGAAAGCTAATTGTAAACATCTTAAGGTAGATGATAAAAAAATCAAATACTTTCACTCTATTGTTAACAAAAAATAAGCGTTGAACCACATTCATAAAATATTTATGGATAATGAAGCGTACATCACTAACCAAGAGGATATTACCGCTTCTGGTGTTGATTATTTTTCTAAAATTTGATATAAGGACAATGTTTCTTCACCAAAAGGCTCAAATAAGTTATGACTTGGTGGAATCGGAATCACTGCAAAATTTATTTACTAAAATCTTGGACACTGAAGTTTAAGGAGTTATACTTGAAAATCTTTGTTTGGGACAACTAATCATGTTTTTGAGAACGATTTATCACGTGCTAAAATCAAGCTTGGTAAACTTCAAGAGATTGAAGAAATTTACTGGAAAGAGAAAGCTAATTGTAAACATCTTAAGGTAGATGATAAAAAAATCAAATACTTTCACTCTATTGTTAACAAAAAATAAGCGTTGAACCACATTCATAAAATATTTATGGATAATGAAGCGTACATCACTAACCAAGAGGATATTACCGCTTCTGGTGTTGATTATTTTTCTAAAATTTGATATAAGGACAATGTTTCTTCACGTTCTAACTTTTATGATATCATTTCTTCTTTGATACCTAAGGAAGATAATTTTAATATTTGTAGTAGACCTTTTGAAGAAGAAATACAATTGTCTTATGGACATGAACTTTACTACTAAATTCTTCCAAAAATGATGGCATGTCATCAAATCTGATTCTATATAGTCTATCCAGGAATTTTTTAATGTACTATCGTATCATAATTTTTTTTCACAGCTTCTATTGTCCTCATACCTGATGTTCCTAATCCTGAATGATGGAACCAACTTAGACCGACAAACCTTTGCTCTGCATTCAAATAAACTTTATAGCTGGAACTTCATTTTTTCTATGGGTGGTAGGTTAACCCTTCTTAAAAGTACTCTTTGCTCTCTATCTATTTACTTAATGCATACGATTAATCCTACTATTTCTATTTTGCAGAAGGTTGGAAAGAATCATCAAAAAAAATTTTTTGGGGAGCTAGCTCTCATAGAAAAGTTTTTTATTTGTCTTCTTGGGATAATACCTGTTTCCCTACTTATGGGGATTGGGTTGTAAATCCAGATACGGCCAAAACTATTTCTATTAAATTATGATGGAACATTAAAAATACTAAAATTTAACGTTTATTTATATGCAGAATAAATATTCAACGGGCTAACATCCTATCATTTGTTGCTTTCAAAAAGGAGACTTCATAGTTTGTAAAAGACTGTAACAATAAATGGTTAGCTGAAAATCTCATGGGCTTGGGTTGTGGAAAAGGTAATATTTTTTTCCGGCGGGATAAATAGATTGGGGGATAGTTCTATTAATTCCCTCATCAACTATCATTCCACGACATCCATAAGGGTTAATAATATTTTTGATACTAGGCAGTGGGATATGATGAAACAAAATGAAGTTTTACCTAGTTACATTACTCGCAAAGTGCAACTCATTCCCATCAAAATTGATATGGAGGAGCAAATCTTATTTGACATTTCTAATTTTAGTTTTATTTGTCATCTAATGATACTTGGAATCACATTAGAAAAAAGAAAGATGTCTTCTATTTTTCAATTCAAGGAGGATTGACCAAATATTTTACTATTTCTGTTGGTTTACATCAGGGAACAGCTTTAAGCCTATATCTTTTTGCTTTTTTTATGGATGGTCGTACTGGATATGTACAAAAGGATGTACCTTGGTGTATGCTTTCTACTGATGATATCCTCCTCGTTGATAAGACGAGAGAAAAAGAACAGGAAAAACTTGAATTATGAAGGTCTACTTTGGAGTCTAAAGGTCTTCGTTTGAGTAGAACTAAAACTGAATACATGGAATGTAATTTTAGTAATAGTAGCTCTAGTGACAGAAATGTAATTTTGGGTGATCATATTATTAAAAGGTGTGAACGATTTAGATATCTCGGGTCTATTGTTCAAAGCGATGGTGATATAAATGGTGATGTTAATAGTAGAATTCAGGTTGGTTGGTTGAAGTGGATGAATGCGTTCAGCCTATTGAAGTACCGCTTAGACAAAAAAGAAAATTTTATAAGATGGTGGTGAGACCTGCAATGCTCTATGGTGCTGCATGTTGACCTTTAAATGAGAAGCATAATGCTAAGTTAAGTGTTGCCAAGATGAGAATGATTAGGTGGATGAGTGGCTTTATACTTAGAAACAAAATGCGAAATGAATATATTCTTAATAGGGTTGGTGTTGCGCCTGCGACAGACAAAATTAGAGAGAGTCGCCTCAGATGATTTGGTCACACTAAATGTCGAGCATCTGATGATCCGATTAGAAGAGTAGATATTTTAGATTCAACTTATGTTAAGAAAAGCAGAGGTAGACCTAGGAAGACTTGGGTTGATTGCATAAAAAATGATCTTAATTTATTAGAATTAAATAAAAATTTGAAACTAAATAGAACGCAATGGAGAAAAAGGATTCATGTAGCTGACCCCACTTAGTGGGATTAAGACTGTTTTTGTTGTTGTTGTTGTCTTCTATTTTTCAATTATTTGGAATTATGCTATTACTAATTCTTGCTCTTTACTTTGCTAGGAAATTTTAAACGATTACATTCCTATGGATTCTCTTCTTATGAAGAAAGGCATAAGTATGGTGTCTGAATGTGAATGTCGTTATCACATTGAAAACTCTAATCATGTTTTCATTAATGGCCCCATTGCCAGTACTCTTCGAAAGTGGATGGATAACATTTTGATGGCTTGGATAGATTCCTTTAAATTCAATTTGAAAGGTATGTTATTATTTTCCTCATTATGACTCTTATCATTTGGTTCATTTTTTTTTAGAAAGGTTTATCCTTTAGTTCAATTGGAAAGAAAGAAATGACATTATGCATAATGGTGTGAAAATGAATACTAAGCATATCATACGGAATATTATGAGACGTATTCTTAATATGCACAAGAGCAAACTCCCAAGTCATAAAAACTTTAGAGAATACAGCTTGCTTCCACTTATTTTGGAACTAATTTCTGCTTAATCTAAGTTAAACCTATCAATCCTATTTATTGGAGAAAACTAGATGAAAAACGGATTAAAGTGAATACTGAATTGTCCTATGCAAACCAGCTCTATTGTGTTTGCTAAACTTTTTGCTTGAAATTATAGTTTATTTCTTATATCTTCCATGTGTATTAAGAAAGTTTGGTTTGAAATGGATGCTATGATTATTCGGCTTGTGTAACACTATAGTAATTTGAGAACATATGGTTGCAGTTTATTTTACTTTATTAGATCCTTCTGCAATTATCTTCATACTTCGGAATATAAGATTTCTCGCATTTATCATGAAGGGAATTCATCTTAGAACTTAAGGGTTTAATTCAGTTAGACAAACTTGAATTATGGAGGTCTACATTGGACTAAAGGCCTTCATTTGAGTAGATCTAATATTGAATACATGGAATATAATTTTAGTAATAATTGCACTAGTGGCAGAGTTGTAATTATGGGCGGTGACATCATTAAATGGTGTGAACGTTTTAGATATCTTGGGTCCACTGTTCAAAAAGATGGAGCCATAGATGGAGAGGATATTAGTAGAATTCACGTTGGTTGATTGAAGTGGAAGAATGCATCGGGCCTTTTGTGTGAAAGAAAAGTATCGCTTATACTTGAAGAAAAATTCTT
Organism: Papilionanthe hookeriana x Papilionanthe teres; assembly: GCA_022702705.1. NCBI lineage: Eukaryota > Viridiplantae > Streptophyta > Magnoliopsida > Asparagales > Orchidaceae > Papilionanthe > Papilionanthe hookeriana x Papilionanthe teres. Next base: position 68,294,958 of record CM040433.1, read on the forward strand.
TAAGATGGTGATGAGACCTGCAATGCTTTATGATGCATAATGTTGGCCTTTAAAGAGAAGCATAAAATAAAGTTAAGTGTTACTGAGATGAGAATGCGTTGGTGGATGAGTGGCTTGACACTTAGAGACAAAATGTCAAACGAATCTATCCATGAAAAGGATGGTGTAGCTCCAGTGACAAACAGTATTAGAGGGAGTCATCTTAGATGGTTTGGACACATTAGACGTCGACTATCTGATTATCTAGTTAGGAGAGTGGATGTTTTAGATTTGACTTATGTGAAGAAAGGCAGAGGTAGATAAAAATGATCTTAATCTATTAGAATTAAATATATATATATATATATGACACTCAATAGGGCATAATGGAGAAAAAAGGATTCAATTAGCCGGCCCCGATTAGCGGGATAAGCGCTTGTTGTTGTTGTATTCTTGTTTCCAAAACACTTTCGAAAGCTTCTGCTAACTCATTTACATCTTTTTTTGCATTGTGAGTTGTAATGTCTCTTCGAGTTGTGGAAACTTAAATAAATATGGATGATCTTAAGATTTTTTTCCTATGGTTCAATAGTTAGTTTTTTTTGGGAATTATTTTAATGGTGCTTTAATTTTGTCAGTTGTTGCTACTTTATCTCTTTAAGAGCTCTACCATCATCAATTTGGCTTTTTTTTTCTTTCTTGCAGAATTACATGTTGAGGGCCGGCTATCGTCAGATGATTTTTGACCATTTACATTTTTTGTTTGTTTATTGTATGTTTTTATTATGTTTGACGTGACATCCTTATCCTATCTTTCTTTTAAATTTATTGTCTTTGGGTTTCCTTTTTGGGGTTATGTTTTTCTAGTGGGATAAAAGCTTGTTGTTGTTGTTGTGTTCCCATTTCTAGAACTCATTTGAGAGCTTCTGATAACTCATTTAAATTTTTTTTGTTTTGTTATCTCTCTTTGGTGGCGGATAATTAGATAAATGTAGTTAATCTTAGGATTCTTTTCTTATGGTTGATACATTGGTTATTTTTTGGAAATTGCTTTGGAGATGCTTTAATTTTGTCAATTGTTGCTACTTTATCAATTTAAGGGGGCTCTATCATCATCGATTTGGCTTTTTTGTTTCTTTCTTGTAGAATTACATGTTGGGGCCAACTATTGTCAAATGGGTTGACCTTTCGCATTTTTTGTCTATTTATTGTATTTTTTATTATGTTTGATGTGACATCCTTAGCCTATCTTTCATTTAATCTTACTTCCATTTCGTTTCCTTTTAGGGTTGTGTTTTTCTAGTTGGCTTCTTCCCGCTTGTGTGAGGCTATTTTTAGTTGTATTCCTTTTCTACTAGTCTTCTGCACTTATAGCCGATATTATCTTTTGGATGCAGTGAGGCTGGGCTCCTTTTTACTAGCATGTGAGGTCCCATCAGTGTTTTCGCTTTTGATATACATGTTATTTTTTTTTAATTTATTTAAGGTTATCATGTTGGTTCTAGCATTACAGGTTATTCATTTCCTTCATGTAAGGGTTTTCCTGTGATGTTCATTGCATTCAAGTTTTGCTCCAAGAGTTGGTGTGCCCCTATCCCCGCCTCTTGGTTTTGCAGGGATGGGTGTTGACTACCTCATCCCCCATTCTTTTTTTTTATTGCATATTAGCTGCTTATTAATGTCTTTTATATTGTATATACTTCTCTTTGTTTGGATGGCTGCGCTCCTATTTTTGATGGATAGGGTGTTTCGGTTTCTCCTCCTAAGCTTGCAGGCTCTAGTGACTTCCAACTTCTAGGTTTTGTTGAACCTTTTCGTTTCTTCTACTTGGGTCCATTCTTTCCTCTTATTTCGGATAGTGGCCTATATTGCTCTGTATGGGTTTCTTTCTGAATCATCTGTCATTTCACGACCAAGCCTTTTTTGTTTTGACCTGAGATGCCTCAAGACTCTCACAAGACCCATATTTTTATAGGTCTTCATTCTTGTCCTCGACCCCTATTCTGTATTAGCTATTGTTTTAAATTCTTTTTGTTTTGCATAATTATCAGATTTTGCTAGAAACTCCCCTTTCATGGATTGGTTTTTCCTCCTCACGCCCCTTCAACTGATGACCTGATTTGTCTTATTAAAGCCCCATTTGGTCAGTTTTGAAAAACTGGATAGTTTTTTACTCTTATTATTTGCTTCGGTTAATTTGGATTTTATTTGCTTCCTTCTCTTTATGGATGTGAGTTGCAACTTTTTCTTCATCTTGGAGGAGCATCCCTATTCTGTATTAGCTATTGTTTTAAATTCTTTTTGTTTTGCATAATTATCAGATTTTGCTAGAAACTCCCCTTTCATGGATTGGTTTTTCCTCCTCACGCCCCTTCAACTGATGACCTGATTTGTCTTATTAAAGCCCCATTTGGTCAGTTTTGAAAAACTGGATAGTTTTTTACTCTTATTATTTGCTTCGGTTAATTTGGATTTTATTTGCTTCCTTCTCTTTATGGATGTGAGTTGCAACTTTTTCTTCATCTTGGAGGAGCATCCCCATAAATTTTAATTTCTTGTGTGAGTTGTAACCAGTGTAGTAGGGGTCTCCTGCCCAACACGATAATCCATTTTTGGCATTAATAAAATTTAATATTAAATAAAACAACCATCACAAATAAACAAGATCAAACCACAAACAAAATAAAAGATAAAAGTAATTCCAAAAGAGGCCTACATGGACTCCAATTTTTTCCTAGCCAACAAAACTAGATAGTGATGGCTTAAAGGAGATCAAAATAGAACACAAGACAATGTGACACCATTGTAGGGCTCCCAGAAGTGTTTGGGAAGCAAATTTAACAGAGAGGCGAATGTGGAATAATAAGAGAATGATGTCATCTAGTATCAGAGCATAACAAATCCTAATTTTTTAGATGTTTGTATTTCTTTGCTCCCCAAAGTAAAAATACATTCAACCTAATCTTACACCTCCCCCCCCCCCCCCTCCCCCCCAAATCACTCTGCTAACCTTAACCATAAACCACAATTTTCTTATAAACCAAAATTTTAATTAGAGAAAAAAGCATCATGCCACTGCAACCTCTAGAAAATATCTGGAAGCTTACTATAGAGAATATGCAACAAGAAAATATCCATTTGTAATAAATGCTTGTCGCTTTTGAGAGAAGACAACTCAAAGAATTCACCCATAACCACAACAATGAATAACCAAATTGAGAAGATGAAGTGAATCCCTTCTACCAAGAACCAATACTCTGATGATTTAGCATGAGAAATGAGAGAAGTACAAATTTTTGGAGTATAGATTTATTTGACGTATGGATTCGGACAAGTTCATCAAGTGGCTCCAAACAACATAACAAATTTTTGAATACAAGGATGTTCCCTTGACAAAAGAGTTATCATCAAGCATAGGAACGCTTCCTTGTGTTGGGAGAACTTGAAGCATTTTTTTATAGTGGGAAAGAAAAAATAAGAGCACCATATGGTCTAAAAGAAGAAAAGTGAGGTGCATTGCAAATACTTGTCCCATATTACTACCAAATATGTCCATAAAACTCCGCAACCAGCTCCAGAGAAATTTTTATGTGGAGTATGCCAATTGAATTTGATCAACTCATGATGAAATATGAGTTAGTGGAAGAGCATAAAGTGGAGAGGTATTTTCGAGGATTGAAGTCATCCATCGGTAGCATGGTACAATTATAAGCCTATTAGACATTATAAAATGTCCATACCCTAGTCCTGAAGGTTGAGAGATAACATAGTAGTATCATGTTTACACCACCTTTCAAACACAACAATGAATAACCAAATTGAGAAGATGAAGTGAATCCCTTCTACCAAGAACCAATACTCTGATGATTTAGCATGAGATATGAGAGAAGTACAAATTTTTGGAGTATAGATTTATTTGACGTATGGATTCGGACAAGTTCATCAAGTGGCTCCAAACAACATAACAAATTTTTGAATACAAGGATGTTCCCTTGGCAAAAGAGTTATCATCAAGCATAGAAACGCTTCCTTGTGTTGGGAGAACTTGAAGCATTTTTTTATAGTGGGAAAGAAAAAATAAGAGCACCATATGGTCTAAAAGAAGAAAAGTGAGGTGCATTGCAAATACTTGTCCCATATTACTACCAAATATGTCCATAAAACTCCGCAACCAGCTCTAGAGAAATTTTTATGTGGAGTATGCCAATTGAATTTGATCAACTCATGATGCAATATGAGTTAGTGGAAGAGCATAAAGTGGAGAGGTATTTTCGAGGATTGAAGTCATCCATCGGTAGCATGGTACAGTTATAAGCCTATTAGACATTATAAAATGTCCATACGCTAGTCCTGAAGGTTGAGAGATAACATAGTAGTATCATGTTTACACCACCTTTCAAACATAATTTAGCCATCGGATAGAATAGCTACAATACACCCAGTGAGGCACCCAAGCCCCCCCCCCCCCCTCCAAAAAAAAAAAAAAGAGAAACTAGTTCTGAGTGGAGAAAAGGTGGAGAAAACCAACATTACTATATTCGTCCCAGCCAAGAAGTGCTACAAGTGTCACGGTTTTGGATACATTGCATCCGATTTCTCAAATAGAATGATGACCTCATTTACGAAGCACAAAGTAGTGAAATATATACACAGTGGCACGAGAGATATCAGAGAAGATGATGACAAAAAGGAGTACTAGCTTCCAGCTGATGAGAGAGAGATGCCAGCAATCCAACAAGACCTACAGATTGAGCTCACGAGAGAGCAACAATGACACTGTCACATCATTCATACTTGTATCGTGAATGAACTGTGCGTAATCTTATTATAGATTAAAATAATTGTGAAAATGAGGTATCTACACTAGTGATTAGTAAGTTGAACCTGGCCACACATAAGCGCACCCAACCTTATTACTTATATGGTTGAAAAAAAAATACAATCACAATTAAGAAGAGATACCTTGTGGAGTTTCCTACTGGAGGAAAGTTTCAAAAGCAAACATGGTGTGATATAGTAACTATGGATGCGTGTCACATTCTGTGAGGTTGTCCTTCGCAGTATGATTGTTGCACGCATTATGATGGCTACAAGTAAGCATATTCTTTCACCAAAGATGGGAAATACAATGTACTCTGTCATTAGGAGTCTGAGGTAATGACAGTTCATAAGAGTTTGACAACATGGTGTCGTGAACTATCTTTTTATAGATCATAAGAGGAGCAATAGCAAGGTTGTCATTGGTTGTCCAAAATGGCAATGATTTTAAGTCCATACTTGACACAAACAACCTTTACTAAGTGATTTCAGAATTGTCTGACCTACAACCTAACTCCAAGGTTGCTACTATCTAGGGAGGTCCAATGTGTCATCACTTTAGATAGAGATGCGAATTTTTTTAGCTATAATTGGAACACTAAGAAATAAATTGAGAACTAAATTTCAATTCAGTTCAACAACGCACCCATAGACAGATAGCTAAACAAGAGTGGTGACTCATAGCCTTGAAAACCTCAAGTGCTTTCTGAGAAAGTACATCAGATAGTGAAATTCAAGTGTTTTCAGCAGTAAGGCTCTCTTACTTGGGAGAGTGATACGACTTAGGAGTTTGCAGGAGCACGATACCTCTTGCAATCATGGGATGACGCATTGCTCAGAATGTAATCCCAGTTCAATTTTAGCGAATTTTTTTACCTTTAAGTTTCTTTCCTATTTCTCGATTTCTAATTAGGTGCTTTTCTATTTTGAAATTTTTATATTAGCATTTTGGTTGTTTTAAAATTTTTGCTTGACTTTATGTAATTTCGAGATTTATAGATTTTATTATCTAAATTTTGTTTTTTACGGTTATCTTCCTTTTGCAAGTGGTGTGTTTGTATCTTGCTTAAGAATACGTGGTGGAACCTCCTCCCCGCCCATATCTTATCATTTCACCATTCAACCGCTGTTTTCAATCTTGACAACAGCTGAACTCCTCTGATTTGCTGTCCAACAGCAGATTTTATCCCCTATCCCCTTCCAAACATCGTCAACCTAGTATTTCTCGTTCCCTCGCTGTTCTCAATCACCTCGTTGCAAGATCAACTTCATAAACACCTTCTAGGAGCCCTAAAACAGTGTCACAATGCAGGAATCTTTTACAGTGGTTTAAAAATTAAAAAAAAATAAAAACTCTTCAAACATTCCCAAAAAGGCTCACACACCAGAGATGGTCTCTTGGAAAACCAAAGGTTTGATTACAGAAAACTGCACAAAACTATAACAATTCTGCAAAAGCTAAAACTTAATTCAGCCTTACATAAATTGACAAATGACCATCATAGCTAGAAGCTGTACATTGCCAGAATATTAATTAAAGCATGAACAAAGAATGTTTCAAAAAATGAGTTCAAGCTTTAATGATATAGATGCAGTAAATAGTACTCCAAATTTTCATTCAAATTGAGTGTCCGAAACAATTACTCTGGAGCATGATAGCCAAAGGTTCCGAGTACACGTGTAGAGTGGAGACGAGCAGCCATATCAGGTGCTTGATTAGAAAGATTGAAATCTGCAATTTTTGCTTTGAAGTCTTCAAATAGTAAAATGTTACTTGAACGGATATCCCTGTGTATAATGGAAGGCTGAACTTTCTCGTGGAGATACTCTAGACCTTTAGCTGCATCAATAGCAATGCTCACACGCTGCATCCAGTCAAGGACAGGACCAGGTTGTGCACCTAGCACTCCTTTCCTGCCTAAATCATCACCAAGAAAAAAGAAACAAGAAAGAAAAATAAATTAAAAAAAAAGATATCTCGATTATTTACAAAAATGATTTACATTATATGTGAACTCTAGGAAGGAACAACTTAGGATAGCAAGAAAATAATACCATGCAAAACATCATGCAGAGAACCCATGGTAGCAAACTCATAGGAAAGCAATCTGAGATTTTCCTCCACGCAGTAGCCCCGCAGTTCAACAAAGTTATCATGCCTTACCTTTGATACCATTGCAACCTGATTTTGAGCAAACAAAATGGTCAAATCTAAGAAAATCTAACAAGTCAATCGTGGTTGAAAAAATATTCAATCTCAAAACAGGAAGGATTATGTGAATTAGGTTTGTTCTAAAATGCATACCTGGGTCAAAAACTCTACGTTGGACTCAGGTTCTTGCGAAACATCAAGCTTTTTAATTGCCACTTGCCTACCATCATTTAGAACAGCAAAATATACCCTTCCATATGACCCTTCTCCAACCAATGCTTTTGATCCAAAATTGTCAGTTTTCTCCTTCAGTTCATCAAGAGATAGGGCAGGTACATCTATAGGAGGCGGTACCTTCTGGGGCTCATTTTTAGCTACAATGGAGAGTTTTGGATCTTTTTGCAGTCCTTCGTGTAGAAAAGACAGATTATTTATATAAATGTAACTGGAACTAAAAGGAAAGAAAATTTAAATCTTATTTGGTTGCTTGAAGATAAAAATCAAGTCTGAAAAATAATAAAACTTGTTAAATTCATCATTTAGTTGAATGTACTTAGACTGCAATAGATATTTCTAATTGAAAAAAAAGAGTCAAAAAGATCCCTAAATTATTTGTGTGATGCCATGGTAGTCTCAACAATCCAATGTGTTTAATAATCCCTTCGGTTCTCAAATATAATCCAAAATCTTCCCTCTATTCGATTATTTGGATCATATTTGAGAATTCAATAGTAATATTTTGGATCAAATTTGCAAAACCAAGGGACTAAAATGGACACTAGATAATTTGGGATTAAAATGCACCCACCCAGGTGAATAGTTCGGAAAGATTTTGACCTTTTTTCATTTCAAATTCAAAAAACCTTCTCAAAACTCCTTTACAAGTGATGATTTCATTCTCACACTTAAACAAACAGCGCACAATCATTATGCTCAATAGCATGTTTTTTTTATAAGCAACCAAATAAGTCATAAGAAAATTTGAAATACAAATAAAAAAAGTAATAACTTCTAAATTAAACAATTCATCTTGTTGTAAAGATGGATTTCAAAACAAATAAATTATTCAGAAGTTAATGATGCGCACACATTACAAGTCACTTGAATCCTGTTAAAGTAAAATTATTGGAAATTTGTATCCAACATTTTCAAGGAGTTGAAACTTTTATTTTCTGGCTTTATACGCCAATTAAAGGCAGCAGGAAAAATTATCATGGGAAAGATGCCTATGAAGTATATTAGCGGCCAAAAACCTACGATGGGTGCAAGGATGGACAAAAAGTTTTAGGTACGCTGTGCAGAGAATGCTATAAAAGATGGAATGAAGGAGATGAAACAAAAGAAAAGATTTCAAAAAGAAGATAGAGAGGGATGAGAATAATAGCATTGTCAACGATCAATTTTTCTTTTTTTTTTTTTTTTTGCATTATTGCAAATATATATATTAGGACGCCTTTATAAATAAAACCATATTGGCCTTTTATTGGTTTGTGCAGAGTGATTTTCAACATGGACTGAACCAGAGGATCAGTTGATGGTTACATCGGTGGCACCAATTGATTTGATCCCATTTTTAAAATCATGCTCCTAACCATGCTTTAGAGAGTGAATCTACTCAAAAATCAAAATTATTGGGAACATGATTAGGGTTTGAGATTTGACATTAAATAATTTTAAATTTGATTCATAAGCCACTTGTAATATATTAGGAAAACATTACTAAAATGACCTTACGAAATTTCATATTGCTTTAGAAACTTCTAAATGAACATTTGTATTAATTTTGAGGTATGGATGGAAAGTAATAGATTATCATACATTTATGTTATTTTTAGAGTATTCAATTAGAACAAATAAAGAAGCGTCTTTGCTTATTAGTTATATATTCATGATAATTCTGCATCATTTTTGGCTTTAGCATATCACTCATGACTCATCATGTCCAGAATAACACGATAAAGTAACTGAAATTCAATATAATTTTGATAAACTTAAGAATAAATTTGATAACATAATATTTGACTTAAATCCATCAAGTCATCCCTATAGCCAGTTAAACAAAACCCTAGGATAGAGGCAACAAATCATCTTACGTATTAACATAAGTCATAAAAAAATTTACAAATTACAAAGATTTAATACTATTATGATTGTATAACCGTTGAGTTAAGAAAGATATTCCACATTTGATGGAATACACTATCACAAACTTTTAATATTCAATATATATATATATATATATATATATATATATATATATATATATATATATATATATATATATATATATATATAGTTTCCTCCGGATCGTCTTCGTCGCTGCTCTCCGTGCGCAGCGTCGCGCTGAAGTCCGTCTGCTTTTCATCGAGCTGCGATCGAGCTCCGTGCGTCAACTGGAGCTCGCGTCCGGGTCGCTGCTCACCGTGCGCCGCATCGTTCGCGTCTGTGTCACGTTCCTCCGCGGGCCACTGCGGTGCTGCTGCGGCGCTTTGTTCGCAGAGCTGCTGCGGTGCTTTCACCTTGCGGCACTGCTGCAGCCGGTTTGCGGCTGGTTCCTACAAGGTACTTCTCTGCTTCGTTCGAACCTGAGAAGGAAAGTTTTGATTGATAGTGAGCACAACGGGCTACTTCCGTCAGCGATCTTGACAGTGAGCGGTTGGTGCAAGCTTGACAGTGAGCCCCTTCTCCGCCTCTGGTTTTATGAGCCGCCTTCATGGCAGCAACCTCTTCTGTCCCCGTTAATGTGCAGAGTTACGCACAACGGGCTAAGTCTACTTTTGCCGGAGTTGTAGGCAGGGACAACACCTCCCACAAAAAATTTTTTGATCATTTTTTCTTTCCACAATTCTTTCATGATGCGGCGGCTGGTAAAATAGAGCAACATTTTATTAGGCCGATAGGTGAAAAGGATGAGAAGCCTGCTGTTATTTTCACTACCCAGGAAATGAAGGCTTCCTCTCGATGATGCGAAGTTCACTCTAATCGGGAAATTTCAATTTAGTTATCCCGAGATCGATTTTGTTAGAAAGCTTTTCAATATCCAGTTTCATCGATGATGGAGGTCGGAGTTTTGGATGGCAGTATATCTACTTATTGAATATAAAAGGCTAAGATTATGCTGTAACTTCGCTCAACAATCTTTTTTGTCATTCGGCACCCATATGAAGTCTTATCAAATCGACTTCGATTTCGACCCATCTAATGAACCTCTTGTCATTCCTATGTGTTCAAGCTTCCGGACTCCTCTTTCATTCGTACCAACGAAAAGCTTTATATAACATCAGCCAAGCTTCTTAAGATTCTCTCGAATCGATTCACCTACTTGACGATATTGCCTCGCTCGATGGTGTCGTGTTCGAGTGGAGAGGATTTTACTCTACTGGATATGGATCAAATTCGGATCACGGATGCGCGACATGGCTATGCAGAGGTGGCAGTAGAGAATCGCACTTTTTTCCAAAGATCGCAAAACGTTCTAAGCACACAGTGACACCCGCTATGCGCCGCATCTTCCTCAGGCAAAGCGGCTTTTGGCCTTCTTTAATCGTCATTGAAATTCACCAACAAAGTGCTGATGCTACCCTGGTTCAAAAGGGGAACAAGGTAGTATCTGAGGATGACAAGGCTGTCGAGGAGACCCCTCAGCAGGCTGCACAAATTGCCACCCCGCGCGCTAGACCGTGATCGTCGAACAAGCTCGGACAGGGTGCCTTTTCTCCTCGTGGTGCAAACCGCCTGTGTGATACCACAACTGTCGATTCTGACCGATATATCCAAAAATTTAGCAGAAAAAGAAAAAACCTCCAACCTACTGCTGCACCCACCGGTAAGTTTCAGCAGACTCTGACAACAGAAGAGGAAGAAGCTGAAGAAGAAGTAGAAGAAGATGAAGAAGAAGATGAAGAGGATTGGCACCTTTACACTTCTCGACGGCGGAAGAAGCCTGGGGATACTCTACTACTGACGATACCTCGGTTACTCACAAGAATCGGAGCAAGACTCTAAGAGCTTACTCTATTGATCTCCTAGAAACAGAGCGAGAACAGCCGCAATCTCGTTTTTAGACATTGTTATCGTTGTTTATGTACCGATCTTCGGATCCTCGTGTTAGCTTTGTATCGTAGGGTAGGCTTCATGTTTTGGGCCCCTCCACAAGTCTCATGTAACCGTTTTTATTTCAATAAAATCTAGCTTCTAGTGCTTTTCTTTTTATATATATATATATATATATATATATTTCATTAGCTTAATTATATAAACTTCAAACTATCAATGTATTAGATCTACTAAATGGTTTGATAAAAAAATTGAATGTGATTAAAGTTCAAATAAACAAACTATCAATGCATTAGATCTATTAAAAGACTTGGTAAAAAAATTGAATGTGATATTAAAGTTCAAATAAACAAACTATCATTACAAAGACTGGCATAAAATATATGTTTAATAAAAAATACCTACCACCAAAATACCTTATGCAATAAATGGGACGACTCAAACGCCTTAAACAAGGAACGTCAATGCTACTTGTTACTTCGATAGGTTTGAAGAATTACAATTACTCGTTCAATAAGAAAAATAATTCTCCAAAAACTCCAGATAAATCTTACAAAAACAGAAGAGAATTTAAAAAACTAAAAACCCCAAAACAACTAGTTTTTATTTAATATTTTCAAATTAATACCTTATAGATATGGCTTACCTACAATAAAGAATTTCTTACTAAACCAGCAGCAATACTAATTAAATCTAAAGCCATTTCTCTTATTGTAACTAAGTCATAGAACAAATCATTTGTGCAAAACTTGTGAGATACCCTTGCTCTAGAGTGCTTGAAAATATTGAGGAAAATAAATCCAATATCAATAATGAAAAAAAAAATTTAAACGCTGATCAACATGTGCAAAAAATAATTTATTTGACTTTACATACACATAAAGCTTGCACCTAAAGTGGCACTTGTTGATCAGTAAGCCATATCTACCATGAATAGGAAATGCCTTCTAACTTTAACTAGGCATATTTTAAGGTCACATCATTAAGTCTCAGTACTATGCAGGATTTGGCTGAAGAGAATTGGTCCCTATATGACTTGGCTCTGCTACAATTTTGAAGTAACTCATTCTATGTTTATGTAATATTTTTTAAATATCAGGAATAGCATATTTATGTAGACAATGATCATGCTTTTTGTCTATAAATAGACCCAAAAAGATGGCTTTATAAGTTACTAAAGAGATACATGATCAATTTCCATAAGCTTGATTCATAGCTTGGTCATTCACCCTCTCTAGCTTTGCCATTCACGTTAACATTTACGCCTCACACAACTCAATTACAAAACTAAACCACACAAAAGGTTAAACCTTACAAATTGACTTTCATAAACTTGGATTATTCTATCAAACTATACTCAAAACAAGCATGCCATTTTTTTCTTTTGCATAGATAGAAGTAATTCAAAATTACAAGGAATGTAATTTTAGTAATAGTAGCTCCAGTGACAGAAGTATAACTTTGGGTGATCAAATTATTAAAAGGTGTGAACGATTTAGATATATCGGGTCTATTGTTAAAAGCAATGGTGATATAGATGGGAATGTTAATAGTAGAATTCAGGTTGGTTGGTTGAAGTAAAGGAAAGCTTCGGACTTATTGTGTGATAGAAAAGTACCGCTTAGACTGAAAGGAAAATTTTGTAAGATGGTGGTGAGACTTGCAATGCTCTATGGTGCTAAATGTTGGCCTATAAAAGAGAAGCATAATACTAAGTTAAGTGTTGCTGAGATGAGAATGATTAGGCACTTAGAGACAAAATGCGAAATGAATATATCCGTGGTAGGGATGGTGTAGCTCCAGTAACGGATAAAATCAGAGAGTCGTGTTGATTGTTTGGTCACATTAAACGTCGACCATCTAATGATCCGATTAGAAGAGTACGTGTTTTAGATTCGACCTATGTTAAGAAAGGCAAAGGTAGGCCAAGAAAGACTTGGGCATATTGTATAAAAAATGATATTAATTTATTAGAATTAAATGAAAATACAACACTAATAGGACGCAATGGAGAAAAAGGATTCACTTAACCGACCCCACTTAGTGAGATTAAGGCTTTGTTGTTGTTGTTGTTGTTGTTGTATAGATAGAAGTAATTCAAAATAAAATAATGATGACGAGGCCTTCAAGTCATTAGGGTAAATAAAAATGTATTTGAATCCCTAGTATCAACAAAATCCAAATTGTTTTACATTCATAATCAACACCATCATTGGCATTACCCAAATTAATTCTACTTCATTTTAAAACCTCCTCCTTAAACTATTATAGAGAGTTGTATGTGGTAATTTCTATTTATGCATTGCATTTAAGATAAATGCTTTGCTTTAGCATCAAATTAAAAAATAACTCAATTTCACATTAAGATTTATTTATAATACATTTTTAAGACAATGGTCAAGATTTGTCTATAAATAGACCCATCAAGATGGTTTTATAAGTTACTGAAGAGATACATGACCAATTTTCATAAGCTTAATCCATAGCTTGGTCATTCGCCCTCTCTAGCTTTGTCAAATTAAACCTTAAACCTCACTCAACTCAATTACAGAACTAAATCTAACAAAAGGCTACACGTTACAAATTAACTTTCATAAACTTGGATCAACTTCTCATAGTCTACTCAAAAAAAGCATGCCATTTTTTTTTTTTTTTTATTTTTTGAATTGATATAAGTAATTCAAAATAAAGTATAGATAACGAGGCCTTCAAGTCATTAAGATAAATAAAAATGTATTTGAAATCCCTAATAACAACAAGATCCAAAGTGTATTACATTATAATCAACACCATCATTGGCACTGCCCTAATTAGTTGTAATTCATTTTAAAACCACCACCTCCTTAAACTTTTGTTGAGAGCTGCATCTAGTAATTTCTATTTATGCAACCCTTTAATTACAAATTTCAATAGACATTGCATTTAAGATAAATGCTTTACTTTAGCATCAAATTAAAAAATAACACAACTTTACTTTTAAAGTTATTTATAATACACTTTAAGACAATGGTCAAGATTTTTGTCTGTAAATAGACCCATCAAGATGGTTTTATAAGTAATTTCTATTTATGCAACCCTTTAATTACAAATTTCAATAGACATCGCATTTATGATAAATGCTTTACTTTAGCATCAAATTAAAAAATAACACAACTTTACTTTTAAAGTTATTTATAATACAATTTAAGACAATGGTCAAGATTTTTTTCTATAAATAGACCCATCAAGATGCTTTTATAAGTTACTGAAGAGATACATTATCAATTTTGATATGCTTGATCTATAGCTTGGTCATTCACCCTCTTAGGCTTTGCCAAACGTTAACATTTACACCTCATTCAACTCAATTACAGAACTAAACCTAACAAAAGGCTAACATTTACACCTCATTCAACTCAATTACAGAACTAAACCTAACAAAAGGCTAAACCTTACAAACTAACTTTCATAAATTTGGACTATCTTATCAAGCTATACTCAAAACAAGCATGCCTTTTTTTATTTTTTTTTATTTTTATTTTTTAATTTTTTATTTTTTGCATAGATATAACTAATTCAAAATAAAGTAATTATAACAAGGCCTACAAGTCATTAGGGTCAATAAAAATGTATTTGAAATCCCTAGTATCAACAAGATCCAAAGTGTATTAAATTCATAATCAACACCATCATTGGCATTTTAATTGAAATTCATTTTAAAACCTTCTGCTCCATAAACTTTTGTTGAGGGTTGCATGTGGTAATTTCTATTTATGCAACCCAATAATTACAACTTTCAATAGACATTGCATTTAAGATAAATGCTTTGCTTTAGCATCAAATTAAAAAATAATTCAATTTTACTTTTAAATTTATTTATAATACACTAATTTTTTCTTTAATTTGTGTTTATTAAAACATAATATCCTTAAAGTGTTTTTTTAATAATTTCTTAAGACTATCGCCATCTATTTTCAATATCTTCAATTTTAAACACAATTGTTTACCTTCACTCCTAACATACCTAACTTGATTGAAGTGTCAAGATGTGCATCCTCTTACCTATTTTATAAATCTCATTTATCCTTAGTACACAAACTACTATATTGTATATCCATAATAAAAAAGTGTCTTCACTAGCTTTACTAACCATATATGCAATCATTTTAGCTCTTGCTTGTAATATGCCTTAATAAGATTTACTTTATACCATTTATTACAAGTACATAGCTTAAAAATAAATCTTGTTCTAACTCACTCTACGACCGAGTCATCTTACTAATAAACTATTTTCAAACACTCCTGAAATTTTTTTAATCTTATTGAATCACAAAAAACAAATGATCGTGGAGTTTGATTAAACTTAAGTTGCCATTTCCCAATTTCACTAGTATTTCTAAACAATAAATGCTTCCACTTTCAACTTTCCGCCATCTTTTCCTGCAACAATCACCACTTTTCCTGCAACAATCACCTCAATCGGTTACATATCAGGAAATCTACTATACATAGGACGTAATATTTCACCTGGAATGACAAACTTATAACTGAAAAAGGTCAGGGCTGCATTTGTAAAGAGACGTCGCCAAAATCAAAACACAGGTTAGCCGCGCAAATAAGCAGTTTTATGGGAAGCAGTATATGGAAGCAATCTTGTCAAAATAATTAAAGGTGATAAAAAGGTAGAGAAAAGCCAACAGAAATGATCAAGTAACAATACGTTTGACATCTATATGACAATCATCTACTGCAAATGAAATTGTTTAACATTTCAGTGATGTCAAAGGAGTTAAATAGCATACATTTAACATAGATTTCAACAATTTTTATTACATAACCTTATTTTATGAGCTAAAAGAACATCCTAAATTAACATTATTATAGAGCAAGGACTGGCCATTCTTACCATCCTCATAAAGTTTGGAACTCTTTAAAGCTTCATTCTCATGAAGGTCATCGGTATCTTTCAAATTAAAGGAACAGCAAAGCCAGCGTGGCATGTTATAATTCTTCTTTATAGTTGCTGTTTGTTGAACATTACCTATTAATGAACCAGTTCAAATTAAGATAAGGAAACAATAAGCATAATGGCATAATTAAAACAAGTTATGCATTTGTTACCAACATTCAGCATGTAAAACTTTATAGCAACATAGCACTATTACACAGGCAATGTAAGGATCACAAAAGTGGTAACGGTTATGACAAAAATTTCTAATAAGTGCATTAAAAAAACAATAATAATAAATTAAATCATTTTTACTCGACCATGACAAAAGAGTCTGCTACACTGCAGGATTCGAAATAATAATAAATTAAATCATTTTTACTCGACCATGACAAAAGAGTCTGCTACACTGCAGGATTCCGACATTCAAATTTTATCGTCTCATAGAAAGATTATATCATTTTCAGGGTGTCCGACTGTTCGAACAAGAAAGTTCAACAGATTTCTAACAAAAATCCAGAAGACAGTCCATGACAGGGTTGAACATAAAGAACGATGCAGTGAATTTTAAGAAAAAAAATTGCCGCTGACGTTGCTTGCATCAAAACAGGAATGTCATGCACGAAGCACAATAAAGCAAAAATGACGCAGACAATACAGCGGCAAACAACTTTAAATCACAAATAACTCACGCGGGGCACTCTACACCGTCCAAACAAAAGCGCCCATACAAGCAACCAAAGAATAAAAATCAATGTAGCGCCCCAAATTCACTAAAAAAGCATCTGAAGGAGAAAACAATCCGATCACACTATACATCAACATCGAAGCATCCGATCCGCGTATACCTCAGAATAAAGAGGACATTTACATGGAATCCCCCAACTATAACATGATTGCGAAGTAAATAAATAAATAAACACCAAATTTGATGAAAGCGGAAGCGAGAGCGAAGAGGATCTCACCCGGATTTCTCGCCAAGGATGAATATAGAACAAAAGGGAGGGGCAGAAATTAGGGTTTCCCGGGATGGAGAGATAAGAACTAGGGAGAAGCTGAAAGGACAAAGGAGAACGTTGGGGATGGCAAAAATTCAGACAGAGAAAGACGTCGCACGACGAAGACAACGCCGGCTTCCCTTAATTGTCTTCCAAGCCACCACCCTCCACGCTAATCACACGCACAACTGCCCACCTTATCATGCTACCACACAAATTTTGTTTATTTGCATGGGTAACAACATATAATACTTTGATCACTGTTTTAAATATTTGTTGAGGATGCAAATTCAAATTGAACTATTTATTGCTACTTTCTTTCACCAATCAAAAAGGCAATACTGACACTCAAAAATGAAGAGCGAGCATGCATGCTTTATGCTTCTTTTAAGGGAAAGAAAAAAATGAAAAAATTAAAATTTTAGAAGTAAGAAAATTTAATATGAAAGAAAGATGATACTCATTATCAAAATTTATAATTAGAAGTGATACGTGCTAAAAAATTCACGGTATAATGGATTATCATCTTAGTATTAAATGATAACAAATATTTAGTTAAAAGAAAACAATCAATAATGACACCAGAGCTTTTTACGTGGAAAATTTGTAAATGAAAAAAATCGTGGGATCTAACCCAAACGTAGAAATCAACTATTGTTTGATGATTATAGATACCACTTGTCTCACAAACGAGAAAGGGTTATTTGACTTTCCAAATTAAAACGTCGACTGACAACTTCCGGTCTGTGGTGGTTGACATTAGGCGATCGACAGTGTTCAGCGATTGACGTCAGTCGGTGGTGGTTGTCAGTGACAATAGTGCTCGATGGCGGTCGGTGGATTCAATGACAATCAACAGTGGTCGACGGCGATCGGCAAAGGTTGGCGATGATCTAGGGCTGTCAACGGGTGTCGGCGGCGGTCGACAGTGATCGGAGGGGGCGGACGGCGATCGACGGGGGCGAGCGGCGATCGACGGTGATAGAGATGGTGCTAGACTTTAGCTCCTCAGAGATTTAAGTTCTCTCAAGCCACCCGCCTCCCCTCATGAGAGTCGTGAAGCTCTATTTATAGTGTTTTTGGTGCAATAAATGCAGGAATATAATTCACTTTGATTAAACGGCCTGGAGAGCTTCATTCGATCAAATAGCATTTGATGGACATTTTAGTGCCTGAACGATGTCGGAATTGAGCAATCTTGGGCTCGTTGAATTTGTCTTGTCATGAAACTCGATTGAATTATAGGTTTTGCAATTGTTTAACATTCTAAATATGTCTGAAAAACTTTCAAGTGTGGTTTAATGACTTGATCTAAGCTTGGTATGTCTCAGATTGGACTAATTTTGGTAAC